>CM026260.1:2327924-2825424 GCA_014851425.1 Senna tora
AAAAGACAATAAATTACACAACCAATTAAAGAAGAGAGAGAACAAAAATACAATTTATGATTGATAAACTTTATCGCAAGCACGCAATAAATTTTATGATTTTTCCAAAATTATAACCCACTAACTTTTTCATTTCTCTCTCTATATATATAATTTAAAAGAGTTTTTTTGGCCAAAAAATGTGATATGTCATATGTATTTGCTTCAATACACACACCAAAAGCATGTCAAAAAAATAAAATTAATTATAGTGTGGAGGGAGAATATAAACAATTAACTTCATAATCAACATATAAATAAGCGAGTTAAAAACGAACAAAATTGATGTCATTGAACTAAATTAAACCGAACTAAGCACAAATTGAACAAAATTGTTTATTTAATTTCATTTGTTAATAAAAAAAAACCAAACCACATATCCTATATATACAGACAAAATTATATTAGAATCTCAAATAACATGGTTTGAAATTCTTTTAGGAAGTTATATTAAATTTAGTCTATCCAACAATTTGATATTGTAACTAATTTGATTTTATATTATTAGTACATTAATGAAATGTTATTACATTTTTTTATTATTTATATTGAATAGAATTACATTTTTATTAATAAACTTGCATCTGCAAATTTGACAAGCTAAAAGTTTTAAACCGCCAAATCAAACCGCTTAAAAGTGATTATTTATGGTTTGGTTTGGTTCAACGCTATAAATTCAAATCGACAGGTGCATCATTTTATCACTTAGGGCTCGTTTGGTACGGAGAATGAGAATTAGGTGTAGTTTGGTATAATTTAAGGAGGGAAGGTGAGAGGGAAAGTGAATGTGTAGTATGTATGGTATAAAGAGGGAAGGTGAAACGGAGGGTGAAAGGGAAGGTTGCTTTCCTCTATAAATTTAGAGGGAAGGTGAGGTTGAGGGAAGGAAGTAGATATGAAAATACTATTTTGTCATTTCCTTCCCATGTGAGGGTATAATGTTAGAGGGTAAAATAGTCTTTTACATTTTTTAACTTCCACCTCCCTATCTCATTCCTATCATACCAAACAATTTTATTCTTATTTCCATTTTACTTTCCCTACATATCAAACACACATAAATCTTCCACTTCCACTTCTCACTAAACACTCACCGGATACCAAACGTGCCCTTAGATTGCTTAGACTACGTTTGGTAATAAGAAATGGAATGAGAATGTGAATGGAATAAAAATAAATAAAATGATCATTTTACCCTTATATTAAAATATTAAAAGAAGTCCTTACCAAAAAAAAAGTATTAAAAGAAGTAAGGGCAAAAACGTAATTTCATCACATAACAATAAATAAGAAAAAATTTATAAAAAAATATTGAATTACCTCCGACATTTCCTTACATATTCACAATATCAAATAAGGCCTTAAAACGGTTCAAATCACCCATCGAACACCCATGTATAGAAGGAAATTTTCTTAAATTTTTTTAATATTTTAAAGATTAAATTGAAAAAAAAATATTTTTTCAGAAATAAAAAAATAATTTAATCTCTTCAAAATTTGATATTATAGTCTAAAAAGAAAAGAAAATAGAAACTACCAAATAAGCAGCACCTTATATTGGAGGACGAAATAGTCATTGGAAGAAAACTCAACGAGCGAACCAGCGCATTCTACTAATTTTCCATTTACTTTCGCAAATTTGTATTCCTCATTTACCCTTGACCTTTTCCTCTAAATCCATCTCTATCCATTTCCCTTCTTGTGCCCCCCATAAGGCGTAAGCACATGCAATCTACCTTCCGGTTCTTCAATTCATCGCACATTTTTCTTCTTCCTCTGTGATTCTGATTCTTCTCTGTTTTTCAGAGTCGGAACTCGTCGACGGAGGCTCGACCGGGTCGACCGGCGATTGGAGAATCGGCATGACTCGGCGGTGTTCGCATTGTAGTACCAACGGCCACAATTCCCGAACATGCCCGTCTCGCTGCGGTGGTGTGAAGCTTTTTGGCGTGAGACTCACTGATGGATCAATCTTCAAGAAGAGCGCGAGCATGGGAAACCTACACGCTTATTGTCATTCTTCTTCGTCCAATGCTGCATCACCAAATCCCGGTTCGCCCTGGTTCGACCCGGTTCGTGAACATGAGGGGTACTTGTCCGATGACCCGGCTCATGCCTCCAGTTCCGCAAACCGTCGCGGTGGAAGAAAGAGAGGTATTGCTTATTATTGCATTTGATGAATATATTATGTTTAGTGTATAAATGTTCTTTTTTAAATGTGAATTTTTGGAAGTTGATTACCTCGGAATTATTATATTAGTCTGGTTAAAAAGAATAGTGTCTAATGTCTAATGCGTGGATGAGCTGGTTTTCTGCTCGATTTCTTGTTTTTTTTAATAATAATAAAAAAGTAGAAACCAATTCTTCTGGAGCATTTATTTTATTGTTATATTTTATATATATATATATATATATATATATATATATATGCCTTTCGTCCATGGACTAGGGGATGTGGCCAAATACTGTGTACTTCATGGCATGTGTTAAACTTATTTCTGGATACTCATAAAGAAGCATTTGTTAAGGTACAAGTGATTGACTAAATAGTGCATCTTCTATTTGAAAATTACTGCATGGTTTTTGCCCTTTGGAAGATCAATATGAATTTTTGTAGAGGATTAAATGGAAAGGCTTTAAAAGTTATTGAATCTTTAGTCATTACCATTCTGCTCGTTTCTGAATTGCAAGACCTTGGATAGCACTGGTATTGGAGCTTCACCTTGCATCAAAAAATTTACTGCTTGAGTGAATTCTTCTTTCAGTTTGAAACCAGAAACCAGAAGCAATGTTCAGAGGTGGCTTAACTAGCTCTTACATAGACTATAGTTATAAATTTTAAATATTCAAGTACAAATATTAAGTGTACGGAGCTTTAGCTGGTCCATTTAAAAAATGTTCAGCCGGATACATCAAATAGTTAGAAGAGGGGCAGTGACCGTTTCATCTGGCTTTTCATATGCTTATCCTTATGTGGTGGTGACTACTTTGTGTTTACATGGTGTAGGTAATTCTGCTGTCTTGTTTCTGTTTACTGTGTTTGTCCTCATTGGCTTTACATCAATAGTTGGCACTTGGCACTGTTATTGAGTCCTTTTTCTCCTAATTTTTTTAACAATGTCTTATTTAACACTTCGTGTTCTAGTAGGGGTTTCATCAATTTATGTAATACTTCACAAAAAATAATTTTCATGTTTATTGTTTCATTATAAATTGGACTGGTGAAACTTTCAATATCACCTAATATCTGCATCATAGTTCTCACAGAAAAGTTGCATTAAATTGCATGAAGATGTGTGTTTCTGGTGTTTAGATTATTTACGATTACTTAGGGCTCTTCTGCCAAATATGGAGCCAACAAATTGGTTGGCTCTAAAGAGTGACGCTGTAGAGCAATTTTTTCAAGGAACGTCATGTGAGTTGTGTTCTTTACTCTGTACAAAGCATTGAGAGATATTTGGTGCAATAAGAAGTGAATTCTCAGTTACTGGAATTCTCTTACTCTCTTGAAATGAAGATATCTACTTCAAATCCCCAAAAGTATTATTTACTAGTCTTACCTTCCTACTTATCTGTTTTTATGTCATAGCTATATTTGGGTGGCATAAACTATAAACCACTGACTTTGTTTTTGCTAGTGTTGAGATTTGAATATCATATAGCAAAATGTACAGATGTTCCATTTGTCACTGGTCAGGCTGAGTGCCTTTTCATCACTGGTGATTGGATACTTTTATCAACATGTACTTTGTAAATTTTAGGTGTTCCATGGACAGAAGAAGAACACCGGCTATTCTTAATTGGTCTAAAAGAACTGGGTAGAGGAGACTGGCGTGGTATAGCACGCAATTTTGTCGTGTCAAGGACCCCTACTCAAGTAGCAAGTCATGCCCAGAAGTATTTTATCCGGAAGAGTAGTGCTGCACAGAAAAAGAGACGTTCCAGCCTCTTTGACATGGTTCCAGATATGGTTGGCTTTCATTGATGCACATTCTGATTCAATGTTACTGTTTTTCTTCTTTTACATTTCCATGCATTAACCCTGGTGAAGGATGTACTTAGACCAGGGGAGTTAGTGTTCTTTCTTAGGAAAGGCTTCCTTCCATAACAGTGCATGAAGGTGAAGTCAATGGTTTCCTAAATCTTCATTTTCCGACGTGATCATAGATATCCTCATGTATTAATGTTGTCTGAGAATCATTACTCGCTGAAACCCACATTTTATTAAGAGAAAAACCCACCATGTGTTTGACTTGAATACATCACAATCATATAAAAGAAAATATTTTGATATATTCTTTCACATTCAAAGGAAGAGGATGATATATGGTAATATGTTGGATTGCATGACACTAGATTTTTCTCTTAAGACAATCTTTTTGTATTGTTTTTCCCTAGTTTTTTTGCTTTTAACTGTTTTCTTATCATATATCAGGGTTCAGTTCCACCTTCAGTTTCAGGAGAACAAGTATTACCTCCACCTTTTGAGAACTCAGAATCTGGTGGAGCAAAATCACAACCTGAGAGTACAAAATCAAGACCATCGTTAAATCTCTCTCTCATGTCAGAAGTTGAACCAATTGAAACTACTACTCAGGAAATTGTGGAAGAGTGTTCCAATGCATCTATGGCGAGATCAAGTGGATTGACGCCACTGGATTTTGGGTTCTTCCATATCCATCCTTATGTACCTGCCCCATTTTCCTTATGGCCATCAGGTTCCTTTAAAGAATTTATTGGAGCAGAGACATCTCATCATCAGATCCTCAAGCCCATCCCAATCATTCCCCAGCAACCTGTGAATGTAGATGAACTTGTCAACATGTCTCATCTATATCTTGGAGAAAGACAGGTGCTTGACAGAGAGCCTCTCCCACTTTCCTTAAAGTGGCTAGGAGAACCCTCAAGGCAGTCAGCATTCCATGCAAATGCTCCAGTTGGTGGTTCAGTTTGAGCAATGGGAAGAATAGTATCAAGCAGTTTCATATTTTTTGGCCATCTTTTCATTTGTACTATCGAATATAATTTTCTTCTTTTTTTTTTTTTAATGATTCTGAACTATGGCTTTTTGTCTTCACGCAGAGCATGAAGTCATATGATAATAGTATGTAGCTCAGGTTAGGTCAATTATTATATTTATTCTTTCTAACTTGTAAACAAGTGGAAGCTAATATAAACTTTTGTAATAATCAAATGGATAAGACTACAAGGTCGTGTATGTATATTGGCCAGCCAGCACCTTCTGATTGATCTGCTGGTCCTATTTGTTCATAGATGACTTATATGTTATGAATTCACCTTTTTCTTGACCCAGTTGAAGCAGAGGACAGAGGGAAGATTGGATAGATTATCAGTGTTTCAATAGAATCAATACCAGCCAGAGATCACTTTATCCAAGTTAGTCTCAGCTTTCTTCCATCTTTATAAATAAGTTTAACTGTCTTGTGGTATTTGGTACATGTTTGTTCTCACACATTCTTGAACTTGTCATTGGCGTTGTACTTACTGATTGTGCATAAAGTGTACTTACAAATTCTTCTTTAGTGTGTCCCTTCTATTTGTTTGTTCTTTTTTTTTTTTCGTAGAATTGAGTATGACTTGATACGATCAATAGTTGAATTAATGAATCACTATGAACCTAATGGTTAGATTAGTGAACTTAGTAGAACTTATAATTTTTATAGTAGAAGAACATTTCAAGTTGATTCTTATTATTTAATCAAATTTTCTGATACAGAGTTTGTTTTTTCAGGCATAATTCTAAGAAAGATAGTTAATTGTCTTATACCCTGAGTTTATATATAATTTAGTTTTATTCTTAATTTAGTGAATTACAATTTAAAATGTTGTAGTTATTAAAATATAATAATTTCCGTCTATAGATCACATCTGACATCACTTAACTTTTAAGAGGGTATGTATTTTTTTGAGTCCAAACAAAAAAAATCTAAAGAAAAAAAAATTGATGAACACATTTCCCACTGGAATAGTAATATTCCCAGCATTTCTCATTCAACTTTTATACAGAACATACATATGGAAGCAAAATATCCCTAACCCAATAAAGCCTTTCCTATTCTTGAGGCGAATATGTATTTGAAGCTATCAAATTCACCAATTATTACATTTGCCTCATCATAATAGGCATATCTATTTTGTCTTCACTTGGGACCACATGCTGTCTCCAAGGGACCAGCTTGCCTAGCCATCTGCACAGTGAGTAAAGGAATATTAGAAAGAAAAACTTTGGTGCAGTTTTTATATTTTTGTTATTAGTTTCTCTAATCAGAAACTAACATGTGAATGGTCTATACAACTCATCTCTTCCATGATTGGTTATTTTTAAAAGTTCTTTTCACATACTTTATTTTGATTGGATAACTTGGTATCACAGATATAATAAACTATATATAAATCTAGTCCATATTAGAACTCAATTTGTTCCCACGTTATTTTGAAAAAAAGTTGTTACTATACACAATTTCACTCTTTGAATGAAAAAGAACCACCTGAAAATAAGCTTCGAGTTTCTTTCTCAGTAATGCATGTTCTTTCTTCAGCTGTTGGAAACTCTTGATGCATCTGGCATTGTGTAGGATATTATAAGAACTTGGAGGCATAATATTCCATTGACCCATAATCAAATGATAAATCTTGAGTTCTATTCTTTGTCTGTTCACTAGAAATGATAGTTATTAAAGGAAGTGATAGATTAGACTTGCACATATAATTTCATCACAATGAGATAGTGAACTGACACATTTTATGTTTAAGAAATTCTTAATGATAGATTACCCTTCTCCATTTCCTGCTCTGCAATATTCTCTAAACAGAGTAGACTCTGCTTTCACCTTTTTGGCTCCAATGCTGCAACCCATTATAAAAGTAAGCAAAAGAATGAGTTCAAATCATTAGGTAAATATATATATATACGTATATATGATACCTTCAACTATTAATTCATGAAATTTATTATCTTTATTTGAATTATTCTATAAGTATTACCTTGAGCTGCTTCCTTTAAACTGATGCATAATGTTATCCAACTTGTTAAAATCCAGTGGGTTTTTCTCCCTGTCACAAGCACAATGATGAAACCAATATTAACAACAAGATCATAGGCAAAGAAAATAACATGGAAAGTCTGGTAAAAATTAACTTACATTGCTTGCTCAATGTTTGAAATAAGTCTGGATGAATCACGGTAGTAAAGAGTAACAATCTCTTCCACAAAGTTAGGATTGGCATCATCTTGCAGTTCCTCCAGCTGGATAAATTGTTCATCCAGATAGCCCTGAAACATGATTAATCCATAAGGATTCAATTCTTGATCATTTGGCCACAGTTGGATACTATGCCAAAAAAAACATTTCACATCAAAAGCTTAAATAATTGAGTAAAATCCTATGAATCATTTTTTGGTGAGAACTCAGGGTATCCTAGCCTTATTGGACTTGAAAATGATTTCAATGTCTCTCAATAAGTGCATTTCCTAAGATTTGAACTCATGTGAACCTTAAAACAATGAAAAGGTTTCTGTCATATTGGCTTAGAAATTATGTGTTCAAAACATGGAAATAGTTGTTCTGCTTGCAGGGATAATGAGTGCATATATCTAACACTCCCTAGACCTCACCTATTGAAAAACTTGTGCACTGGGCCACCCTTTTATCTAACCAGCAGAGAACATTATGTAACACTAGTGTATACGCCATGCATGCATGTTGACAGAATGCATAAATGCCTTATCTACTAGAAAAGTAGAAAAATTAACATTGATAAAGGACATGAAAAATACAGATATGGCTGTAGGACAATGAGAAAGAATGATGGTGAAGAGGAGGAAGAACCTGATCAAAGAGGGATTGTTTCATGGCAGCAATTTGCCTGCGAGATTGGTTTCTATCCATAAGAGAAAAAGGAAAAGGAGGAGAGGATACGTAGTAGAGAATGAGAATTAGAGAAGGCTTTAGACTCAAAGGTAGGAGTGGGAGAGCATGAAATAAAAGTGGGAGGAAACAAGGGCTTTTATAGAGAAAAAAAAGATGTAAGAATCAAGAAGCAGGAAATAGCATAGGTCCTGTCATAGTTTCACTTTATAATATATGTTATTAAAAGAGAATTATAATGTTTTTTTTAAACAAAAAAAATCATATATACTGTTATGGATATTTTTTGGGGAGGGGGTGGTGGAGGGGACAATCTAATTTATTTATTTATTTAAATAAAAATAGTTTTTAATAGAGTATAAAGTTATTATTTTATTAGCAATTAAATGGTTGTTAAGATTCAACTTGAGATTCTTAATATCGTAATTTTAACATTTAAAGAATTTTACTAGTTAGTAAATTACTTATATTGTATAAAATGTTAATTTTATTGATAGAAATTAGAAAATGGATTAAAATAATTTTTTTGTAATATCATATTAATTCCAAAAAAAATTTAAGAGAAGTTTATAAAACAAAAGAAATACATTTTAACTGAATACCAATGAAAGATAATATTTCTGGCCAAAAAAAGAAAGAAAGATAATATAATATATTCAAATGTTTATGACAATCTTAATTTCTTAGCAAACATAACTAGTAACTTCAAATTCATAATTTTCTTGCTTTATGACACCGAATTTGGTTTATTTAGTGTGTGCTAGATTCTTAAAATAGCTCCAGATTCAATGTAACACAGTAATTAGCTTCTACCACTTAAATTTAAAAATATAAAATATAATTAAGCATTAAACTTATATGTAGTCTTATATATTTGCTATAAGATTTTTTAATTGAAATAAATGATTCAATCAAGAGAAAGATGAAATTTATATATGTGTTAGTTTTTTATTAGTGAATCTTATAACAAAGACAAAAGTATCTTTAATATCTCTAAACTTCGAGGTTTCTGTCAATAATATGTCTCTAAATTTTGATTGCAGCCAATTATACTCTCAATTTCATTTTTTGAGCAACATTGTCATTTTCATTAATACCGTCTAAATATATAATAGTGGATACTGATGTAACGTTACACATGACAAAAAGAATTATATTTTGACTCCTTTTTCAACTTTAGAAAATTTAGCTTATACCCTATAATTTTCTTACTACTAACAATATTGTTTTCCTCATAGTTTTCCTCATAGTTTATAGTTTATTTAACTCTCTTCTCCTGAATTTCAAATTAATTTTTTTTCAAACGTTTACATATATTAATAATTATTTTTTATCGATTTAAATACATTTAAATTAGTCTAATATCTCTAATTCCGTATATGATTACTACCTTTTTACTGCCTCTATTCTTTAACTTATTAAATGTGGAGTTCATCATCATCAACCACTTTAATTACTCGCCCCAATTTTCACTCTAACAAAATCAGGCAGTATAAAGAGTGTTATAATTATAGTATGATCACTAAAAGTCTTAAACTCTATTTTAGTCCCCACACATATGTCTATTTTTTCAATTAATTTGATTCTAGCTCATAGATTCATGTTTTTAGTTTGGTTCTAAATTGTTATTAAAATTGAACTAATTTTAATAGGGTTGTGACTTGTGAGCATCAAAGTAAAAAATATCATCCAAACAAGTATACAACTCAAATTTTGAACCAATATTATTCTTTTTATGGGAATAAATAGTCACCATCATGCACCTCAATCAAAATCAACGTTAAGTAAACTTATGAAAATAATTAATATTAAAAATAAGTGCAATTGAACGAGATTAAGATTTTTTTTATTAATTAACAAAATATTTAATTGTTTAAAATTTGTAAATTAAAAATTACTAATAAAATTATATTTTTTAATATTTAAAAATTTTATTAACCAATAAATTTAAAATTTTAACTAATCATACTAGAGAAATATGAAGTGAACCAAAAGAGGTAAATGTGAAGAGGGGAATTAAAACCTCCCCAATGATTGCCATCACAATGAATAATGAATCTTAATTTGTTCATATATATTTGGGCAGAAATGAAATTAATTAGTTAAAATGAGAGAGAAACAAACAAGTGTTGGAGAAGAGATCGTCTTGGTATTCTCTCTTTATTCCCTTGTGACACTTGGAATGATAAGAACCCTTGTCTCTCAGTGTACTCATCTGTGTGTCCTCAATCAAATGCTTTCTTCTGCATACATTCAAATAATATTCTAAACTTCTAACGCGAAGTGACACTGATGATAAGAAATTTGTATTTTTTTAACATCAGTTTTGATTAGGTTTGATTTTTAAAAAGCTATGAATGAGATATTATTTATTGGAAGAGTCATCCCAACAATAAGATCGACAGAATCGAATAGATTAATCATTATGTCCATTCTAATAAATATCCTAATTAAAATAAATTATTGTTCTGTGCTTTTAATTGTGAAAAGAGTTAAAATTAAAGAAGATGAATATATTGTTTTGGGTGATGATGAGTGAGGGTGAGAGGATCAGAATCTGATTTCTCTGTCTTTTTCCGACCCTGGCAGATTATGGTTCTTTCTTCAATCACTATTCCCCTATGTATATATATGTTGATAAGAATCCCTCAACATTTTTAATCATCAATCCTAGCTTTCATAGTTAAATTTTATAGATTTTTCTGCTTATTCACCACCCAAAATAAGGAAATTAATAATTTAGAGATTTTTTAAAATTACGCTTATTATTTTGATTTTTTTTATCCATGAGACATTTCTCACTAAAACCACTTTTTGTTCAAAAGAAAATTATTCAATATATATATATGATCATTTTAACAATTATTTGGTTTTACAAAATTTGTCCAAATAACGGTGTATTGAAAAAAAAAATACTATATGAATGATTTTAGGTTAATTATGATCGAGTTACAATTACATGAGAATCAATTTGAAGAAAAAAATCATTATTGAAATAATTTTTTTTAAGGAACTAAATTTAAAAAGCTTTATTTTGTAGATATGACCGCCATAATAAATAATAATAATAATTTAAAAACTGAATTCATAATTAATGTACTGAAAAGAAATCACATCAGCAAACCAGCTAGCAATCACTTTACAACATATTCTTAAGCTCACTATAAGTGTCATCACAAGAGAGAAAAGAAAAGCCTAGGCAAAGATAAATAAATGTATAAAATGTCATTCATAAACATGCAAGTAAAGAGGAGATCTTGTTAATTTACCAATGTAACGTGACACAGATGATAAGATTTTATGTGGACTAATTGTCACTTCTGGGAGTTTAATCCTTGAAAGAATGAGAACGGAGCGTCAACATCCGTTAAGAGGATTGTTCTTAATTAATAATGAACCAAAAAAATACTTGAAGATTAGTTATTAAGTTCACTTTAATAGATATATATACCCTGACACTGGTGTCTTGTCCGGTAGTATTTGGGAGTGCCTTCTCTTACTATCATGTTTTACATTAAAAAAAAGGTAATATGAGATTGTTTCAAATACATGCATGCATGCATTAAAACTAATTAAAAGCAAAGGAATGCATAGACAAAAATTGCATAAAAATTTAAATTAAGATAGAATCTTAAAATGTCGAAGTACGTATACAGCTTTTTATATAGCTAGATAGATATGTATAGATGGATAGGTTTGTATATGAGAAGATGAGTATGGGCTTGATGCCACGTATTAGAAGCATATATAATAACCTTCTCTTAATTTCCCTATTGCTCAACATGCATGACAGAGCATCAATAGATAGGTATTTTACAGTGGTTCTCTAAAGTAATTTTTTATATTTTTTGGTGGAATTATGAGAGAGATAGAGATAAGAAAAATTGGGAGAGAAAAAATCAAGAAAGAAAATATTTTTCTTCTCTCTATCTCTCTCATAACTCCATCAAGAAATGTAGAGAATCACTTTAGAGGATGATATCTCGTATTTTGCATATATCTTCTTATCATAGGTAATTTTGTTTGAGACATTATTAGGTACTAAATGTGAGCACTTTTCTCGACGAAAATTCGAATTTAGATTTATCACGTTATACTAATCTATTCTACTAAACCCGACAACAAAACATGAATTTACACACGGAATATATTCTGTGGGGAATCCGTGGGAAAACGGGAAAAAAATAAAATTTTTTGTTTAAAATTAGCCACCGATTTACAATCCTATCCGTGGGTAATTTGTTAATTAGCCATGGATTAATTTTCGTGGGCAATTTCTTGGAATTAGCCACGGATTTACAATCCATAAGTAATATCCATGGCTAATCCGTAGGTAAATGTTTATTATTTAAATTTTAGATGTATATATATATAAAATACTTTATATTAAATAAATAACAAGTGATAAATGACTTAATGATAATTCTAAATATTACCATGCAAAATGTTCTCTTCAAATCCTCAACGTACCAATAACACAAATTTATCCACGAACTTGTTCATAGATAAATCTATATTTTGTTGTAATGCTGTCAGTCAGTGAATATAATATATATAATTGTGGTGAGATGGATGGATGGTGAGGTTGTTTTCCCACTTTATATATATATTCTTGTGTTCTGGCAGCATCAATTCTGCATGCATGCTCGTCTTCTTCAGAATCCACAACACATTAATGTTCGCTAAACTCCAAATCCCTAAAGTTTAATTAAAGGCACCTTTTGTTCTGTTTCCCAAAGTTTTTATCCATGAAATTGACCACAACTTCCTAATATATATAGCTCGTGCCAATCCTGGAAAAAGCTTATATATGGACCATCTCAAATAATTGATATGGGCCCAAAACATATCACATATGTCCAATATTTAGTGTATATACATAAATATATATATGGACTAAATCATGATTTTGGTCCTTCACAAATTTGCTTTGTTAATCTAGTCTATCACTGATCAAAACGTTATTAATTCGCGATATCTCTCGAATTTGTGTCATCAATTTGGTCTATCACAGAGAAATCAAAACGTTGTCAATTCCATCCTCTAGTTAACCTTCATTTAAATACACACGTAATCAGTTCTGTTAAATATTTGAATGGTTGAATAATTACTAAGGGACTAAATTGATAATATTTTAATTTGTGAGCGACCAAATTGACAACGTGAATATGTGAGACGTCGACACCAAATTGCTAATGTTGTGATATGTGAGGGAAGACAATGTGAATCAACTATATATAGGGGACCAAATTAACAAAAGAGTCATCTGTAAGGGACTAAAAAGACGTTGTATGAATATGTGTGGTAATTCTTTAAACTATACTATTGAAGGGTATACCTAGCTAGTTTTACCCATCTTCACATCTTGCTAAGTGTTCTATTGTACACTAAAAGTCTAAAAATGAGATGGGTTGACATATTGATATAGCAAATTTTTTTACACCGGCAAAGTTAATTATTTGGCATTGAATAAATCACTTGATGACATCAATTCATCATTTAAAGAACAACATATTTAAAGAACAACATCACCTGCTTCGTTAACATCTAACGGTCGAGGGATTAATAAAAATTGACTTTCATGATCTTTCAATAACAAAAAAAAGTATATTATAATTTTTCAAGAACTAAATCTAACAACTTTAAAGTATAAAAATAAAATTTACTCTTATTAAATAAAAAGTGTGTTCGGTGGATCTCACTACATGCAATATCTATTTTAAAGAGGTTTTATATTGACTCCTTAAATAAAATCCTTATAATTTTATCCAAATTCTCAATTTTTTCATGAAATCTCTAGTGTTGTTCAAAGAGCTTGGAGAAATTGGTGCAATTGAGAATTGGGTTTTCTAAAGATCAATTTGGCCAAATTGGAGAATTTTAATATACTAACATTTTAAAAGTAAGAAGGTAAATTTCTATATAAAAAGTATAGATAATGAATTTATACAAAACGGCTTACATGTTTAACCCATCAAATAAATGGACTTATATTAAAAAAAAAAATTAAGATTAAAAATGGGTTGGTTCATTAAACAGTAACGTAACCCTCTGAAATAAAATGATCTTTTACATTAGAGTAAATTGTTACCTCTTGTGATTTGGTTTAAAATCAATTTGTCTCCTTGTAATTTAGATCGTGTGACACTTTATCACTCTGTGGTTGGCTTAGAAGTAATGTGCCACCTTGTGGTTAAAAGTGTGACACTTGGCCCTCTATTGTTCGTTACGTTACCAATTAATTAACTACCCTATGTTATTTATTTATCCGAAATTTAATCGAATTCGTCAATAATTTAAAATTTTATAAAATTAGTTTGTATTTATGAAATTTTAAATATCAATTTGGTCTTTTTTATATGTCATCTTTCTCAATTTTATCCTTCATATTGGATGTACCTTCTCAATTTAGTCATTTTTATATTATTCTGTAATCAATTCGGTTCTTACTGTCAAAATCGTTAACAAAGCATGATTATATGCCTGAATGAATTTGATACTTTTACAAAAAAAAAAAGGTCAAATATCCATTTTGATCTCTTATCTTTCCTACTAGTTTCATATTGGTTCTTTATCATTCAAAAGTTTTAAATTAGTCCGCTATCTTTGTAATTTATTCCAAATCAATCCTTTTAAGATTGAAGGAGGGGTAAAATGAGTAAAATATCACTTCCCTCGTTCATATTGAAATTTCTTTGTTTTTTTAATCACTATCGAATAACAAGTGATATTTTATAATTGTACAGTAAATTGTTGGATTTTATTATAATTGTACAACTATTTCTAACAATTTATTTTGGAGAATAAAATAGTTGTACAGTAATAAAATAAATTTATGCAATTAATACCATACAATACATACATAACTTGCAATTTCTTAATACAGTAATAAAATAAATTGTTGGACAAATACAATACAATACATACATAACTTGCAATTTCTTAATACATAATATTTATAATTCTCATAAGAATTCAAAAAGATATATTTGGGATTCACACTCACACATAGTTGGGCCATTTTTGCAATTAATACCCAAATCTCACAACCTAGGGAGACAAGAGAATGTGCAAGTCATTTTCCAAAGAATTGGCCCTCTTCTTACTGGCCCTTTTATCAAATAGTGTATACATAATATATATATATATATATATATATATATATATATATACACACATATACATACACACGTATAAAGACCAAACTAATGATTTAGTTCCCAAAACTAAGACAAACTCTTTCAACTTTTATTAGAGAATGAGTTAATTAGTTCCCAAAAAAATATTAATTAGAACTTTTTATCAAGTAATTCATTCATAGTTATTATGAAAATTTTGTTGGCCATATGTTGTTTCTCAAATTAAGGTAGAAGAATAATGCGGTTATATCTTAGGTGTAAAGAAGATAATATTTCGAAGGATATTTGAAAAAAAGTAGTTCGTTTGAATGGTGGTGTTTTTATGTTGTAGATAACCATGAAATGGAAAGGAAGCAAGACAATGTATAAGGATGATCGCTCTTCCTCTTATGAGATGAGTGTGTTAGAGAGATTCGTGGTTTCCTCCTATATAGGCGAGAAAAGGGGAATTCTCTATATGCCAGAGGCAAGAAAGTTAGTTAGGTCATATCACGACAAGTATGTATTGAGAGAAGACATGGTTGGTGAAGGCCAATCATGTTGCTGAGGGGTAAAGACCGATCATTCCACTCCCAGAATACTACAAGTCCCTCAAACCTGAGAGTACTAATGCTCTGGAATTTCAATATGTTTAGGAAGGATATGAGAGGAGATCGGCTGAATTATTTCTCTAAGAGGAGAAAGTCTCCCAATAATTGATACGACACACTTTCTTGGGCATTGGTCTTTTCACCTTAAGGTGTCATTGTTTAGAAACCAAGAATGAAAATAATTTGTGGAGAAGTTGGGAATATTATAGAATTTAATAATTTAATAAATTTTTTGTCAATGAAAGTCATTCCATATATAAGCAAGAAACAATCTTAAAAAAGAGTCTTAGACAAATTAAATTAAGCACTAACAAAGACAATAAATCACCTCTTTGCACTCTTAAAGCTGGATAATATGAGAAACCCAACTAAACCCTAGATAACAAGCTAAACGAAAATAAGACCTAGATCTTCTAAAAAATTAAAATATTCTACCTAGTCCACAAAATTTTCTACAAATAAGGAAGAAGACTTGAATATTCTAAGAAGCAACACATTTCTAATTCCTATCTAATGGAAAATAATTTTCTTCACTCCAATAGTCAAGCCTATAAATGTAAATATGAAGATGTTGTATATCTTCAAAATACTTTCGAAGAGAGGAAAAAAACTCCCATATATAAAGGGAGAAGAAAATCTTTTTTAATGAAAGAATAAAACATCCCTAAAAGGAAGAGAAGAAGAAAGAAGAAGACAAAGAATGGTTACCACCCGATGGCGGCATCTAATTAAAGAGACGTTGTAGTCGAAGAGACTAGGGTTTCAAGGGAAGAAAAGAGATCAGTAACACAAACTAGGGTTTTAAGGGAAGACAAGTGAGCAACACAAACTAGGGTTTCATAAAGAATATTACAAATTTGAGAAGCAAGCCCGGTGACAGTCCTTTAGTCAGATTAAATTTTATGGTAGGAGATTCCATGAAACATGCGCTCCAATACCTTGTTTCGACAAAAAAAAAAACTTAAGAACTAAAATTAAATGAAGCTACAAATTACAAACTAATTTATTAGTTTATTCTAGGGTGGTGCTCAAAATTAAGAAACAAAGAGATCCTAGGAAAATGGCAATTTAACAACCATAGGTATTTGCAGCATTGGTAATTGATTGCCTCCCACTTAAAAATTTTCTTAGGCACACAATGATCCCACTCCAGTGCAATAGATTCCCCTACCAATGTTCAATTAAAAATTCATTGGAGTACAAAAGAGCTTATCTATAGATTGAGATTGCTAGCTTAGAATTTGATTCTAAAGAGGCTATGAAAACATCATTGAAAGTGGAGATACAACAATCGATACCACACGAGAATTTGATTCATACGATTGTTGATGACATAAAAAACATCTTGCATGAGAATTCAGGTTATAAAATTACACACACGAAAATATATCTTCTTTATTTAGAGAGAGAGAATGATAATAATGGGTCCTACAAAGATACGAGAATATAGTTTATCTTGCATTTGAAAAAAACCTCTTGCTAGACTCAACATGCTGTTAATTCTTGTCATTTTCTTTCTTCTCTACCCAAAAAGAAAAAATAAATTATCATTTAGGTTTGTTCCAACTTCCAGACCCATTCGAATAGATATATTTTCTCTAGCTAGTACTTAAAGATATGTGTCAACAACGAAATAAAAATCTATTTTGATCAAAATAGTTGACATAGTTAAATATTTTGGAGATTAAATAATATTTTTGATAAATTCGAGAACTAAATAATAATTTAACTAACAATTCATGGACTAAATAGTATTTTACCTCTAAAAAACAAATAGGGTTTTAGTAGCAAATAAATAATGTATTTTAATTTGGTACCCAAAAAAAAAAAACCGATCCTCAAGAAAAAAAAAACTCGGGTTTTCACTGTGCTTCTTCTCTAAACTATCTCACTCATCCAACAATCTTCCGATTCCTCTTTTCTGTCTTCAACTTCTGACCTTCATTCCTATTTGGGGTTCGAAATTATGTATAATCTGCGTCAAATTTAGAATTAGGCCCTCAAGGGTATTGACGGCATTTTGATTTCTTTTTTGCTTCCAGGATTTGCGTTGCGATTTAGGTTTCTGGAAAAGTATTAGAATTTGAATCCTTTTTTCTTTTTCTTATTTATATATCTTCGTTAGAGCTATAGCAACTAGAAATTCCTTTTATCTCTGCTAATTTTTGTATATTTCTAAGGAGGGTTTTTGCGAACTTGTGATTGGGATTTTTTTTTTTTTTTGCTTTTGGTTTAGCTTTGATCAACCTGAATTTGAAGATTTGGGTTGGGGATTGAAGGAGGCGAAATATAGGAATTGAGAAGTAGGAGATTACCCTAGAGCTTTCTAGCTTATTATTAATTCGGGAGTTTTTATTAGTTTTTAGAGAACTGGAGAAGATAATTGGAGTTCTTTTGATCCGGAGTTGTTAATCGTATTCATTGAATTAGAACCCTAAATCGACCAATATGGCCTCTTACAGGCCTTTCCCTCCACAATCGTCGTTTGGTCCACCGCCGAGTCAAAACCCTATTGCACCAGGACATCCACCACCTCAACAGCGTGGAAATCAGTATAATCCGAACTGGGGTTATGGCGGAGGGGATGGTAGTATGCCTTCAGCTCCCTCTACTTCTTTTCCCCAAAATTACAACCAAATGCCCCCAAATTCTAATTATCATCATGGTGGATATGGATCCTCGTCATCTTCACAGCATTATGGTGCTCCAAGAAGTCAACAGCCTCCTCCCCCTCCACCTCCATCCCATCAGCAGTATCCCTATCAGCCACCACCTCCACCACCACCTGAAACTTCTTACCCGCCTCCACCACCTCCTCCCCCACCAGCACCTTCAATGCCGCAACAGAATTCTGCAAACTTGCAGCCTCCCCCACATCCTCCTATGTATTATCCTCCTGGTCAATTCTCTCAGTATGACCAGCAGCCACCTCCTCCACCTCCTTTGTCTCCGCCACCCAATTCTTCTATCCCACCTCCACCTCCACCTCCCCCAAGTTCACCACCTCCTTCAGCTCCGCCTCAAAGTCAAATTAAGGATGAGAGGCGATTGCATGAGCGCAATAAGGGGTCTCTGACGTCTGGTAGGCGTGAACATGATTCAAATCATGGGATCCCCCATAAACATCAGAAGCCTGCTGTTCCTGCAATCCCGCCGAAAAAATCAAATGGGCCTCCTGGGAGAATTGAGACTGAGGAAGAAAAGAGGATGAGAAAAAAGAGAGAATTTGAGAAGCAAAGGCAAGAAGAAAAGCATAGGCAGCAGCTGAAGGAGTCCCAGAACACTGTTCTGCAAAAGACACAGATTTTATCATCTGGGAAGGGGCATGGTTCAATTGTAGGCTCGCGAATGGGTGAAAGAAGAACTACTCCCCTATTGAGCGGTGAAAGGATGGAAAATAGGTTGAAAAAGCCCACAACATTTTTGTGCAAGCTAAAGTGAGTATGTTGATATGATTCTGGGTTCTACATTTTTCCCAATTTTCATGCTTTATCAGCTCATCAATGTAAACAATTGTTTACTTTGTATATATTGCACTTGATTTTGCTCTATTATGGTATTTTAGTTTCAAATGATGTTCAGTTTTGTTTTGTTTCTCTCTTGAATCTTGTTTTTTTTTTAGTTAAATTTACATTGCATCAGTGTGAGCAATGACTCATGAGGCAGGAGAGTGAGATTTTTGTAAAGAGAGACTGTGTACCAATTTGGTGGTATTTACTTCCAGTACTGACACTTTTTTTATGTCTTCTCATTTAAGATTCCGAAATGAACTTCCAGATCCAAGTGCTCAACCCAAGCTTATGGCATTCAAGAAAGATAAAGATCAGTATGTATTCTTAATCTCTTGTTCAGAGTAATACGTCTTTATAGGTAGTATCTATATCTGTTAGCACTCAGCATATACACATATAGCAACCATGAAATATCTCTCCATTTGGTGATGGTAAATTTGTAATTGATTCAATAAGGAGAAAAACTAATTCACAGGTGAGAGAGTTGGTCAAATAGGACATGTGTCAACATAATATATAAATCTTGAATCTGATGATGTCTTGTAAGTCAGAAGATGTATTTAGTATTCACCTTCTAGAGCATGGATAGACATAGTTGGCATTACCAATTGAAAAGAGTAGTTCCCCACTGTCAGATTTTTCATGAATTTTCATGAGGAAACTGATTTTTATTGGACAATAGTATCTTGATGCTGTCAAATTTAATAGTTCACTTGGCTTGTATGATATTTTGATAATTTTATGAATTATGATCATGGTGCAGATATTCAAAGTATACAATCACATCTCTGGAGAAATTGTACAAACCCAAACTTTTTGTGGAGCCAGATCTTGGGATACCTCTAGACCTGCTTGATCTCAGTGTTTACAAGTATTACCCTCAACTTCTTTGATATGCTTGTAAACTTAAATGATTTATGCTGAATTAGAAGATCTGATGAATCTTTTCTCACCTGTACTGTAGTCCTCCAAGTGTCAGACCACCTCTTGCTCCAGAAGATGAAGAATTATTGCGAGATGATGAGGCAGTAACCCCTATAAAAAAAGATGGCATAAAAAGAAAAGAAAGGCCTACTGATAAAGGTGTTGCTTGGCTCGTTAAAACACAATATATATCTCCTCTCAGTATGGAATCAACAAAACAGGTATCAGACATGAGTGGCTAAATAATTGTGCATTATTCTTTCTACCGGTATTAACTTGTGAACATACTGTTGCAGTCATTAACTGAAAAACAAGCAAAAGAACTTCGAGAGATGAAAGGCCGCAATATTTTGGACAATCTTAACAATAGGTATCTTGTTACCCAGTTCGTCCTTCAAAATTTGTTTTTATTTAGGAAAATTAGTAGTTGAGCGTAATAAATATCTCTTGACAGTCTAACTCATAATCAATTGATCTCTTCTAGGGAAAGACAAATTAAGGAAATAGAAGCATCGTTTGAAGCAGCAAAATCACACCCTGTTCATGCAACTAACAAAGATTTGTATCCTGTTGAGGTTCTGCCTCTGTTGCCAGATTTTGACAGGTATGGCATCATTTATAATTTTTTTCAGACTTACCCTGGTGTCGTAGTCTGTTGGTTAGCCTCTTGTATATTAAGCCTAAATTTTTTTATGCCAGCAGATTGGTGCTGCTTCATGACATGTTTATTCATGGTCACTCATATTAATTAAGCTTTCTGTCAATTTGCTTTGCAGATATGACGACCAGTTTGTTGTTGCAGCATTTGATAATGCTCCTACAGCTGATTTAGAAAGCTACAGGAAGTTGGACAAATCTGTTCGCGATGCCCTTGAATCAAGGGTAAGCTATGACACAAGGACTAACATATTCATATGATCAGTAATTTTTTTTTATTTCTTTTCATGAAATAGTGCGGACTGTTGAATGTGTTGGACGTTGACTCCTAACCATTTGCCATCTACAGGCAATTATGAAAAGTTATGCTGCAACAGGTGCAGATCCTGCGAATCCCGAGAAGTTTCTGGCATACATGGCTCCAACACCTGGAGAGGTAAATGGGACTCTGCATTAAACTTTATTTGCATTTAAGTTTTGTTGCATGTTCTAATAATTCTTTGATTAATTGTTAGATTGATCTGAACTTTTTTTATGGCAGCTATCGAAGGATATGTATGATGAAAATGAAGATATCTCATATTCTTGGGTCCGCGAGTATCACTGGGATGTATGTGGCAGGATTTCTGAAATTCGGAGTGATTGCTTTTTAATTGGATCATGCTATAAGACAGTTCCCCTTGTAAGTCGGTTCTGACAATTTTATTTTACACCTTAATAGGTTCGGGGTGATGACGCAGATGACCCAGCAACATACTTGGTTTCGTTTGAAGAGTCAGAAGCTCGATATTTGGTACTTTCATGAACTAATATTCATTTCTTATCAATATATTTGGTGGCACATTATTGATTGATTTTTCAGAGTTTGCTAATTTTATTGTAATTTTAATCCGCAGCCTCTTCCAACAAAACTTATTTTAAGAAAAAAGAGGGCTAGAGAGGGAAGATCTGGTGAAGAGGTTGAGCAATTTCCAGTACCTTCAAAAGTGACTGTAAGGCGAAGGTCAACAGTTGCTGCAATTGAGCGGAAGGATTCTGGGGTATGATTATGACTCTGAATTAATCTTAAATGCGCCATTGCTTTAGGATTTATTTTAGTGATTGACTGTATTATTGTAATGCTTTTAAGGGTTATACAAATTTAAAGGGCAGTTCTTCAAAGAGAAGAGCTTTAGACATGGATGATGACCTGGAAGAGCAACATAGAGATGCAATGCACCAGGACAATTATCAATCTAGTGGAGCAGAAGATGACATGTCTGATTGAGTCTTCTAAGAAAATGCTACTTCCTTAAAGCGAATTTACCAGATGAAGTTGTGGCTGCAGGTAGTTGATTTTGCCTGCCCTACGTGTTTCAGTGAAAGGAGAAGCAAGCAATTATTAATCCCTATATTTTGTATGTCCAATCCATCAAAACCCATATGCATATACTTACTGATTGTAGGTAGTTTTAAGTTGATCATCAAGCACATTACTCTGATAAAGGATTGTGTATGGAACCATAATACTATTATGAAAACGAGATCTAAACTTCCAAGTCCTTAATGTGTTGACAATATAGTGAGAATCTGGTGAAATTATTCTATGTGCTCGAGAACAATAAAACGAAATGGTGTTCTGAAGCTTCATGGAGGACGATGATCTGGAATAAAAATGGCAGAAGACGTTTTCCAAGCCTTGAAAAAATATTGTGTGCCTCTTTTGATATATAGGTCGAGTGATGAAAAATGATCGTTGATGAGTAATGCTCATGGATAGCATTCTTCCTTATTAGTTGTTAGTATGTCAATTTTATTTTTCGTAACTATTATAGTAAGATATCATTTCTAACCAAGGAACAATTTACTATGTACCAATGTTTCGATATTAATGCAGGGTTATTTCATTTTTAGTAGCTAAATTATGCTTAAATTCTTTACTTCAGAATACTGTAACCAGCAACTATATTAGATAATGCATAATATTACTTCTTTTCTCTCTTCGTTTTCAATCTCTAGTGTCAACTGTTTACATATAGTACACATGTCATTGCAAATAATTTGCTATATAATATACAAAAATACGTTAGTGGAGAGTTATATCTTCTGACTTCTTTTATCTATATATATTATAAAAAAATTTAAATTAATAAGAATGATACAAGAAAGGAGGATACATCCTCCAAAAATGAGAAAAAAAACTAAACTAAAAGCAATTGAAAAAGGGAAAAACTTTTGTGATGGGGTGAAGCGTTAACTATGAACAAGATCCCCAGCTAAAACAGCGATCAAAATGGTTTCAGTAGCCTCAAGTTTAGAAATGAAGACTCCTAGATGCAGTAGACGCCCTGTCAAATGATCAACCAAGATAAATAAATAGAGGAAACCCAGAAAATTATATAGTAGAAGTCAAGTACAGTAGGTATAACAACAAATAGAGAGATTATATCAGAGTACCAACCATGCTTGCCGGCATTTGACAGCTTCAAGACGAACGGTTCTCTTCTTATCATCCAGAGCCTTTACTATTGCTTGCAAAACCTAATATTAACAACATTGTGAGGAGCATGAATAATAAAAATAAATAAATTCACATGACCCCAAATATGCAAACAGAATGAAAAGGTCAAGCACCAAGCACAATCCTCATGAACAAGTGACCGCAAATAGTGAAGCCTTAGACTTTACAGTGAACCTTCTAAGGTAAACCAAACCCTAAACAAACCTGTTTTCTCATAGGATAGATCCGTGAATGGGGCAGCTCAGCCATGGCTAGAAGACACTGAATAGCTGTCTCTCTAACAAGCTGCACAAGGAGGGAGAAACCCATTAACATCGTTACTAACTTTGATCTGTTTTAGACGATAAGGTAATGAGTGTAAGGAAGTGAGGAATGGACAAATGAAGCTCTAAATAGCGAATGATGCAAGTGTTTTATTAAATGCTTAGCTAAGTGATGAAACAAGGCAATGCAATAAAGTAATCCAGAGCCAGAAATATGTCTAGACTATTCAACGTGGCACGTCTAAAGGATACAACCTAGGTAATAAAATTGTTTTACCACACACAATCAGCAGCAAATAACTTATAGGAGAAATTACATTACCATCTTATGAGGGTAGTCCACAAGCCTAATCAGGCAATTGATGATAACATGTACATTCTCAGCAACAGCTTCATGTCCTGCATGAACAGAAGTTAGACATGGAAAACCATTTGATAGTCTTTATATATAACCCACTATTAGGTGAGCTGAAGAAATTAAGATAGTATTGGTCATTGATTTGATGATATTTTAAAGAACCAAAACCCAATGTTTCATAGCTGTTCCATAGATGTCATGTCACAATGACAGAATTTCTCCAAAGAAACATTTTCAATGAGTAAAATAAATTATCTCAAGTCATCTACTTTTTAATCTTCATTTTTAACGAATTGGGAATAAGACAAATCATGAATGCTTCCCATTAACAAACATTAGGTGCCTTTCATTTTCAATGACCTACATGCCCATAATTTTTACCATATGAAATTTGATTAGGCAACAACAAATAATATTAGCATGTTAATTACCATTTTTCTCAGTCAATATCCCAGATAAGACTAGCAGCAGGCCATACAACATATCTTTATCTTGAATATCCTCTGTCAACATGGACAAGCAATCCAGTAGAACTGGTACTAGCTGCAACATTTGCACGGGAACTTACTTTAATAAAGTAGTTGATTGAGCAAATTCAACAACACGTGTGTAATTAAATTATTGATAGGTTTAGATTTCTAAAACTAACCTTTTTGGCTTCACTCAGTACAACAATCAATGGAGTATCAGATATGATATGTGCTAAAGCTCGATACAACAAAGACCTGAGATTGTATAATAGAGCAGTTCAGGCATAAGCATTTGTTATGAGGAGGAAGAAACTAAAAAAAAAAAACATCAAAGCCTTTTCCCACTAGGTGGGGTTAGCTATACAGATCAAGCAATACCAACGTGCTCTGTCTACGCTACAAAAGAAAACACCAAGAAAAATAGCTAAACTGGCAATACTATACCATATGAATGCATATAAAAGCAACCTCCACACAATTCTAGTACCAATATTTAACAGCTTTTACCACAATGTTGTCTAAAATATATTTGCGTTGTTAAAGGGGAACAAGTGATATACGTTAGACAGACATTGATGCCTTGATCAAAACAAAGATGATTCTCTGAAAGCAACAATCTACAGAAACAAAACTTGAAGCAAAAACCATTTTTTATAAAGAAGAGAAACAAACAGGGTATGAAAGAAATAGGAACACATTAAAAATGGTTACACAGCAATTATCAACTAGAACTAGAAGATGGCACAAAAGTATCAACCATGAATTCACAGAAGTTTTAATTTACTTATTGTGCAGACATGAATTGACATCTTAATAGTATAGGGTTTAATAATGTTATGCTGGTGCAAAAGGATTACGAGCTAGGATTACAAAATCAGAGATTATATCAAGATAGGGATGTTTTAATATTAGAATTCAATAATTAAAAATTATTTATTGGTCCAGATATGGTTGCAATGGATGCAAGCAAAACTTTTGGTCCAGATAAAATTATCGTCAAAAGAAAATATCGAGACCAGAAAAATGCCAATGATTTCCTCATGCATCCCAAGCGGAATAGGCTACTGCATGTTGGATTGAATAATGTGAATATGTAATTCGAAATGGTGGCAAGAAATTATATAGGCAGATCAAATATTTTAATTTAGTGATATGAAATAGAATGGGAGGTAAAAAAAGCTTAATTTGGTTCAACTAATAAGCCTTCTTCTAAGGACTTTGTCCCAAGATTCATTGGGATAATGATTTAACTATTATATCATTACATCAATAATGCAATCTATACATGAAAAGTGGAGCATGAACAGAATAAAAGAACGCATCCCTCACAATGAAAATAAGCTACATGCAAATGCTATATGAAGCAACCAATAAAAATCTTCATGGCGGGAGAGGGAGAATAATAGTGCATCTACCTGGGGAATGAAGATTGAGATTTTGAGATCAACTGCTGAAAAATAGGCATCATAGAAGCGAAAAATCGCTGCTTATAGAGTGGTCGTATTCTGACATGAAAATTTCTGTGCAAACAGTCTTCAGAATCACTCATAAGAACATGAAAAGCATCAGCTGCGCATTTCATTACTAAAGGATCCGAATTCTTCTCATCAGTATTTTCGGAGGCATCATGGATCAAAGGCAAGGCACTCTTAGTACCTGATGATAAACACTCCAAAAGAATCATAGTGACATCTTTAATCTTTTCATGACCTCGTAGAAGCAAACCTTTTCCGATCCACGAGAGTCCACAAAGGGCATTGATTTGGAGCAATCTATCAGTTCCAACGCCAAGGCATAAATCAGTCAAAACCACTTCTCTCCCATTACTCATTCGATTGCATTTCTGTAAGATCCCGATAGCAGATATTTTTGTGTTGAATATAATATCAAGAGCTTCTTCCAAGGTAAGGTCACTGGAGATCTCAGTAGCATTAGATTTTGATACCATTTTGTTAATCATAGAACCCAAGGCCTGTGCAACTGGAACAACACCCTTGAGTAGGGCTATTATAAATAGATGAAAAACTACTCTTTCATTTGGAATGCTAGTTTGGGGGCAAACTGCAATAACTGCTGATGCAAATATTGAAAGTACCCATTCATCTCGAAGAGAAATATCATATTTTCCAGGAGTAAGAGGCAATTCTTCCAGCTCCTTAAATTCAAAACTAGTGTGTGATGAAAGTATACTGTAAGCCTTTTGAATTATAATATTCTGGCTTTCCACAGAGCAACACCCAACAGCAAGTTTCATCACTTTCATTATTGCATCAAGAAGTCCCTGAAGTAAAAGCAGAATTATCAGCATGACATATAGAACTACGTTATCTAATTGCTATTCAACAATAGATAAACACAAGATATAATTAACATTTTAGCAGCACAATGAAACAAATTGAGGGTGATTGATACATGATAGTCATAGCAATATATACCTTTTCCTCAAATGAGATGCTAGAGCCCATGCAATTTCCTAGTTGACTCCAAATTTCCACAGCAAAATGCACCACAGACTCCTCAAAACCACCATTTTCACGGGTCCTGTACAATTTTAATTCAAACTTTCAGATTAAAAAGAAAATCCTATCAAGTGAAATACTTCCCAGACTGTTTCATAAATAAAAAAGCATGACACCAGTATCTGAAGTATATAATAATCTGACATGTGTGAAAGAGAGCAATCAGTCCATGCTTCTTATTTCTGGTATAAAATATAAGTAATATAAATTCAAAGAGGTAGCCTTTTTCCAAAGCGGGAGGTATATTGATATCTAAGTTGTTACGAATGTTGCGTCGGATGAGTGGACACACTAAAAAGAATAACAATTGTGCAAATAGCCAAAAGAAGTAAAAATATGGAAAAACTGAATACCATGGAAGCAACTTGCTTGAGTAGCACTCTAAAAGTTGTACAACAGTTTTGGCAGACCTTAAATTCCCATGGACCTACATGAACAAATACCACAAAGACCAAACACTGAGAATAATCCAAGATATATTGAAAAAAGGGATAGAAAATAGAAAATTGGTGTTATTTACATACAAAAACGTCAGATAGACTGGAAAATATAGCCCCTTCCAACCCTTGAAGAACTTTCAGCATATGTTCCATTCCAGTCATGCCTATATTAGATAATGCTTCCACTTTGAATGAAAAAGACATAGTAGTGTCATCAAGAGACAGCAATTCAACTGTCTTTTCTACAACAAAACTTCTATAGCTCATAGCCTTTTCAGACTCATGAAACTTCTGCACAAATGAGCCAATATGAACTAATGCTTTCAATGCCACATCCCATAATATTGTTTTGTGGAAATCTTCTGTGATAATTGACATGAATTTCCTCAAAATATTCTCAAATAGGCTTTTTGGTATCGGAAAAGCATCTCCAGGAAACATAGCCAATATTTGTAAACCCTTCACTGCATATTAGTATCAAAAGCTAATAAGGAAATCAGCAGGTGAAGATATAAACGTTTAAGTGAATTTAAAAAATGAATCAAAAAGATAAAGTTGCAATGCATCAAGAAACAAAATATAGTAAATACCCATAAACCTAGTGATGCATTTCAAATATACACGTGCATTAAAGTAATTAAAGAAATGCAACAACATATGTTAAGAAGTTCCCACTAACAACCAATGATGAAACTTTCTGCAAATAAGTTAAACATTAAGGGTGTGTTTGAGAATTAGAAGGGGAAGGGAAGGGATTAAAGGGAAAGTGAAAGAAAGGAAAGGTTAAGTGATGGTTTCTCCTCCCCTTGTTTGAATCCTCCAAAATTCCTAAAATTAGGGTAATTAAAATTAATGGAGGAATGTCAAAGAGGGTTAGTATAAAATCCTTCAATTTCTGGGTAAGGTTTCAAATTTTTCTTCCCTTCACTTACCCTCCATTTTCCTAAATCCAAACACAACCTAAGTATTACAAAATGAAACAAATAAAAAGCCAATCATATTCTAAGATACTTAAACATTATTAACAGAGTCAAATTGACAACATTCAGTTTCAATCTGACTGCAGCCTATCTATAGTTTATATGACACAAATTATTAGATACCAGGACACTTCAGGGGATGGGACTGCCTACTGCACTAGATGGAAACAGTAATAGAAAAACAGCCCTGAAAATCATTGAGACAACAAATATTTCTTTACAGTTGTTAGGAATATCCCAAAGTTTACAACAGTCAAAGAACAAACTATATATTTGATCAAGTTCCATGAGCAGGGAACATATGGACATCACAAATACACAAAACCAATTGTAATATAAAATTAAACGACATAATAAATATAATATTTTTTTGGATAACATGACCACAAAACAAATACACGAGGAGTTTAAGACAAAGCTCTCATAGTTGAGGAGACAGATAATAAAATCATGCCCAAATAGAAGAAGAAAACTCACCTCCGATATAAATATCTGGATCAAGAGGGTGATCATCAGAACTTAGTGCCACGGCAGAACCAAAGGCATTGAATAATGAACTTGAAAAACTATTAAGTGTGGTGCAGAACATCTCATGCTCAAAATCATAATGCACCAATGGCTCCTCAGACAGAGCAATCAAATCCAAGCAACCTGCAAGTAGCTCAATGCAGAGATAAAGGAATCCAAACTTGAATCTCCGAGGGGGCAAAATATCATCATTTGGCAAGCTATCATTATTTTTGATAGAAAACCCCAAAGTCTTCATTATCTTGGAGAAAAGACTCTGAAACACTAGATTGCAGGAAGAAAAGGAGGTCTTGGCAGTAACATAGAGAATACGGCCAATAACATGTAGTTTCTGCTTTTCTTGCACAGGAATAGCATTGTATTTCTCATGATAGGCAAGGGAGTTGAAAACCATGTTCACATCTTCATCATCAATGATCAAGTTCACTAACAAATCACTATTTTGCATGACAAGCTGTTGAAGAAGGGATAGAGCCTCTGTAATGATTTCATTATTCTGGAAGGTAATACCAACTACAGATGCTGAAGAAAAAAGAAAAACTGGCTCCTCCAAATAAGTAGAGATTGCATCTTTTAGTAAAGACCAGATAGCCTTAGCATGGTTTGCCATTCTCTCTGCTCCATACTCGACAGCGCAAGCCCTGAGATACTTCAAGGAATCAACCTGTATGCATACAGAATTACAGATTACAAAATCAAGCCACAGAAAAATATAGATTTCTCTCTTAATTCACTGCCCCAATTTTCAAAAGGGGGGAAGAAGTATAGTGGTAACTACAAAAATATCTAACACAAAAGGTAGAACTATATTTACTCCATTAATACCAACCTTGGCTGAAAGTAGGGAAGATGAAAGTTTCTCAAGAAGCAAAGGAATGACAAATGGCTCAAATAGAGGTGTGGAAGAGAATGCAGACTGCAGAAAAGTAGAACCATTAGTTCATGATGTATATAGCACAGATGACATAACATGCTCACCTCACCAATTTTCACATGCAAATACACAATACTATGACAATTTCAAGAGTATCTATGAAATATCAAACAACATTTCCTCATTCAAAACAATACGAAAAGGGGGGGGGGGGGAGACTGTAAAATATCTCACATCAAATATAAGCTGCTATATGCCCTAAAAGTAAAATGTCAAAACAATATATGAATGAAAGTTGCACATACCATCAGAGCCTTTGACAGTTCATCTCTTCGCACATTAATATCTCCACCACTTGGCTGGTCAAGAAAAAGAATCACAATACAAATAAATAAGATCCTCATGATAATGTGGATCTTCAGAAAGAATATGAGTATCTTGTCACGGGTTTGCAACATCAAATAGGTGCAAACTAGAATTAAGGTTATAATGTAATATTAATGCAAGTTTATGTAATGTATAACAATTAGCAAGGGCAAAAGAAAGCTGTTCAATTGATATATATATGTATGTATGTATGTATGTATTTATGTATATAAGACCAGAAATTAAGCTTACATGCGTAAAGTGAATGGGAAAGTAAGATTCCAAAATATCAAAAAGATCTCCCACAAAATTTGCAAGTAGACCAGAAGCATCAGGGTACAATCGCACTAAACTCTCAACATTACGAAAAGCGAGCATTAAACATTCTGGATCCTTTTCTGCATCCATAGCTTCACAAATTCCAAAAAAAAGGTGTTCTCCCTACAAGAGACTCAAGAACCAATGTGATATGAGATCATTAAAATTTAACACCGCTTGTGTTAGAAAGAGAGATATCAACAGCAAATTTGAATGATATAGTGTTTTGTGTAATAATGAGTAAAAGTAGCTTACATCTTTGGGAGTACAGAATGTAACTTGTATGTTGAGCATTATATTTTGGTTTTTTTTATCTTAATGTACTTCACTCCTTTTCTTTTTCTACTAAAATTTACATCATAGAAAAAACATTCTTTTGAGTAAATTACATAATCAAAGCTATCCAAACCTGAATTTACACAAAAATTAAACAGAGCCCACACTTATTTTCAAATATTACACAAATATGCAATAACCTAACAGAACAACAATCATTTGATCAACAAAAATTATTGTTATATATGCAATGGAACTACCGTGCAATTATATTTGATGCAGTGGGAGTTCATAATTAGGCCATCAGACATTGATGTGATATTTAAATTCTGAACTTATATGAAGTGTAACTATGCAAGAATGGCAATTGAAAATAAAACAATTAGCACCATCTGTATAGGCTAGCCCATACTGTGTTTTATAACTATGCTTCCTTCAGTGAAAGTATTAACAGAGAATTACATAGTATCATCTACAAGGAGATAGAGGAAGAAGGGGGAGGAAATGGTTGTACTCTTCAACAAACAACAAAAGCATTTCCCACTCAGTGGGTGGCTATATGGATCAAGCAATAACAACATGTTCTGTCTTCACTTATTTCTTTAGTTAGGTACTTACATTAATAATAATTAAATCCGTTTCTCTTATTGTTATCTTTGGTCTTCCCCTACCTACCTCTAGTTATTGGGCTATCTTCCATCTAGTCAAACTCTACATACATGAGCCTCTAATGGCCTTCTTTGTACATGACCAAACCACCTAAGGCGGCGTGTTTCAACTAACAAATGGTTGTACTCTTCAAATTAAGAAATACAAAATAACACTCAATCAGGAATTTCTTTCTTCTTCTTTTTTTTGCGTTGCAATATAGATTGTTCCAGGAAAATAAGATTACCAGCGAAGCAACTGTATCAGAGTAACACTCTAGCAGGCCACCTAAAAGTTCAAAGCAAAGCTGCAATATTGAAACAACAAGTGTCAAAGTGGAGTGTCCAGAAAACATAACTAAAATGTAGCCCGAAAGAAAAACCTAATTTCTTTTACATCTTTGGATAGGTTAATAGTGCAAAAACGTATTTTGGCCGGCTGACAACAATAATAATTACCTTCCTGTCATGTTGTGCTAAAGATTGAACTTGCATATTCTCTAAAAAGGATTGAGCAACCGCTTTAGCATCACTACCAATCACCATACCCACATTAGTTTTTCTCCTTATCAATGCTAAGCAACCAACAAGTGCCCCCCGCAGTGCTCTCCAATCTGCCTGATTAAACACAAGAGTACACTGTTAGTGGCTATTTGGGAAGACTAGTGATACTATGCATCAATTAAAAGAGATCATGAAATATCGGCAAAAATTTTGCTAAAGTGAATGCAAAATGAATCTCCATGAAATCAACTCAATTCAAGCAAGACCATGAATGCCATCCCCATTATGTGCACTTCAAGAGGTACGAGTAGATGCTTCTGAGTTATTCATGAATAATTAAAATTCAGCTCATTTAATTAGGCTCGCTTAATTAAATGAGCTGAGCTTGAAAATTTGATGCTCAACTCATTTAGTTCTTGAATTGCTCGTTTAGAAATAAAACATAAATTCTTTTTGTACAAGTTACATGCATAATAAATATTTAAATTATATATATTTTTATATATATAACCTTCCAAGTAAATGTTTTGGATTTGTTATCTTGATTGCGTTTTTGTATAAAGGTATATTCTCTATAGTGAAAAGTTGGAAGGATAAAATTCATCAATTAGTGTAATCTATAATATGTAATTAAATTAATTCTAGCTTACTCTTTTTTAAATAAAATTCTATGATACTAAATTTTAGAATTACATATTTGTGGTTCGTACTCTTTTTTAAATTAATTCTAGCTTATTATATTCATTTAATTCATTTTTGTATAATTTAATGGAAGCTTATATAAGCCAAGCTTGAGCCCTCATTGAACAAAACGATCAGAGCTTGAGAACCCTAGGGCCCAACTCAGCATGTTTACACTCCTACTTCTCAGCTTTATCAAGTACAAATTATGAGTAAAAACATACTTCTATATTGGCTTCTACAAGATACAGTACCAAAAATCACTCATGGGTGTGCATTGAGGAGTGTGCACATAACCAATCTTACAAAACTGATAAATTCCCAACTTGCAAACTTATGTAGAACACACATGTCTCAATCATTTCCCTTTTCAGAGAAATACATCACAAATGGAAATTATGAGCAGTAATATAGATGGAGAAGGAATTACAAGAGTAAACAGAAGGGAAAAGAAAGTCATAAAGAGAAACAACAACAACAACAACAATCAAAGCTTTTTCTCACTAGGTGGGATCGGCTATATGGATCATCCGATCAAGCGACGCCAATGTGTTTTGTCTTTACTACACATTTTCATAAAGAGAAACAATCTAGAGAAAAAAAAAATTTGACACTTTTTTTCAAACACCTCGAGAGTATGAGATTTTGCAAAAAGGATATTTATACTGACCAATCTGTCCTTGAAGAACACTATCAAGCTATGAATGGTTGCACTGTCAAGAGGTTTTGATTCAATGCGTGTAAGCACTTCTGCTAGAAGATAGATTCCTGGAAAAGGTTTTCAAAAAGATAATTTAGGCATTTGCTTGAAGTATTTTCAAGTTTAAACTAGTAAGACATAATCCAGAGTAAGAGATTTAATACCATCAAAATTTATATATAAACATTATTATGAATGTGTGCATGTATGCAAGTAATTACGGATGTTATACAATCTTAACATATAAATTAAACTAGAGATAATTCAACCAAAAACCACATTGGATGATGAGTGATAGATAAAGGACTGGTATAACCTCCAACTACATCTAATTCACAACAATTTGTCCTCCCCTGCTTAAGATTTTTACATTGCAGATATAAGAAAATTTTGTAAAAGTATACACTATTTTGCAAAAAAGCTTTTATTATTTAAGCCATGTTTAAATTAAACAAGACGCACCTCTTGCTCGAATGATATCATCTGTTGTGGTCAAATACATCCCCAACTCTCTAACCTTGAAAGTGAAATTGAGGCAATAATAGAAGCAAATTAGCAAGCATGGATACATAAAGTTAAAGCCAAAAACCCACAAATATATATATATATATATATATATATATAATCAATTGAAACGTACCAATGCTTCTAGTGTTAAAGCATCACTCTTTACAAGACACCCAATTGCGTCCAAACTCGCAGCCTGTTATATAAAAGCATACTTAATAAATGGAAACGACAAAAACAAAGCATGCATGTAGTAGAATAGCTCAAGCACATAAAAGAACTACGCTGGTGCAAGCATATATTTCCCAAAACGGGTAATTGAAGGGGAAGGGAGTAGACCTGCTGAGCGGGAGTAGCAGACGAGTCGACGTAGGACTCAATGTGCTGAGTCAAGTGATCAAGTTTCGCCATTGAATATGAAGAGAGATAAATTAGGGTTTCAGAATGTACGGGAAGAGAATGATTTTGTTAGGGTTTAAGGGATTTTACAGAGAGAGCGAAGTAAAGTGGAAAAGTTTATAGTCGTTCGGAGCGGCGGGAAAAGGAAGAAGGGACTATAATGTGCGAGAGAGACAGAGAGTAATTCTGGTTACAACTAGTCAACCACACAATTGCGGCTAAACGATCCCTCCAAAAGCAGACTAATATATATATATATATCATATATGGGGGAAAGAAAATACTTTATCTTATTAAATTATTTTTAAATTTTACTATTATCTCTATCTATTAGATATATGAATTTTGTTTATTTTTGGAGCGAATCACATCAATTTCTCATTATAATTAATAAAATTATACTTATCACTTGTTTAATTTGAAAAATTACATTTGATAACTCTACAGTTTAATATAATATTACACAAATCTTCCTTTTAATTTATTTTTGTCAAAAAAATTAATATTTTATATGTTCATTATGAAATAATACAATTATTTAAATGTGTCTACTAGTATATTAAGAATTTTATATTGAATCTTAGTATAAATTAAATTGTATGAAAGGTAAATTTACTTTTATTTTTTAGAGTTTATTTTATAATGAGATTGTATTTCAAATCATAGTAAGTATAAATTATATAAATAAAAGTTTTATGAACTCAAATAAGCTGTTTGGTTCCTTCCATTGAAAGCATGTTCAGTACTACATTACAGGTTCAATATTCACTTTTCAATGAGATATCATTTGTTAATATTAATAATAATGTTTAAAATAAGTTAATATTAGTATAAGTTTTTATTAATATTGACAAATAATATTGAATGAATAAAAAAAATTATATTATGTAATACTAAACTTTTATCCTTATATTTGTTAGTATGCTACCAACCATTGCTCTGTTTTGACTTTAGAAATATAGAATCTGTAAATGCAGCCTCAAATAAAACTTCACGCAACAAAGCTTAGTGGAAGAAGGAATCGAGTTCTCACTGGAATAGTGTTTATATTTAATGACCAACAGTACCTCAAGCAATATTGACTCCGGTAGAAAAATATCAATAAGGGAAAAAAACTTCAAATAACATTTTCATTTCTTTCTTACTGACATCAGTGAGGGAGTAACAACAAAGCCTGTGAGAGACAACAGAGTTTCAGCAAGTATCAGATATGCCCCCAACAAAAATACTTGCGCTTGTGGCTTCTAAATCTAATTGGGGAACTTAAAGCACAATGCACCAGCCCTCTTTGCTACAAATCTTGCAACATAAACAAGCTTGTACATGTCAAAATTTTCAAATGACAAAAAATTTATTTGCTTGCTGAGATATTGACTTTTCCATGTTCTTAATTAATCATCACAAGAAGCTTCTTCCAGTAGGTCTAGAAACCCTTTTTGAGCAGTATTGCAAACTGTGGGGCAATTAAGTAGAAGCTCGTGGGTGGTGGATGCTGCTTCAAACTTCGTCCACAATTCCTTCTTCAAAGTAGTCTCACCAGGACGTTTACCTGTTGGAAACGAGCTTTCTGGCTCACGCCACATGGGAGTGCTTTCTATATGGGATAAGCTGCCACCAAAGTATTCTACATAGAACAGAAAGAATAAAATGAAAATCCATGACGAAGCATGCAAATATTGTCAACCCTACTAAACAAAAAAGGCGTATATAATAAAAGATAAAGCATTACCTTGTTTACAAGATTTTCTTGTTTGATTATGGTCTTTGATAACATCATCTTTAAATTTGCTGGTTTGTTCATTAAGAGCAGCATCAGTCTTTTGTATGCAGGCGTTGTTATCAGCCTTTTCCAAGTCCAATGATTTCTCATCGGGCGGCTCCAGCAAAACACAAGATTTAGGAGGTGATATAAACCAATCCGGGGATGCTTCTATCCATTTCTTTGGGACTCCTGTTTTAGAAGTTTGATGTATTCCTAAGAGCTCTGGATATTTCAATGCCAAACCCTGGGAAGCACCACTACCAGAAGTTTCTGAATCACTGTAATGGATCCCAACAGGAAAGGGAGTGCATTTGCGAACCTTGTCATTTCCTAGATGACAGATTTCAGATATGGGTTCAAGCAAAACACAAGATTTAGGAGGTGACATTTTTAAGCATGGAGTCATAACAAGCATGGAGCTATCTCTTTTAGGAAAATGTGGCGGAGAAGTACATTCATGCCCTTGAGCATTTGTCCCTTCAATTGCAGCAGCAGCAGAAGCAGAAGGCTTCATTGGAGTTGGCTTCATAACAACAGCATCAAACACGTAGCCAGGTATATCTCTAGATAAGGCAAAGAGGGCTGATGTTCCAATAGCATTAGTAGAGGAAGTTAATTTATTGAACTCTGATTTAGAATGCTCCTGACGTTTGGATGATAATGCTTTTGATATGGGAAGAGGTGTGAGCATAAACATTTGTCTGCCTCTCTCAATGGTACAGTTGGCCCTCCAGGACACAAGAGGAGAAGGAGAGACTAGAGAGTTCAACTTGGTCTCTTCAGGACTGTCACTGACATTGCTTTCATCTCTATCATTGTAAACAACTGATTTTTTAACCAAGGCCTGTTGGGGCTGACTTTCAGACTCTTCAGGAATGTCACTGACATTGCTTTCATCTCTATCATCGTAAACAACTGATGTTTTAACTGAGGCCTGTTGTCGCTGACTTTCAGACCCTTCAGAAGATGTAGATTGCGCCCTCTGAAATCTGGCAGCCCACGGCTGCATCCAGAAACAATACCTAGCATTCAGTAGTGAAATAAGATCATCCAAGCAAGAAATTGAGTGCAAAAGCAGGTAGAGCTTTGACCTTCAATGATGATAGCATGTCAGACAAGACAAGCGAGAAAGATTTTATCTCTTTTCTCCCCTCTTTGCTTGCAGTCTTCAGTTTAAATGCTTGTACAACAAGTTCATCAATCTGCCATCCAATTCATTGATTCATGAATAATTTGCACAATGGAGAAAATTCTTATTCTTGTATGAAAAAGAAAAAAAAGAGGGAAAATTCCCTTAGTGCATATTGTAAAGCCTTGAAACTATAATTCAACAAACACAGCTAGGAAACTCCATCTGCTTGGACCAAAAGAATAATTTGGATAACAAACTAAGCTAACTACTCGATGTCAATATTTAACCTAGGGAATATGCTTGTGTTGATAAAGCCATAAAGCAGACTACTAAACTTAAACTACGAAAAAGCATCCAAATGAAAACACGATCTCCGGAACCAAAAAATTTTCTCCATTACCGAAAATTACAAATATGAACACACCTCATCTCTTTCACAATTCTTCTGGAACCAAAATCAGCCAAGCAGAAAATATCAATAGTACGTAGCCCTAGAATTACAATACATAAAGCCAATATAGGGACCGAACAACAGTGGAAACTGATTTCTGCTCACACGAGAATCCAGAGAACTGAACAAAAGAATCGAATCCAATCCAAAGGGATACCTGATGAAGAACAGAGGCAATATCGGACTGAACAAGAAGAAGGCGATCAAGCGCGCCATCTTCTTCCTCCTCCTTAGAAGTCTGTTCCTTATGCTTCTGAGATATCATCTTCTTCAAGTTCACCGATTTTGAGGATCTCCGAACATCATTATTAGTTACATTTCTCAAAGGCTTCCTCTCCGACTTCGCGTTCATTTCGTTCTTCGGCCTCTCTCTCTCTCTCTCTCTCTGCGAGATTTTGCTCTTTCAAGGATTTTTGAATTTTATCGCTGGGTTTGGAGAGGCGGGCTCCTACTCTGCAATTTTCTAGAACGCGAGGAGGCTATTTCTGCTTCGAATCATTGTCGTTTATTCCGTGTTCAAAAGAAACGACATTGCGTCTTAGGCTTAGCCCAACAAGCCCAAGTCAGCCGAGGCCTTCTGTGCAATTCCGGTGCAATTCCTTTAAAATGCACATTTTTACTTCATTTTTGAAGTACTAATATGGGCTCATAATAACAATAATTCACCATGAATAGATTAGAGACCAAATTATTATCAATATTAGCAAATATCATCACCTTAAATGAATTAGGGACCAAATTGTTATTGATATTGAAAAATAGTCTCACAAGGCTATTTAGTGATGATATTTGTCAAAATTAATAATAATTTCGTTCCTAATCCATTCATAGAGGGTTATTGTTAAAGTAAGTCCATATTAGTGCTTCAAAAATGAAGTAAAAATATACATTTTAAAGGAATTGCACCGGAATTGCACAGAAGGGAATTGCACTGGATCCAATTTCGATGATCTAACAAAAGGATTTATAAACATGAATACCGAAAGAGTTTTGTTTGCTATATTTTTTTTTTACGTTGCTCTTTAATTATAAGTTTTATTTGCATTTTTTTTTATTATTTATGATGTAAAAAGTAATCTTTTATATAAAAAAATTTATAGTAAAGATTTAAGGAACCTTAACTAACTACTTGTATTAAGGAACCTTATAGCAAAGATATAAAGAACATTACCTAAATTTAGTCTTTTTGTTTCTATATCTATATTATTAATTTATTATGATTTCTTTTAATTATTTTCCTCTAATATTATATATTAACTTACAAATAAATTAGTATAAATTTAAAATACTTGTTAAGATTGTAAGAAATTGAATGTCAATAAGAAGTGGCACAGTTGGTTAAGGTTTGAATTCTTATCCTTATAAGGACAAAGGTTCAAATCCTATTCCTAATGTAAGGACCTCCCACCTAAACTTTTTTTTAAAAAAAAAAATTAGTATATTAAACAATTTCCACCCATCAACTATAAAATTAACTTGAAATCTCTCAAATTTCACAATTTGTGCAAAAAAACAAAATTTGTTAACTTTTTCATCCAAAATAGGGTAGACATATCAAATTATTTGAGTGTTTTTTTTTGTATGAAAGACCTAAATTCTATTGGTTTTTTCACAAAAGCCTAAATTTTAGAGGAGATTTCAACGCAACACCCAAAGTTTTTAGGGGTTTTATTTACTTTAATATGACTTTTCTTTTTTTCTTTTCTTTTTTTTGCATTACTATTCTGCTAGAGTTTTGAACGAAAAAGTTTAATACATTTTTAAAACAAATTGCAGAGGGCGGTCAAATTCTGTGATTAAAGGGGATTATTTGCATTTTAGCCAAATATACAAATTATTTACTTAAAAAATCAAAATAAGATTGAATGCACTTGCATGCCAAAACAATAGTGTGAATAGTGTGAATGAAGCATATCACTTTCACTCAAGCTCTTTTTCCTTCAAAGGGAAAGAATAAATTTAGGTTGAGTTGAGCTGTAATGTAGGCAAGGTATTATGCATTAATACATGATATGAATATTCACTGACATGTGACTTTATGAGTAGGTCTTATTTTGGTTTTAAACTTAAATAAGAGTATACCAAACACCTTGCTCCTTTTATGACCATTTTATTACTTTCTGAAATCTACTTTCAATATTCTGAGTCTCTTCATAAGATGTTGCTACCACAACATTATGCCTTTAAAATACTGTCTCAGTGAAGCCTCAATGATATTTTCTTATGAAAGAAAGACAAGTAATAAAAACTCAAACATGAATTAGAAAAAATGAGCTTTAAATTATACCAGTACGAAGTACAGCAGAAAAATCATTCCTCAGCTTCATCACCACATTCTCACTTAGGTCCAGAAACTTTCTAAGTTTTAACAAAATGAAGATATGGTACTAGAGACATTTCAGACAAAAGAATAAAAAAGAGATTGACCCACCAATTCCATGATAAGTCTATGTTCCTATCAACTAAAAAAGGGCATAAAGCAGGATAAAGTAAAAAAAGAATCCTGTTGAAGATAGTGAGTGAAACAGATCTTGCTCTGCAACTGCAACTATCTTCCCTGAACAAGCCCACTGAAAACCTGACTGTTGCCGGCTAGCGTTGCTTCCCACTCAACAGAAGACAAGAGAATCTGAGAGAGCGAAATCACAACTTGCTTCATATCAGGCCGTAAGATGTGATCGTCGTCCACACATTGCTTCGCCAGCATCGCCATCTATGTGTCAAAACATGCCAAGAGAATACAGTATGAGTGAGTCACTACAGTTAAGCACTTGAACCTCATGCTACTTCTTATAAGGATAAAACAAATCCCAAGAGAATACAGTATGAGTGAGTCACTACAGTTAAGTCTTTGCTATTTCTTATAGCATACCATTCTGAAATACATAAGCTGGTTTTTCTTAGTGGTGCTAATAATATTTAGAACTTAGAGAAATTATTAGAAATGAATATAGCAACTTTACAAGATTATATACTGTTGTCTGGAGTCCTATTTTGTTTGTATAAAACCTTGGCAATTACTTTAATTAGGCTCTCAGCCAGTTCTTTGAACAAAAGCAAAAAAATTAGGAGAAAATGGAGAAACTAACCTTGTATACACAATCATGAGGATACAGATCCATCATATTAGGATCAATATAATCTCTCATGCTTGACATGCTCATGGAATCAGGCGAGTTTCTAAGAGCTGCCAACATCTGCAATTTGAGGCAACCATAAAGCATAAAGAATGCAATCATAAATCAGATAAGAAGAAAATATATGAAATCAAAAACTAAACTAAACTATGGGCACAAAACTTGCAACCAAGTTTCAAACATATGATGGCTCAAATCCAATTTAACACATGTCTCTGTTCTCTATGATGTTTAGGTTCATATGAACAGCTTGGAATGAACTGAGTATTACAATATACTTAATCAAATTATACCATTCTTGTTCTAATTCTTAAAATTTTAATCTCAGAAATTAAGTAATATCCAAGACTATTATCATTGTTGCATTAATGTTGATATAGTAAAACCAGCATCAAGAGTAACTTGCTGCTAAAGCTACTCAAGCTCTTGCAACTTTTTTATTGAAGCAAGGTAAAACTGAAGGCATTTTGAACACTGTCACACATTTTCATTGATTCACAATCATGTCTTACAAGCCTGACTTACAATAGAGGCCAAAGAACGTCTTTCAGGATTTTTGGTCGTAGTGTTTTCTGTTCGAATGATGGCCTCCTTCCCAGATATAATCTCAAAGAGAACAACACCAAATGCATAGACATCACTTTTGGTTGTCGCAAGGCCATCACTCAAATATCTGCCAAAATGTCAGAAAATAATTTTTGACAATATTAGGTTTCTTTTAAGTAGTTAGAATGAATTTGAAAATCTTGATGGAGAGAGACTACTTACTCTGGAGCAAGATAACCATATGTACCAATAACTTTGGTTGTAGTAATTTCTCCCTCATTTGCTGTCTCAACAAGTTTCGCTAACCCAAAATCCGAAATCTAGAGAGAGAAAGTGAGAGACATCTGTGACAACTAAAAATTGTGCAAAATATTTATAAATGATTTAGTAAAGTCGAAATTTGTTATTACCTTTGCTCTGAATGAAGCATCAAGTAAAATGTTGCTTGTCTTGATATCTCGATGAATGTAATGGGTTTTAGTGTGTTCATGTATGTATTCAAGGCCCCTAGCAGCGTCGAGTGCAATCTGGACCCTCATGATCCATGAAAGTGAGGAATGACCTATAAGCAAGACAAAAAAGGTCATAAACCGTATGTATAGCTTGTTCATGCCATACACCATGCAAAGTGGCATTCTTAAGAACGACTCAAGCCTCATTTTACAACATTATAGGAAGTCTCTGCATCTCGACTTCCATTATAAATTTTATTTAACTATTTCAGCCCATTAAAAGGTCAAGACATTAGGGTTTTGCCCTGATTCTACGCAAGCAAAGTAAAACCTAGAAGGAGCAAATATACAATAAGCCACAAAATCTCAAAAGGCATCAAGACAAAACCAAATCTAAGATCATGTGGTATATTCTTGTTCCTTTTTTTGTGGGGTTGGCTTAACCCTTGAATACCAGCTCCATTTACACAAATCATGTGAGATAGACATTCAGTCCTGGAAACAACCAGAATGGCATTTTTCCTTGAGTTTAAGAAGTCATCACATGGTTCGGCTAAAAAAACTTTTAAAAGTGATCATGTGGGGCCATAGTTCCAATCTTGCCCTTCTAACTTTCTCAGATTATTACAAATTACAATATAAGAAAGTGAGGTACACAAAGAACATAAGATCAACAACAGGAATAATACATGTCCAGAAAACTATTTAAGGATTCAAAAGAGCACTCAAAATTAATTGTTAGTATAAATTAGAAATCAAACTCCTTAGAACTGTTAAAAAATTCCATGTTTGTGTCTTCTAATTGAGCATTTGTATGTCTCATCACTTCAAAAAAAGTCAAAAGCTACATGCAGAACGGCTTTCATATTAAAAGTAATAATTTCTTTATATTTTAAAAAAGATATAATCTAAATATGAATTCCTGAGCATCTACAAACCAAAGCATGGTTCGATAACCTTACCCTTATTCTGAGGATCATGCAAATGGCTTTTGAGTGAGCCCTTCTGTGCATATTCATAAATAAGGAAAAGCTCATCATGAGTAGCTGCGTAGCCGATCAATTCTACCTTGACAAAACAAAAAAGGGACTCAATTTTGCGATGTTGCAAATTTCTTCAAAAGCATACAATTTTTTTAAACAACAAAGGAATTACCAAATTTGCATGATGAACCTTGCACAGGACTTTCATCTCTGACAAAAATTCTTTACTTTTTGTAGCAGTCATTCTTTTAATAGCAACTTCCTAAAACGATTTTGATAGATATTAGTAATGATATAAGAAAAAAAGTATTTTCTCTATACTATGACAAACTTAATATAGACAGCTATGAACCTGATCTCGAAGGAGGCCATAGTAAACAGAACCATATGTTCCATGCCCAAGTAGATTTGAATCAGAGAAGCAATCAGTTGAGGAAAAAATCTCTTCATATGTGAAAACTACAGGCTTATCCATGTCAAAAACATCAGTCCCTAGAGCTGAAAAAACAAAGGAAACTTTAGTATGCATAAATTCCAATTTTAAATAATAAAGTATCAAATGCACAGAGATGTATAAAGAACCAGACAGTGACACAAAAAGTTTAAAGAATTGCATAAACTTCTGAAGTTGGACCAATTATACATCATTGCCAAACAAATTTATAATACAGATGACAATTCGTCATAGCTTTGAATTCACATCATAATGATGGAAGACTTAGAATAAAATGCAGGCAAAGTACATTCAACATGACAGCCAGACTAGAAACAACTACAAGCTATATAGCACCCTGATGTGAATGGAGCTTTCTCATATACTTTTAAGAGTGCAAGTATTCCCTAGATATAAATAAAAGGAACACATCCATGCACATCCAGGATGATATGACCACCACTAATCATCCAGTGCAATATCCATCAATTAGTAGACGCACTCCGATTAGATTCTAGCATTACCACTAGGTAAACTGTCACCCCTTTCCCATTTAATCAAACCAGAAAAGGAAAAAACAAATGAAATGAAAATCTAAATGCCAATAAATGTTGTGCAAGAATCACAATCAACATGCATCAGATACATACTGCTTACAGCCGTGATATAGAACTGCATAACCTAAATCCCCATATTCTAAATTAACATTAGAATTCAACATTTTTTTATTTTAAATATATACATATATGTAGTCTTGCTTGCCATCAGAGTTACACATGTTCTTGCCCAATATATGAGTTTGATGAGTAGGTTTATTACTTGGAACTTTGGGAATGGTAATCTGGTGGTTGCTGGATTCACCATCAGTTTGCTTCTGGTCTACAGGTTTGTCACTGATGTACCTTCCAGAACCACAACAAAAACTTGAATTCTGAAGAATATGGAATTTATGAAAGATCTTTCCCTCAGTATCTTTCGAATGACTTCCTCTGGCATCGGAAAAACAATTTGACGATCTCAGGCAAATACAGAGAACAATGCTTAATATTATGAGAGCAAGACCAACCCCCAAACCACCAATGATCCATCCAAATGGCACATGAGCCTTATTATCAACTTGATTAGCTGCAAAAAGAAAAGTTTGCACATAAATATTCAATTATTGTACAAATAGATGCAAAATGCGCTGCCTAGGTTGATAGTTTAGGGGAAGTAAACACAGAAAAATAAAAACCATAGATGGGTGAAATTCAAGAGAAATGAAAAAGATTTAACTCACTTTTTCAAATTATTTTATTATGAACAATGATCAATAACTGAACATAGAATCTACCAAAATTCCACTAAGCACGTTAATTGTCTGCATTTATAAAGGATACCCAAAATGATCAAAGCATCAAAGAAAGAGAAATGCATCATCAAACAGTCATTAACATGACAATTAATGTTCATTTATTACAATCTTTTATCTTCTAATTAAATTGGTTGGGAATATTTCAACTAAGACATATGGCATCTCCACACCATTTCACCACCTGAGGCCATTTAGATGATATGTATATCATAAATAAATCCCATCTACAGCATCATATGAGTACTTGTCAAATGTTAATTGCTATAAAAATGTTTGTTTCATCATCAAAGATGTTGCATGAGAAACTTAGCTTCATTTCAATGTCCAGCTATAAAACAACTTCCTTTCTGTTGAAGCTAAGCATTTATAGTTAATAGAGGAATCAGCATAATAATCTTTACTATAGAATTCTGGAGTTGAAAGGCATTTATTAAAATAAGCTTTGACTGAAAACATGAAAAAACAGACCATGTGCTCGAAAGAAAACAAAATTTACCTCTATTAATTTCTAGATAGATAGAGATATAAGAGAAAAACGGCTGACTCAAATTAGAAAAACAAAATAAAATTGGTCTTCCCTTTTACTGGACATAATGTTCTGTACCTGAAAAATTGTCTGCAGATGGAGCAGGAACAGGTGCTGGAGAACTATCATTCTTCAAGGGATACGGCTCACCTGGAGCTGCAATGCAATTGAATGATACAAAATCAGGATTAAGATACGCCTTATATAGTTACGTTTCAAAAATACAATAGGAATATTTGTTCTCCACATAATAACTAGGAAAAACAATAGGTTCAAGTACAGCTAATTAATTGAGCTGTTTCTACTCAGTTAGTCCAATAAAAGTACAAATTTTTCAGTTTATATGGTCCCAAATAAATGTTCATCACTGTCGCACCGGTAGAGGGAGGGTGCAAAGAAGAATCTCACGTTGTAATCATGTATTGACAACAGTCACGCAAACTGAACAGACTCCTTTCAAATCCAGCCTTTCTCCCTCCTATGTTAGTTCCCTTCATGTGACCATTGCACAAAGTATTTTTTTTTTTTTGGTCAGATCGCACAAAGTATAGTTAATTATGAGATTCAACTTATTTTAGTTCATCAATTGTCAACATATTAAAAGCTACCGCTCACATCATCATCACAAAGAAAAGAGTGGCAAACCCGACCTGCTTGAAGTACTTCAGTTGTAATTCTAACAGAGTGCGCCATAACTTTTGTTTTCTTACGTTTAAATCTAAATTTACTTTTCCACATCATATAAATATTTTGCCTTCTCTATATAGAACCAATGCTTTTCCGTTTTCCTTCAGAATAGGATATCTTAAGCCAAAAGGTTATTGTACTTATTTTGTAAGACATAGTATTTGTTTAGGTGAACTAGAAAACACCTTTGAGGTTGCATTCAAAATTTCAATCACTTGCTGCCAAGTCCAAACTATCCAATCTGCAAAAATTGTTCCACCACAATCCACATACACTTCAATTCTCATTTTTCACCCAATTATTCTAAAGTAAACAATATGCAATTGCACAGAGCAACAGTGAAGTAAAATTGAATATAACCAAACATCCTTCTCAAACAAAACAAAAAAAAAAGTCATAAAAACGGGTTTAAACTTTAAAGACTAACCTGAATCCATTGGTATATAATATAGAGAACCCACAGTGACATTATCTGGATTATCAATACCATTCACCTTCTCAATACTATCCATACTGACCCCAAACCTACTCGCCAAAGATTCAACACTATCTCCATCTCTCATCACATAACTCACCAAATAGTTCCACAATCCACTAGAGCACCCACAAAACAACCTCAGAGATATAACGGCGCCGTTTTTGGCCGTCCGGGTGGTGTTGGGCAAGATAGCGAGCCCATCATAGGCATCCATCACCAAATCATACACAAACCCTTCATTGGATCTCACTGTGAACGTAGTGTTGGACACGTATTTCTTTATACCAGAAGCGCAGGAACAGTTCTTCCTGATGAACAAGTAATCATAGCCATCGCCTTCGACGGTAATGTCACTAGGCAACACATCGAACATGCTCTGTACAATAGCAAGCGTCTGGTTTTTTTGGGGCTTGAAGGCCAAGAAGGAAGTGCAAAGTCGAGTGGTGTCCGTACAGCTCATGGGTGTCTGGAAGGAAAGTAGAGGGCGAAGATGAAGAAGCAGAAAGAAAGGAAGGAGATGAAGAAACCGAAGCAACTTGAAATGGGTGTTCCGTACAAGGTCCATTTCTTGTGATACAGAATCAGGAATCGAAAATGATAACGAATTTGAGCTCAAGGGGTCGAAGAAAATAGCGGAACTAAAACAAATGGATCGAAAAGCATTAAACTTGAGCAGAAACTTGAAATTCAAACAAGTAAAAACTTATTTAGTTGCTTCCCAGCAAACTTCTGATGGAAGAAGACAAAGAATGGAACAAAAACGGTTGAGAAATTAATGAATGAAGAGAGATGATTAGAAGAAGAGGGAAATGGGGTTTGTGAAAAGATTAAGGGGGTTTGAAGGAAAGAATGAGAGAAGTGTATAGAGAGCATGTGTATTTTGTTTTCTGGTAAAACGCTTACTGAAAACAGTAAAAAGAGAAAGCGACTTGCACAATTAGAGAGCTTTCAGAGTGGAGAGTAGAGTGAGGGACATTTTTGTAACGATTCTTCTAATAAATAACTTCTTTTTTATTCTTGAGAAATCAAAGTCCATAAGTAATAATTAAGCGAACACAAAGTTTATTAAGTCACCCTTTGATTATGAAGAAAAAACATTGAATTAGTGAGAAAAAAATACCATTATCATCTTCTAATTATTATAAAATAACTTTGATTGTGAAGAAATGACTATGAATTAGAGAGGAAAAAAAAAGACTATTGATTTATTATCTATACGTTGATTTTATCATTTTTATTATAATGACTCTAATAATTTTATGATCGTTCTACAAATGATATATTATATGATATAAAAAATAAAATATGTAATATAAGAGGAAAGAAAACTAAGTATCAAGGAGTTAAATAATTGGTCATAATTAATTTTAAAATTTATCATTATTATTTTAATTTACATTTAAAAAATATATAAAGAAAATATAATACACTTTTATGTATGTAAAACCTCTGGTAATAGATTATTACAGTATTATTGAGAGATTATGTAGGGAGAAAGATCTTATAACAACGGAACTTTATAGTGTTAACATTCGAGAAATTAAATAAGAAAAAAAACTTTAAAGATTAAATTGTTAATATAATAATTTTATAAATATATACAAAATTTGCCTCTTTGGTAAGAGGAAGAACATAATTTTTAGAAACAAGTGCATTATAGGCATTGAAATTAATAGATTAGTCAGTAAAATGAGCTGAAAATGAGCTGGAATATGATTCTATTATATACTAAGGAAACTATATATATAGTATTTTTATAACACTCATAAATTGGTTAAATTTTCCATTCTAGTTGATTACTCAAAAATTATAATTTATTATCTCTTTATCAATAATTCAATAAAAATTTCAATTAAAAATGTATACTTAATTTTTGTTCTTTGGGTACACTTGGTATAAATGCAATGATGTAAAGTACTGTAAAGAAAATACTGTAGAGTAAAACACTGTAGAGAAAAGTGGAGAGAGAGATGGAGAGAAAAATTTAAAAAAAAAATAAGTATGATAAAAAATATGTTTAATATGTATAAAATATGATATAAAATTTTTTTAAAAATATAAAAATTCTTTTTTGACAATGATATATATATATTAATTTATTTTGTTTTATGGAATATAATAAGGAGTTTGGAGGGTATAATTATGAGGAAAGAATGTATGGACATTTTCTTATCTAATAATGGAAGTAGGAAGAAGCATAACTCCAAAATGGACCCCAAGCATTTTGCATGTAAATGGTAATAAAATAAGATTCTCTCACAAAAGGACACTCACACTCCAATGGCATATAATATAATTCCCCAATAGAACCTGGGGTAATATGGGAAATTCTACAACGGTTTCGGAAAAAGCAAGGCACAAGTAGCGAAGAGCTGGCAAAAGAGAGAACCACAGTTTGTGTAGGTCCCACCAAAAAAAACTGACAATTGAAATTTTATATTAAAACTTGTTTTATAAAATTACATAAAATTAGTTGCGGTTTATGTCGGTCTAATAATCTTTTAAATTAGGTCTATATTTTTAATATGTTACTGACGTTTTGTCTGATAATACTTAAAAATACTTTCTCTTATTATCATTTTTTGTATCAAAAGAAAATTCTTGTTTTATAAAATTAATCAAAACGAGTAACTTCGCCAACATTTATTGGATAAAGTATTTCTTAAAATAGATTTTAATTGCTTGACAAAGCTGAAATTAATAAAAATTAAAAATAAATTATTATTTTGATATCTAATTTATTTTAATTCCATCTTTAAATTATAAAAATATTTGAGACACTAAATATAAGGGTTTGACACATTTATCTACCAAATAAAAAATATATACACAAATTTAGTCATTTTTAAAAATTATCTACAAAAATATATCACTTTTACTGTGCACATTACAAAACGACCTCAGTGAGGGCATTTTTAATGCTACTTCAATGAGGGCGTTTTTAACCTACTTCAATTAGAGCGTTTATAGGGTTGACCATTTGATTCTATAAACGCCTTCGCTGAGGGTGTTTTTCTTGTAAAAAATTCAACAAAACGCCTTCAATAACGGCATTTTTGGAGCTGCACAATGAAAGTGATATATATTTGTAAATCATTTTAAAATGTTATTAAATTTATGTATAAATTTTTTTTGTATATAACGGTGAAAAAATCCTAAATATAAATATTCGTTAATAAAAAAAATTAAATTATGACTCACTAATTTAATATGTGACTCGGAGACACTTGTTTAACGTGACATTGTAAAAACTCGTTGACTTGTGACCTTCTTTGACTCACTACATTAGTAAATTAGCCGACACCGACTGATTCACTGAGAGGTAGAGATATGATTCTCTGCATGTGGCGTACCGTAAGGAAGAAGCGAAGCCTTAGGTGGCGGATTTGGCGGGACGTAGTTGGAAGAAAAATGGGAAATGATTGGGTGAAAGCAAGGAATGTTATAGAAAGGGACGTATTGGATGGAAAGGAATTAGGAAGGCGATTTAATGGGAGGGACAAAAAAATCGGAGAGTTGAAAGAGATGGGCCCGCACGTGGGAAGGAGACAACTGTAAAAATATATTATCCATCAGTATCACCCAAACAAACAGATCTTTACCTGCATCCTGCCTGGAGAATACGCCAAAATATACTCAAATAAATCACTTTTTTACTTCTTTTCTAATTAGAAAGGGCCAATTAGGATTTTGCAATGTTCACTCGGTGGCAAACAGGGTTTGTTAAATTATAAATAAGTGATTTTAAACGGTTCGATCTAATGGTTTTAGACTTTTAAGTTATCAAATTTATATATTTAAATTTATTGATAAAAAATATAATTTTATTCAATATAAATAATAAAAATAATAATATTTTATTTACTTACGATATGCAATCAAATTAATTTAAAAATTAAATTTTTAGATTAAATATAATCTAACCTTCTAAAATAAATGTTAAATTTTATTATTTAAAAGTTCTAACATAATATGTACATATATATACATATAAGTGTATGCATTTTGATTCGGTTTTTCAGCATACCAAACCGAACATTGACCAATTTTGTTCAGTTTGTGCTAAGTGTGGTTTGGTTTGGTTCAAGTGCATCGATTTTATTCGATTTTGAACCCTCCCTTAAGGTTTGCCTTGCCTAAACATTTACATTATTATAATTGTTGAGTATTTTAGTTAGTACTCTTTTAAAATAAGTATTTTATTTTAATTAAGATATAAAATAAAATATATAATAAGAACATATAACAGAGAAAAATATGAATAGAGGTAGAATTTTTTAAAAAAATGGATAATAATTATCAAAAGAATAAAAAATAAATAACTTCTTAATTTTTAACTTACTACTTTAAAAACTAATCATAATTATTTTTTATATTAATATGACTGTTGAATTTTTTTATCAAATGTCTCTCAAATTAGTATTTGTAATTTTAAAATACAAAATAAAATAAATAATGAGAGGATATAGTCATATAAGAGAGAAAAAGTATATATGGATATATTGTTTTAGAAGAATAGTAATAATTATCAAAAGAATAAAAATAATTTTTTTAAAAAAAATTTAACTTATTACTTTTAAAAATAAATAAAAGTGATTTTATCTTATATTTCAAAAATCAAAGGAAGAAATGGCATAAGTCTCTAGTATAATATATATACTATAAGTTTGACCTTTTCCATAAAAAAAAATAAAATATTATCTTTCACATAATTATTTCTCTTTTTTTTCTAACATGTATTGTACTCAAAGTATGTTAGATATTGAAGAAAGAAAATTTTCTCAACAAAAATTTAAATATTACTTCATTATTATCTTATAAAAGACTATAATCTTCTTCTAGCTAGGTCACTTTTAATAATTCATAATTTTTATGCACTTAACTCCTACTCTAATGAAAATAATAAATTAAAGATTTGCATTTTTAACCTAAATTTAATGGATAAATAAGTAATCAGGTGTTTTTTTTCCTTTAATTGTTATATATACATGTATTATTATCACAATTGATGTGCTTAATTATAATCTAACAAGAGGATCAATGATTGCCTTTTAGGATCTAATTAAGATGCTCATGTAGAGGTAGTTGTATATGAGTGTAAAATAATATTCTTATAAATTAATCTTTAATTATGACTTCTAATTATAATTATGTAATAAACAGCAACTTATTTACACCTTTCATAATTATTTTTAACCTCTTAATCACATTTCTTTTCTTAGTGAAGTATTTTGAAATTCTCTCACCCCACCACCAGCACCAAACTGGATTTTAAAATCCCTTTAATTATATATATAATTCAGCAAGGTTAACATTAAAATAAAAATTAAACAAAAAAAGAAACCAAATACATAATTAGAATGAACCATGATTCAATGAAGATCATAAATGAAAAGTGTTTCTTAAATTATGATTACCTAGGAAAAGCAACTGTGGGGTGTGTCACATATATACCTAATCTACCTAATATTTGGACCATAATAATTATAATACCAAAGTTTAAGCAAAAAATAATAATAAAAATAGAAAATTATCAATTTGATCCCTAAAAGATATGAATTATTCTAATTTAGTCTTTTAAAATGAAATTATCTAACTTGCATGGTTCATAAAAGATGCTTTTTTAATCCCAATTTGATATTTTAGTCCTTGCAAGAAGCTACACATACATAAATAGAAAAAACTAAAAGGATTAAATTGGAATGCAAAAGCATATTTCATAGACTAAATTAAATATTTCATCTTTAGTGACTAAATTTAAATAATATATATTATCGAGGGACTAAATTAATATTTTTTTAATAAAAATAATAAATAATAACTACAAACTAAGAAGGGACCCATGAGTTACGTCGGTTGCATGTGAATTTGGCTGGAAATCTGTCACAAACAAATCATTTTCAACAAGCCATCACCATGTGCTCCACCTCTTCATATTGCACTTTTTAAAATTAACTAATAAAAACGATATTTTAGATTTGATATTTCCATAAATTGTGGATAAATTATGATTTTTTTAATAAAAAAAGGATAAATTCTTATTTAATTAATAAAATGTCATTTTTGGCTCATTTACATTGAAATACTTTGTGATTTCAACTTTCAAGACTCGCATAATTAATGTTAGTATTAATTAGACTATAGTTTAATTCTTCGATATGTTATGCTAAATTATATAATTAATTATGTGTCAATTTAAAGGGATAAAAATAAATAAAAAATCCACTCAGAATGCATATAAGGTCAAATTTTTGTTTTTTCTTATCTCCATTTTTTCTTGCCCAATGTCGATCCGAAGTACTGATTTGATTGATTTAAACTCGACCCATATCGCACACATATAGATATGGTGGAAGAGATTTTCAACGGAGTTAACTGCATTCACAAAGTCTCGAATCGAAAATCTTACTTATGCAATATCATGCTACTTATCACTTGAATCAATCTCATGTTAATTTCTTTTCTCTCTCTTAATGCTAATAAATATATTTTAAAATTTCTAACTTTGTAGAAAATTTGAGTTTTCGAAAGAAATCAAGAAATTAAGACAAATTCCAATAGCTCTTATCCAAAATAGACAACTAAATGAAAAATTAAAAGTAATAATTTTCTAAAAATTTGAACCATAAAATAATACAACGTAAAATATTGAAATTGTAGAGAGTAATTAACCCTAATAATTTAAAATCATTTTAGTATCAATTTGTATTATGTGTTTCCAATTTATCATTGTAGTCATTTTATCTTAATTAATAATTTAGGTTTTGGCATAATCCATAACAAGAAAATGATTGAACCATTCTTATAGTTAAGTGATCAAACTATCCTCTTCCAGACTGGATTTGTCTCACACAAATTACTTTTTTATTAAGGTGCACCATTCTCATAATCAACTTAAATATATGTGTCATAAACTAAGGGTGCGTTTGGTAACAATTGCAAATAGTACATTACATGTATTCTCACGATTCTAAAAAAAAAATTTACATCATATTTTATACATACCAAACACACTTTTTATTATACTTTTTCTCTCTCTCCTATTTTTCTCTCTATCTCTATCCTCACTTTTATCTACAGTACTTTTCTTGATTCTACAGTAATATACTCTACAATACTTTCTTCACACTACTTTACACCCATGCATTTATATCAAACGTACAATAATACTTTCTCCGTTTTATTATTTAATATTCTTTTTTTGGATTTAGGTTGTGAGGTCCCCACAACACTTGGATTTTGTCTACCTTCTCCCATTACAATTGAAGCAAAAAGGTTCTAGTTTTAATTCTATTGAAACTTAATTATAACTAATTAAACATATGTAAAATTTATTTTATAATATTAATATTTCTTTTTTTTGTCAAAATAATATTAATATTTCCATCCAAGGCCAATATTTGAGCTTACCAAATTAACAATGGGCTCAAATCTCAGGCCTTTAAAGAAATACCCAATAATGGGTTTACTAGAACATCCATGGACCCGTCCAATGAATTGAAGGCAAATTCACTAAAATGGGCCTTAGGCCTATTAGAACATATCAAGAAATCTCATAAAAGATGTTTTCTTTGCACTAAAAAGTGAAAAATATGGGTAAAGATCCAATTTTTCACATAAAGCCCACAACAAAACAATGTTTTTTTCCCCCTATGAGTCCAGGTTTTCTCCCGCCGACAATAATGACTAATGCTTTCACGTAGTAGGTTTTTTGAAAGAAAGTTTTAATGTTGACCACAAAACCCTCTCTATACATACTGCCAGAGATCAAACTCTTGACTAAATGCTTAAAGAACTCAGTTAAGTACCAACTGTACTCGGCCAGAGTTTTAATGTTGACCACAAAATCCTCTCTATACATATCGTCAGAGATCAAACTCTTGACTAAATGCTCAAAAAACTTAGTTAAGTACCAACTGTACTCGGCCTCGTGATTAGACATCATTTTTATTTGTAATAGAACTCAAAACCCATGATTATATGTTATCTTAATTCTTTTTAGTCATAATCTCCTTTTGTTTATTGTGTGTGTGTGTATATATGTATATATTATATAAACCTAATCATAGAGTGCATTGCATTTTACCTGAAGCAAATATGCATGCATGCAAAAGGAATATTGATTCTCAAAAGTTGTACCGAGAAAATAATAATGTGCCAATCCAAATAAAATCTTCCAAATCATCACCATTAAAATACAGAAAAATATTATAAATTAAGATTGAAAAATATTGTGTACCCATTATAACTATACATTTTCTTTTCCTCTCTTTCCTTTTCATTATTGCCAATTACTTCTTTTGAAAAAAAAATGATGGATGACATGTAGATGTGTAATAATTTGGATGATTGCATCGATTAAAATAATACCTTTTTTAAAAAAAAAAAAATTGAATTATGACATATATCCTTATATCATCATTAACCAACTATGTTTCTACATCACCTTGCAAGTAGTACTTATTTTGGTACTTATATTGTTGAGCACGTATCTATATATTTGCCTTCATTATATAATATGATGGCCATCCCTTTAATTAACTTTAGTTTAATTTTCTCTGAGGAAAATTTATATACAAATTAAATAAATTAGATTTATTTTAAATAGACTCAATCTAATTAGTTAAATCACTTAAATGACTTAATATAAAAGTTGGATACGTTGATGTATGTGGGTTTGTAATGACACCCACTTTCCTTTCTCTTTGAATATTTCTCACTGGAGTCTTTTTGCTTACAATGCAACCACTTCTTCCCAAAAAAAATAGTGTAATAATTTGGAGTTTATGGTTGCTTGCAAAATCATAGATATTTAGAGCTATATACTATGTATTCATGTTAAAATTATGACCAAGAGGATAAATGATGAGAGAGTATACAGTTAAACCAAATTTCTTAATTTTTTTTATATTTTAATATTTTAAAAATTATAATTTAATTTTATAACTATTTTAATAATTTTGGCTAACTTAGTTTATATATCTTACACATGATTTTTTATGGATTGAGCATGATAAATTTATCTAGAAATATATATATGGATACACTTAGTATATGGATTTTTTAGAAATTAAAAGTAAAAGTAATATTAGTGAGAACTTAATTTTTTTTAAACTTTTTTTATAATTAAGTACTCTTTTATACATCTATACTGTATATTATATATAAGATTTAAAAGACCATTTATAACTACAAAAGACTCAAAAATAATATAGTATATGTATATGTGATATATAGTCTCACAAATTATATATTATATAATGTAAAATTTAAAATAAAAATATATAATATAAGGATATGAGAAAAGCGAGAAAAAAATAAAGATAATGAGAAGTTATAGTGAAGAGTTAAATACGTTAGTATTTAATTTATTATTCTAAGATATAATAATTAATATTTTAATTATTATATTTCACAAATTACGACAAAAATAGTATAAAATGTTGTGTATGTGAAAATTTTAGTATATATAAAATAAAGATTAAAATTTGACTATTTGATTTGTGGATATATCATCATCTTTCACTTAACCAATTAGAATTTGCACCCAAGTATAATCATAATTAAATTTAAGCATGCAGCCCAATTCTTTATAAATATACTAATTATTAATCATGGAAATCCTAACTAATTAAATTAAATAATTGACTCAAGTCAAATTAGGCAATTGATATAAGTGAAGATCAAGTCTAGGTCTTCCATTGTGGAAGATCTTTGGAAGCCATTTAATTTATTAGAACAATTAAGCATATACATGCATGTAAATCAATCCTTTATGAAAAGATATGATTGATGAGGATTCATATTATATTATATTAATTAAATCAATCCTTTAATCCATAATTATGACTTCTAAGCAAGGAAAGGCTTAATGGTGGTTGTCATCAACTCACTTTTAGCCTTTGCAACTTCATGCTTCTAGTTATAACAATCATAATCTATGACCCCATCTATATATATATATATATATATATATATATATATATATGTTTGTTTATAACATTATATTATTCAAGGAAAAGAAAAGTTAGATTTGTTCTCTCTCTTTTGTTTAATTGCTTTAATCCAAATACATGATACTAAAAAAATAAATAGATTTATATAAAGTTACTTATATCTTTATTTTTAGGTTAATTTTTCAATAAGAATAAAATATGTATAAAACATTTAAATTAAAGGATTAATTATGAAAGAGGTGAGTTATATAAGTTATACACATGTATATGTTTTTTATTAGAAAAGTCAACAGTAAAGATATAAAAGTCACATATATATATTTTTTCTAAAAAAAATAACTTTTTGAAATACATTATTTTGTAATCCAAAATAATAAATTTCTCACAAAAAATTATTTATAAAAAAAAAATAGATCAAATGTAAACAAACATTGGAAATGCTGCAATGTATAGTCTTCCATCACAACCTTATCAATTCCTTATGGTAGATTCCACATATATAGAAAGAGGACTCATTTTCTTCTAAAAAAACAAAAAACAATCTAAAAAGTTGATCCCATTACTCATTATATGGTACACATATATATAAAACTATATATATATATAGTTGGTACTATAGCGGCGCATGAGCCAATTATTCACACAAAAGCAAATAGAAAAGTGTCACTACATCAAAGAACTTCAAAAAGACAGGAGTGATGGGTGTAATCAATGAAACCAAGAACAAAATTAAAGAAAATAGAGGGTGTGGTCATTTTAATTCATTCTTTTATTTTTTATTATTTAATGTTATTTGTCAATATTAATAAAGATGTACTTTAAATGGAATATGTAACGATGTGCAAATTTAATTCAAACTGAACCAATCAAAATCGATTAAGTGATGGGATATTGGGATATATTGATTTTTCTTAGACAATTTGATTTGGTTTAGTTCAGTTATTAGATGAGGAAAAAAATCTCATCCAAATTAAATTGAATTGTTTATTATATTTCTTGATAAATGGTGTAAGTTTGTACTAATAATTATGATTTTATAATGTTAGATTACAATTTTAATTTTAATTTATGATTAAAAATATCTATTTTAATTTTAAGGTTAAAAATGGGGGGTATTAAAGTTTTTTTTAAATTAATTTTTTACAACAAAAATCAACTAAACTCATCCAATCCAAACCAATTTGTTCGATTGGCTCCTAAAAGATTGGATAAATTTGATGACTTTTTCATCCATTCAATCTAATCAATTCGATCGGTCAAATGATCAAAATCGAAATGAATCGATTGATTATACGCCCTTAGGAATAAGATCAAGTTTGTATTAATATTGATAAAATAAATAAATTAAAAGAAGTTCCAAATTTTCACTATTACTTTAATACTAAACATTTTCTCGGTGGTGGGATATATATATGGGAATGTATCAAAATAGAAAACCAAGGTAGTGAAGTGAAGTGAAGGTATCAATGACAATGATGGTAATATTAATATATAATACATACTAGCTTTTTTTTTGGGTAAAAAAATGGTAGTAAGGGAAGGCACTCCCAAGTGCTATTGGGCAGAGTGTCAGTGGCATGTTGGGGAGACCAACAGAGACCCAACCCAAAGAATTACTGCACAGGCCTAAATCGCAAGCAGTTTTATCCATTCGCAGCTACTTAATGCTAGGGGATCTCCCTGAGGAGGGATGCCCACCAAAATAGGATTTTGGATTGCTTCAGGGAGATTCGAATCCTCGCCCATGACTGAGGCAAGAACTTTCCTCCGAATCCTTGACCATTTGTGCCAATCCACTTTGGCATATAATACATACTAGCTAGATATATAGGAAAAAAAAAGTATATAAAGTGGGGTCTATAGCGAAAGAAATAATAAAGATGAAGATATGCATGAAGAAACAAAGCTTAATGGTTGTGGTAGTTGGAGTGATCTTTAATTTGGTGGGTTATTATGTGTGTGAAGATTTTCAAGTTAAAAAACGTGCCACAAATAATTCTAAACTAGAATTTGGTCTCACAGTCCATGTACACGGAATGGGCAGCTTTTTCTTTTTTTTCTAAATCCACACAAGATAAATAATTAAATACATATATAAAAGTTTGTTAACATACATATATTATTTTGATCTTTAAAATATGTTTTTTTGTCATAATTTGATCTTTTTAATTTTTTATCAGTGAATTTGTGACTTTTTTTTAGGGATTAAAAAGATAAAATTAGGATAATTTTTTTTAAGGGACTAAATTAAGTATTTTTATTTTTTAAGGACTAAATTGACACAAATTGTATCTTTTAAGAATTAAATTGATAATTTTCTCAAACTTAAAATTATAGAGTTATGCTAAGTAGGACACTTATTGATTGGTTCAATAAAAAATTACTTTTAGCGTCAATTAATCAATGCCATTGTTAATAACATTAATTGTTAATTTGTTTATTTTAATTAACGTTAAAATACTCTTGACATAATTTTTAGCGTTAGTTGTAAAATTAACGTTAATTCCTAAAGTTAGTTTATAATTGACATAAAATTTTTTTTGAAGTGTTTCTTATTAGTTGATGGAGAATTTGATGACTTAAAAATTGTGTGAAAAAATAAAAATATAATAATTGTTAATGCCTAAAAATTTCATCAAATAGTCAACCTAATTAACTAGCTAGTTAGCAAATCTCAAAAATATAAATGAGATAATGAAGTTGTAAACTTACTAGAAAATTGAGATTAGTGATGGCCCATTATTGCTAAATCTCACTAAATCATGATTTTTGACAAGTTATTAATTCAACTTGATTCTTTTTTATATGTTAATTATCTTTTGATTGGATAAGTAAATTGAAATACATATATAGCTTCATGAGTACTGTGTAAAACCTGAAAACTTACATATTTTCTTTTCTAGCTAGCATCAAAATAATATTTTTCTTAAAGTTTCTTTGCAATAGTAATAATATGATGATGATTAATTAATTAATTAATGTCAATTCACTATATATATATATACACTAATTTCATTAAAAAGTTTCATAATAAACTCAGTTAAAAATGATAATACTATTTAAGCAGACACCCATAAGGGAGCCACCTAGCCAAAGTGGCAAAGGCTATGAAAGTGAGAGATGATAGATGAGAATTACTTTTGAGAGGTTTCAAACTTGGTTTTGAGTTTTTCATTTTATGAATGAGACCCCACTTTTATTTTTTTTTTCTTTTATTTTTTTTGCTTTTCCTTCCCCTTTTTCTTCTGATCACAAATAATTAAACACTTTTTCTTTTTAATTTCTTTTCTTGATTTAATTATATAATTCCTTTCGACGTTGTTTGACATTTTCAACATGCCCTCACACGGTAATTCAATAATTATTTGTGACTCATTCAACCATATCCACTTTTGCATATTGCTGTGTTTGGCATTCCAAGGTGGAAACTACTTTACAACCATGCATGTGGCACAATGCAACTAATATATATACACACATTTCATCTAAAAATATCCATAACTTTTGCTTCTAGAATATTTCAATAATCTTTTATGTGACTTTGTTTATTCACAATTCATTATCAATTGTGTATATATCTTGATTAAATTAATATTTTGATCACTAAAATTTTTTTATTTCACTTAATTTTAATTTGTCCATCATATAACCATAAAAATATCACATTTAATTTAGTGCTTAAAAGATTTTACTTATTTCAGTTTAATTTTTAAATAATGTAAGAATATATAATTCAGTAAATCACAAACCTTAAACCTTCAATTCTAAAATCTAATTAGCCCTAAATGCATGCATAGACGAAACTGTAACAAAAAATATATTTGAAGGATTAATCTTTCAGAGATTAAATATTATATTTTTATAATCCAAAAATTAAAACAAGTGAAATCTTTCAGGGGATCAAAAGAGTAGTTTATCTATATATCTTCGAAGGACATTATATTATTGTAACCAATATCTCCTAACAACATATATAATTATATATGACCCAAAATAACAACAAGCTTATCCAAGAAAGACACATCAATAATTGTAATTAACATAGGGACTTAATTGTTTGAGATGTGTATATATTGTTTGAAGGAGGACTAAATTTAATAATTTTAATATTTTAAGAATTAAATTGAAAGAAAGCGTAGGTGTTTTTTAGAAACAAAAAATAACTTACTCGGAATGAATTAATCCATAACCAAGTTTGGTTGGTCTAGTGGTTAGCTTACTAGGTCGCTTAAGCAAGTGTTGGGGGTTCGAATCCCACCTTGTGTATGCAACAACCAATTAGTCAGCGGCAAACCCTTAAATAGAGCTCAGATCCGCGGAAGATTAGTCCTTAACTTGTCGGGCTGGGAGATACCTTGAAAAAAAAAATTAATCCATTGAGATTTGTATCTAGTTAGGAGATTAGGCGGTGCAAAACTTGGGGGAGTCAATGTCATCTTTTGTTCTTATAATCTTGATAATTTTGGAAAGTTAACAACTTGATTCTTCACACATAGGTTTGTATGAATGTGGTTCTTGGAATCATGAAAATGACAATTCAATTATAGGCATAAAAATGAAACTATGTATCACAAACAAAAAAGGAAAAGAATATCGAATACTATACTTGTTTATATATTTACATTTCCTTCACATTCGGCTTTGAAGCTCATGAGTGTCTTTGACCAAGGAACTCCATTGTTTTGTTAACATCTTATCCTCTTATGTGTCTTTAACTCTTTATAACAGAGGGTCGCCTCTAGTAATAGGTCTTGTAATATTCGAATGATTGTTATTAAATTTATTATGATAAATATCTCGGTCATGTTAAACAATATTTTATATTTAGACTCACATTAATTGTTTAAAATGTTTTATTTAGTTTTTAAAGTAAATTGGGTTAATATGTGGTCCAATATAATTAAAGAAAGCTCAAAGTATAAAGTAATTGCCGTTGGGTTAATAGCACACATTATAATAAAGTCTGGTAGGTGGCTATGTGTAGGTTTTTTAGGGTTAACCTGAAGCCCGTAATGGGAGGTCTCAGTAAGACACCATTATAAATACAGGCTATATCTCCTCTCTAACCCTAACACAGTGAGCCTCCTTATTGTAGCCGCTGCACGACCAGAGTAATAGAGATGAAGACCTAGTCCTTCTTCAGATTGGACCATGGCATATCAGGTACATGTTTTACTTACATATCTTGTATTATTTCAATGTCTTATAAATCATATATGCGTATCGATTCTTACATGTCATAGATAAAAAAAGAAAAAAGAAAGAAAAGAACAGAATGTAACATAATTTAGCTTCTTCTTTTTTTTCCTTTCAATTAATCATGGTTAAAGTTAAGCTTGAACTTCATATATTATGCAAGTTACATTTTGTGTCGTTTGCTTAAAGTTTAATTAGTTACTATAAAGAGCTTATTTCTTTATAATTAGTTGGAACTATTTATGTAAAATGTAGTCACTATGCTAGTTAAATAATCCTTTGAGTATTTTAATTAAATAAATAAATTTACTTATAATTATTAATCTATATTTATTGAAAAAGTATAATGTAAGTTATCATTTTTTAAAAAATATACATGTGTTTGAAAAGTATGATATGATAATTCAAATGATTGGTTCATTCAGAAAAGAAATAAAATATTATATATTTATAAAATAAACCACTTTTTATTATATCCTCAAATTTTGCATGACATTCAATTTGATCAATTTTTTTTATTAATTTTGTTTGAAAAGTTACGAATTAGAATGTCCAAATTACTAAATATAAATATTAATATGATATTACATATGTAACACTGGTAACTCAATATAATTTAGGCAAAAGTACCTTTCTTAACCCCAACGTTTGGGGGTCCTGTCAGTTTCGACCGTAACATTTTTTTACTGTCAATTGTACCCCTAACGTTTTACGTTTCTGCCAATGTCATCCTTTTCACTAACACCGTCAAATATTTAACATTTTTTGCTGACATGGCATCCTATGTGGCAAAACGTTTCTTTTTTCTGTCAATTGTAACCCTAACGTTTTACATTTCTGCCAATGTCACCCTTTTTACAAACACCATCAAATATTTAATAATTTTTGCTTACGTGGCATCCTATGTGACAAAAATATCTGACTTGGTATATTTTTTTTCCACATCAGATTTGCTACTCATCTTTTCCCCATCAAAGTTGTGTCGTTTTGACCTCGGCCTATTCTTTCTAAAATATAACTCAAACGCACGCATTATTTTGCTCATAAAAACATCGGAGAAATGGGTAACGTCTCCAACAAAGTAGAGAATGGATAACGTCTCCGATGTTTTTATGAGCAAAATAACGCGTGCGTTTGAGTTATATTTTAGAAGGAATAGGCCGAGGTCAAAACGACACAACTTTGATGGGGAAAAGATGAGTAGGAAATCTGATGTGGAAAAAAAATATACCAAGTCAGATATTTTTGCCACATAGGATGCCACGTAAGCAAAAATTATTAAATATTTGATGATGTTAGTGAAAAGGGTGACATTGGCAGAAATGTAAAACGTTAGGGTTACAATTGACAGAAAAAAGAAACGTTTTGCCACATAGGACGCCACGTCAGCAAAAAATGTTAAATATTTGACGGTGTTAGTGAAAAGGGTGACATTGACAGAAACGTAAAACGTTAGGGGTACAATTGACAGTGAAAAAACGTTAGGGTCGAAACTGACAGGACCCCTAAACGTTGGGGTTAGGAAAGGTACTTTTGCCTATAATTTATAATCTTTAAGACATACCAAAATAAAGAGTTTATGGATGAATTTAAAATTTTAAACAATATATAGAGACATAATTAAATATGCTTTTGTTTACTTATAAAAAAAATATGCTTTTGTTTAAATTAAATAATGTGCTGACTGCTGATCAGTTGTATGATAAGACAGGAATTTTGATTCTTTAGAACGCAAAAATAAGTGAATAGTTGATTTTTTGAAACTGGAAAAGTAAAAAAAAAAATATAAATATGCTTTAATTTATTTAAAAGAGGTTCTTAATTTATCCATTTTATTTTTATTTTTTTAATTTCTTTTCTACAAAATATTTAAATGAGACAGAGACACGGACCTCAGCATGAGCACTAATGAAATATAAATGCAATGTAAATGTGCTATATAGGACCAAGATTTGGTTTATATAAATGTTTTTTGTCTTATAATAATTAGATGACTTGAATTGATTAATAAATTGTTTCAAAGTTTTTTATAAGTATATAATGAGTTCAAAATTTTGCTTTAATTAATCATAGATTGAATCGTCATCTTCCCACTAAACTTTTGTTTTTTGTTTGGTTTAAAAAAAAATTAAATGAGTGAATTATATTGAATGATATATCAGACCCCATTTCAAGGCCAAGATAAGTGATCTCAGCCTCAGGTTCAAAAATGGGCTTTATAAAGCTTGTCATTGCCTTTCAAATTTGTTTATTTTTAATTGGTTTTCTTTTTTTTTTCTTTTAATTAAATAAACTTTTAAGAAGATGTATATGTTTGACTGATTTAGTTGAAAAATAATTTATATATTATATAATATAAAATATAAAATAAAATAGATATAGTGAGAAGTTATAACAAAATAATTGAGAGGTAAATAAGTTATGACTATTTAATTTATAATTTTAAGATGTAATTATTATTTTATATTATATTTCATAAATTAAAGAGTAAATAGCCATGCAAAAAAGTGTATGAGGGATACACAAGCAAGGATTAAACCCGTATAAGGTGTTTAATGTAAGAGTAAACTAATATTTTAGTGCGTGAAAGTTGAAAGATATAAAAATTAATATTTTGGTCTAATAAAAATAAAAAAATCAAATTTAATCTTCAAAAAATATAACTTCTCTCAATTTAATTTTCAAAAGATAAAAGATATCATAACTCTTGAATGATAAAATTCATCTCAATTTAGTCCTTATAAAATTTTTTGACATTATGTTATTAGAGATTTTCATTTTTCATGAACTAAATTAATATAAACTATTGTTTTTTATCTTTTAGGGATTAAATTCAGGTAAAATGTATATTTTACGGATTAAATTTGACATTTTTATCATTTATGGACTAAATTGAGACAAAATACATATTTGAGAAATTAAAATACTCCTTTAGTAAAAATGTAAATGCCCTTTGGGTGTGTTAGGTTGGTGGTTTTGAAGATGTAATGGGAATTGGAATGAGAATGTTAGAGGGAATAAAAATGTCATGTAAATATAATGTGATGTGACCATATTACCCTTACATTAAAAAAAGAAATGAAATAAAAATAGGTAAAAATGTAAGGACAAAAATATAATTTCATCACATTGCAAAAAATAAAGTTTTTTTTTTTACGGAGCAAATAATAATAAAGTTTGTTTGATAAAAAAATGTATGATGTAATATTATATTACATCCTTAAAATCACTGGCCAACACACGAGAATGGATCCTATGCTGCCAAGCGTAAAAAAGTAAGGAGAGAGAGTGACACATAAGTGGGTCTTACATGTAGGACCTACTATGTGTGAGATCTACTTATGTGTCATTAGAGTTGTCAAAACGAGTTCAACCCAGTGGGTTGGCCCGTTTAACCCACCAATTTGGTGGGTTAGCTCGCGGGTTAGGTGGGTTGGCCTGTAACCCACCTAACGTAAAAAAAAAAGAGCATAATTCCTAATTATGTTTCTTTCTTTTTGTGATATTTTCATTTTTCACCATATTTGCAGGAGCTAGGAGGAAAAGAAATGAGTAATGTTGTGATATTTTGACCATTCTATTGTTTTATTTTTAACTATTTGTGAGTAACATGATGAATGATAAATCTTTTCTTTCATTTTATCATATTAAATTTCTTAGTTCACGAAAAAAAATGTATAAAAGAAGTATAAATTTCTTTTTTAAAAAAAGTTATAATTAAAAAAATTAAAAAAAAAAGTTGGGTTAGGTGGGTTGGCCCGACACACCACCTTGATGGGTCGGGTTAGGATTTCTAACCCGTTTAACAAGGCCAACCCGAGTGGTCCAATCCATGGTGGGCAACCCATGTGAGCCAGGTTAACCCACTTTAACACCTCTATGTGTTACTCACTCTTTTTACTTTTTTACGCTGGACAGATCCAATTCCGCCAAACACACCCTTTGTGTGACTCCGATGGAAACGAATTTTGCCATCGAAGGGACAAAACAAACAAAATCATCATTTAAAGATTTAGAGGTACCATGCACCTTTTCCATTTTCACATCAGCACATCCATCACCGTTCATTCCTGAAATCAACGGCTGCGATTCCAGTCCAACCATGATCTAAAACCACCCCAAATATTCTAGAATCCTGTCTCCCACGCCTGATGCCACTGCCTTTACCAAACTTTATTTAACTCACAATTAATAATTTCACACTAAAAAAATTATTAAGTTTTAAATAATAATATTTTCAAATACAAGATTTAATCTAACAAATTTGCTCATAATTATAAGAAAATGAAACGTCTACTACTAGTTTTAGAACCTCAACTTTTAGTTACCTACTTACCATACATGCAAATAAAGTGACCTAAGAGGTGATCATTTATATTTTATGATCAGTTATGTAAAATGTAATCTTTTATATTTTATTTTTATAGTGAATGGTTATGCAGAAATTTTTTATATATATCTTGTTTATATTAAAAAACTTTATAATAAAAATATAGGTTACGTTTGGATGATGGAATAATGATAGAATAAAAGAAGGAACGAGAGAGGAAATGAAACATTATTTTGATCGGTAGGAGTACTCCTATTTTTGGGTTTGCTCAACACCCTCATACAAGGGTTATGCCATATTTAGCAGCAAGAATCAATTAGGTAATCTTTGAGGTAATCTAATATTCTCTCTAATATTTTTTTTACCAAACAAATCTTACTTTTTGCAATCTGATGAAATTATGTTTTTGTCTTTACTCTTTTACCCATTTTTATTTCATTCAGTTTCAATATAAGAATAAAATGTTCATTGCATTGACATGACATTTCTATTATTTTTAACATTTCTATTATCATTCTTATTCTCTCTAACATTCTCTAAAGAAACAAACCCTTGCACCCAAACCCTCTTAAGATGGAAGGAATGTGTGATTGAAAAATTAGGCGGTCAATTTTGCCCCACATGAAATCATACAATTACTAAAATGTTCCATCACTACTGAAATTTGCAACAGATTATCTTTATGAATTTTTTAATCTAAGGATAAATTAATTATTTTATTCAACTTTTATTCCTTTCTCATATTCATTCTCATTCATATTTTTTCCTAATCAAACATAATTTTCAACATTCTCATTCTTATTTTTATTTTTCTTTCACCAATTTTATTTTCTAAATCCAACAAAGTGACGTAAGGCATGTAACATAATGTGAGTTCTAGAAATCGGGATTTAGATCAAATAAAGTATAAATGCATAAAGTAAATGATCTAGATTGTCAAATAAAAATCAAAATTCGCATGTGTACTGTAACAATCTCATTTAACGATTCAAACTATACAATTTACGTACTTTATCAAATCTGTACTTTAACATATCCGAATCTTTAATAACTATTAGGGAAAAAATCAGGTAGAATGCGTTTGGCAGTGTCCAACCCAACCAGACCGGCCGACCATGGGTCAACGGGTCATACATTCAACTTATTTGTTGGAGGTTTCAGGTTTCATCTCTTTCACTCTCTTTTCTTACCCACTAAATGATTATTGTTAAAAAAGTTAAAATCAAAAATTAGGATAGAGAATTATAGGAAAAATATTTTGAGTCGTACATCTCTCTAATTATGCAGTGTCATTTGTTAATATTAATAAAAATTTACATTAATTAGGACCCACTTTGAATGGATTAACTAAGGACCAACTGATTGGAAGGATGTAGTGAAGTTCAATACTACCGTACTACTGAATATCTATTCCATTTTGAAGAGATTCAGATTCCAAAAACATTCAAACTCAACTGGACCGTTTTAATTCGATCGAATCAAAATCAATTATTTGATTGGATAAATTAAATAAGATTTTGTGAAATTAAATCCATTTGATTATATTATTGGATGTCATATGTTTTTATTCAAACCAATGAACCCAATTGATTTAATTAATATAATTATTTATTTATTATATTTTATATATTTATTAAAATTTTTCAAAACTGTTCAGTCATGGATCATAACCATAATTATTAAAAAATTAAAATTGTTGTGCTTAAGTTTTAATATTAACGTTGGATTATATTGGATTGTAACGTTAGATAATATATTGAATTGTAATATTAAATTATGTTTTCTCTTTTTGGCCATCGAAATGATATATGTTGGATTATACTTGATAAGTAGTAATAAGAATTATGGTTATACTTGTTTTATAATTGTCTTAAAGTACGTAACTTTATTGTAATTTATGATTAGAAATATTTTAACGTAATTTCTGTTCAATAATTTATAGTATTTTTTTATTGAAAAAATCAATCTAAACCTACAATTGATTTGGATTGGATCAAATGACCCAAAAAATTTTAATTCATTAATGAATCAATAACAACGAATTAGTGGATTAACGAGAGATTAAGAAACAGATAGCTATAGGGATGGGAATAGCCTAAAACATTATTAAATTAATTAGATGACTTATTTAGTTATTGGACAAAATTATATTTTGATTTTTATATTTAACTCAAATTTTAAATCAGTCATCTATGTTTACAAGTTGTTCCAAATAAGTCCTTCTGCCTAATACTATTAATGTTCTTCGTTAAATGATGACGTTGACAAAATCTCTCTCTTACGTATCCTTGAAAATTGATATGGATGATATTAAGCCACGTAGAATCCAAAATAAAGTAAAACAAAGGCTAAATGTGTGAGTACATTTTTTTTTTTAAAAAAGTAGGGGCCAAATACACGAGAATCCAAAATAAATTAAAACAGATATCAAGTAGAAGAGAGATTTTATCTACATCAGCTGTCCACTAATAGTGTCAGGCAAAACGACTTATTTAGAACAATTTACAAACATAAATGACTGATTTAAAACTTGAGTAAAATATATAAGACCAAAATAAATTGTTTGCCTTTAGTTATTCAATATAATTGGTTTGATTGGTTAGGTGACTAAAATCAATTTAAATCAAACAAATGCTAAAAGGTTAACGTCTTATGTTTTTACCATTCAAACTATGGCATTAAATGCCTACACTCTAGGGTTTGTTAAGATAATAAATATTTGGCTAAGGTGAGTTTGTTACAAATTAAATAGTCAAAGTTTTTAAGTAAATTTCTCGCTCCACTTATAGATGAATTATCCTATTAATTAAAATTATTTAAATTTCCACTCGAAGAGCATTTATGTCCCTAATATTCAAGAATTAGTTGAATAGTTGAAATAAGATAAAATTGCTTTTAATTTAATAAACAAATACAATAATTCTTTGAGTTGAACTTTTGATGCATGATTTTTAATTTTCAACATATCATTGACGTCATGCCCGATATAAAGTAATGAGAGCGTCTTTCCTCACTATCATATTTTTTAGCAAAAAAAGAAAATAGATGTTTGCTTTGACTAAATAGTTATAATATTTGACTTAATAATAAACACTAAATTATTCTAATTATGATATTGAATCTTGATAGTTTTACACTTTTACTCAATATTATATATGTAAATTGTGATGACATGCATGCATGACTAACTATATATGCTATCTTTGTGACATTATTATGAATATACATATTCAACTCCATTTACTTTAATATAAATTATAGTTTATGCCATACATGTAATTTACTTTTTCTTAATATGTTAACAAAATGGTTAAAGGTCTATTTTGTTTCTCAATATTTGCATGAAGTTTAATGTTGGTCCTCAATGTTTCAAAAGTTTAATGTTGGTCCTCAAAGTTTTTTTTTTGGTCGATTTTGGTCATCGAGTGTAATATCGTTAACTTTTTGCCGTTAAATGATGACGTGACATGCTTATATGGTACACTCTCTCTCCTACATATCATATTTTAATGACGTGGCATGACACATCATTGCCGCGTCACCCCAGATTGCCACATCATCATCTTCTCTTCTTCATCAGCATCATTATCATCATCATTTGGGGTGATGTGGCAGTGATATGTCATGCCGCGTCATTAAAATATGACATGTAGGAGAAAGGGTGTGCCATATAAGCATGTCACGTCATCATTTAACAGTAAAAAGTTAACGGTGTTCCAGTCGATGACCAAAATCGACCAAAAAAAAACTTTGAGGACCAACATTAAACTTCATGCAAACATTGAGAACCAAAATAGTACTTTAGCCTAACAAAATTTAACATAAAGCACGTTTGGTTGCTTGAAAAAATTGATGTAATAATTCATCTTGTAATTCAATATCTCTTTAATACTCTTCTTACCAAACATACCTTACTTTTTGTAATGTGATAAAATTATGTTTTTGTTCATACCTTTTTACCCACTTTTATTCTATTTCTACTTTTAATATAAGGGTAAAATGATCATTTTATCCACTTTTATTCCATTCACATGACATGATATCATATTACTTTCACATTACGTACTATTCTCATTCTCATTCCCATTACATTCAACATTCACGTGACCAAACGTGCCATAGTTATTCAAACAAAAGTTTAACACAAAATTAAAGTAACTAACATATAGTTATAAATTATAGTAACTTGTGACTTGGCTTCCTTTCCCTTTTGAAACGAATTTATTTTTTGATCAAATATTTAATTCGTTGATAGTCATGATTTCAAATTCCACAATTTTATCACGACAAGTTTTATTGTCTATTTGATTTATTCGTCAATTTTTGATACAATGTGGTTAGATTAAAAGATTGAAAACATTGAACAGTGAAGAATGAAGCAAATAGCAATGTTGTCACTGTATAAATTGGAATTAATATCCCAAAAATAGTACAATAATTGAATGATGTTCCCATTTTCTTAACTTGATCAAGCACCGTACAACAAATACATTTTCATAATTAATATATCGAGGCAAAATATTATTTAGTCTATGAATTATTGGTCAAATTACTATTTAATTCTCGAATTTATCAAAAATACTATTTAATCCCCGAAATTTGTAACTATGTCAACTATTTAGTCCCTAAACTTGGAAAAAATACTATTTAATTCCCCAATTTTGCAACTCCGTCAACTCTAACGGGTAACAGTCAGGAGACTAAATAGTTGACATAGATGCAAATTCGGGGATTAAATAGTATTTTTGCCAAGTTTGAAGACTAAATAATTGACATAGTTACAAATTCGGGGACTAAATAGTTGACATAGTTACAAATTTTGGGGACTAAATAGTATTTTTGATAAATTTAGAAACTAAATAATAGTTTGACCAACAATTTAAAGACTAAATAGTATTTTGACTGATATTCTCATTAGATATTCTGACCAAAGAAATGAATAACAGAAAATTTAGCTTGGTTTTCTTCTGTTAAAAATAAATCATTTAAATTATTAATCTATATAAATATTTTAAAACAATTTTTTAATAACGTTTTTTTATTCAAAAAGAGTATTTTTGATTATGCGCATTAGAGATATATGTTACATATATAAAATCGAATTTTTTATTATTATCAATTTTTAATTTTAAAAAGATAAATTATACCATTTTAAAGTTGAGAAAAAAGGCATACTTATTTTACAGTTAAAGTTTAACTTTTATGGAAAGATAGAATATATTTTCCCTTTATTTTTTCAAACTATAATTTGGCCATTCCAAAAATTAAAATGCAGCACATTGAGAGGTCAAATTATAGAAGGGAAAAAACCAACAAAAAAGTGGTTCTCCTTTCATGCTTTGATCTGTTAGAAACTTACAATTAATCAGGAGAAATTTCATGTAAATCTACTAGGTCACATGATTTATGTATTGATTAATAATATTTATCAAATTTTTAATTTTTGAAATTAAAATACTTCCATAATAAATAAATACTATTGATCAATGTCTATTATTTTTTTTTTAGTATTTCAAATATTTTAGATATCTTTAATTAAAAGAATTTTAATAGCTATGAACACTTTCTTACCTTTCATATTTTTGGAATGGATAATTTATTGGGCCACCACAATATTATCCGTAACATATCTTCTCGGAACAAAACTACATTGTTCAGGGAGATGAGTTGAGGCATGAGTCTCGTAACCTTATATATTAATCAATAGTATTTATTTATTTGTAATTTATCTAAAACACCCGAAAAAATATATAATAGATATTAGATTTTTTGTAATCAAGTTAATTATTTAATATTTAATATTCGGTATTCACGCAATAAATAAATAATTATAAAAATAATATTTTAAAATAAAAATATACATTATTAGATGTCTGAGGATGATATCAGCTCCCTAAATAATAATATTTTTCCGTCCCTATTTTATCCCATATTTGATATCCCTGAGATATCAAAATAGTTTTTTTTTCCAACAAATATTATGGAATATTCATGGCATATATATATATGTGGACGGAGAGAGAGGTGTAAGCAGACAAGAACATGAGATCTTCTCATCTCATCTGCATGTTTTTATTGCACAAATTTTGCAATTAAATATGGATCATGCATTTTCTCTTTCTCTCTCTTCTTTTTCTTAATAAAAATAAAAATAAAAATAAAATAAAATAAGATAAAAAAAAGGGGAAGGCATGGCCATTCCATCCATTCATTTCTTGACATCTCATAAAGTATGCTTAATAGCTAATATTATTTATTAACCCATCTATCTATCCCCTATATGCTATGCTATGTTTGGTTGTTTATTTCTTATCCAAGCTATAGCTATAAAGCTAAAGCTATTTTTTTAATCTGTCTAGTGTTTTAAGGATTGTTACGACTAATTTGAAATTAACTATTATTATATATTTAGTTATGGTGAAAGAGTCTTCAAACGAAAATAATAATATTTAATAAGATTTTAAACTTAAAATATTATTTAATTTAAATGGTATCAAATTAAATCACTTGCCACTTAAACCAATTCACAATTAATTTTAAAGCTAATCTTCATACTGTTATATATGTTATAGTGCTCAGATCTCATTGAGTGCACTTGGATTAATACAAATAAGCACTTAAATTATACAAATACCATCCCTTAATTAATTTCAAATTAGTAATCACTCCCTCCTTGATATCAGCTCATGAAAAAATTTGAGTAAATTATCATTTTAATTTCTAAAAATCTAATCTATCTCAATTTGGTCCCTAAAAGATTAAAATATTAAATTCTGTCCTTAAAAATTGTATTTTGTCTCAAATTAATTCTTAAAAGATATAAATGTCAAATTTAGTTTTTAAAAGATACAATTATTTTCAATGTAGTCCATAAAAATGGTATATTTTAAGGACTACACTTGACATTCTATTTTGTAGGGACTAAATTAAAACAATATATATATTTTAGGAATCAAATTGATAATTTACACAATAATCCTCAATGTCTTGGAGTTTTTGAGGTTAGGTGAGACAAAATTTGAAGAAACAATAATAATAACAATAGTACATATAAAAAAAAGTAATATACTATAGTATATAGTTTTATATTTTGTTTGCCTCTTTGATCTTTTATATATATATAGGATTAAAATTTAAAAAATTAATATACACTATATGCCAAATTTAATAATAATAATAAAAAAAACAAATTGAAGGTGGCTTTACTTGATGAATTGGTAAAGAAGGCTGAGGTAGCGTACTAGCGTGGCTTATGCTCTAATTCCGTTCCCTTGCTTTATGGCTCACTTGCCAAACCCCAATTATCATAAATAATAATAATAATAATAATATCTCCATAAAAAAAAAATCTTCTTTACGTTTTTTTTAATTGTTTTGCTTTATGAAACATAAAAATTATTTAATCCCTAAAATATTAAAATCATAGTCCTAGTTAATAAACTTCCTATGTTTATATTAATAACAATGAATTTAACAACAATGTTGACTTAGGACTAATTAAATGGAGACAAAATATATTTCTTAAATACCACAATTGTAATTTTTTATTTCTATTTTAAATAAATTATTATTTTAGTTCTTAAAAAATTTTATTTATCTCAATTTAGTCTAAAAGTTACGAAAATATTAAATATAGTCCCTAAAAATTTCACCTATATTAATTTAGTGCTTGAAAATGTAAATATCAAAATTTTTCCTTAAAAAATATATTGTATTGTAATTTTTCCCATGTAAAAAGCAAAAATATTTAAAAATTGGAACAAAATTTTGATTTAATGTATCTTTTAAAGATTAAATTGAAATAAATAAAATTTTTAGGGATCAAATTGAAACAAATAAAACACTTTTTGGGTCAAAACAATAATTTACTCATTTTTATTTTTCACACTTTCCTCCTCCTCCCTCCCTAAAATCTGTGACTTGTGAGAGAGAGAGAGAGAGAGAAATAAAGAAAGAAGATGAAGTCCCACACACAACACACGAAACACAAAGGCTGCATATATAAACATTTATAAAAGCATACCTACAACTTCAATCCTCTCTTCCATTATACCTCCTTCTCTCTCTCTCTCTCTGCTTTTATTTGGTGGGGTTTCTGATTTCTCTTCTCTTCACCCTCTTATATCATTACTTCTTCTTCTTCTTTCACTCCTTCTGGGTTTCTCCTTCTCTTTCACATATCAAAAACTAAAAGGTTCATTCATTCAAAGCTGAGATTTTTAGTTTCTTTTCATGAATTTTGACCCATAAAGTGGGTGTTTGTTACCTCTATATATATCTAACATCTTGTTTTGTTGCAATATATTGAGCAGTGGATCGAGTTCTTCCCTCTGTGTGTTTTTGGTTCATTAGATGGATGTGAGGTCAAGAAATGAGGATGAGAGGAAACTTGAGCTTAGGCTTGGCCCTCCTGGGGCTGATGACTGGTCTTCTCTCAATCACAATAATAAAACCAAAATCGCCAATCCCTCTGACGACTCTCTTCTCTCTCTTTCTTACTTCCCTCAATCTCCATCTCCATGGCCTTCTTCTTCTTCTTCCAATTCCAAAACCCCTTCATCTTTTATGGCTCACAATGCAGAAAATACAGCTGTACCCAACACCTCTCAGAAAAGGTAATCCATTAAATTTATTTGTTTTGGAATTTCTAGGCAGAGGATGGATATTCATGTTCATTCATAGTGGGTGTGGTGGTCCATCCATGCAAGCAAATGTTTTAAGATCTGGGTTTGTTTCATCTGCTTGCACTTTTCAGTGCAAGAATCAATTTTTGTTGAAAGGAGATTTCATAATTTTAGGAAATCCCCATCAATGAATAAATAAATAAAAGGGGGAAAATAATAAATCTTACAATCCCATGTATTGTACACTTGTACTCCCCTATTTTGTTCTGTTATACTTTTTCTTGCCTTGAATGCTTCACATATGTCTCCATCTGGTTTTATGATGCTCTCTCTATCATCATTTATTATGCTCCTTCATTACATCTTGTCTTAATTGAAGCTTCTTGATGTTGGCATGCCCATGGATGGCACCATGTGATTTTCTGACTTTTTCTCTACCATATATATATATATAAGAAATATGCATAAGTACTTCATATGAACATTTCCCCCTTTATTTGTACCATATGCTTATAGAAGGTAAGCCTCACCGGCTGCTTCCTTGCACCGGGAAGGCTGTGTACCTATGATCCTTCTCTCAGACCCCACCTTGGAGCCTCGTGCACTGGGCCGCACTTTTTATTTGTATCATATACTTAATTGAACAATTTTCAAATTTTTTAACTATTTCTATGAACTCACTGATAAAACAGAACTGCTCCTGGTCCAGTAGTGGGATGGCCTCCAATTCGTTCATTTAGGAAGAACCTTGCAAGCAGCAGCAACAATAACAATAATAATACTAATTCTAAGACAGCTCATGAGACACAACAGCATCATCAGAATCAGCGTGGTGTTGTTGTTGCAGACAAGGTTGCTGGTAAGAAAGCTGTTGTGGACAACGTTGGTACTAAAGGGTTGTTTGTGAAGATCAATATGGATGGAGTTCCCATTGGGAGAAAAGTAGATCTCAAGGCTTATGATAGCTATCAAAAACTCTCCTCTGCTGTTGATGAACTCTTCAGATGCCTTCTTGCAGGTAATTAACTTGTGGATTAATTCGATGTTGATGTGGAAATATCGATCTCTCGATCGAAGACGAAAACATCTAAAACAGAATTATATGTTTAAAAAGCATGAAAGCTCAATCTCTTAAACTACCAAGATTTTCATGATAATAACACTAGAAGATTAATTAACACATAGTCAATGTTTTTTCACTAAACAATTTTTTTTTTTATTGCAAGAACTTTAACTGTCCTTTGAGACAATTTTTTTTAGGAGTAAACATTAATATTGGTCTTGTCCCTTCATAAAGTATATAAAAAAAAGGACGGCCTAGTGTACGAGGCTCCCACCAAGTGAAGTAGGGAGGGTCTCAGGTCTGATATATCAGATGTACCGTACGAAACCTACCCTTGCAAGCAGAGAGATTGTTTCTAGGATTTGAACTCGTGACCTCAATAAATATATATATATATATATTCTTACAATTTAGTCTATGGAATTATTCTTCTATACAAATTAGTCCCTCAATTGGAGGGACTAATAAGTGACAGGTTAAAAACTTAAAGGGACTAACTAGTGTAGTGGAATAAATCCAAGGACTAAATTATTAGGAGAATCTTGAGGTTTATGAAAGAATTTTTTCCCCTTCCAAAGGTCTTTTTTCTTTTGCTGTTAAAAGTTTAGTTGTTGCAGTAGATGGTAGTGAAAGTTGATGCACTTTTGTCCTTTTGTTGTGTTTTGCTTACTGGTGTGCAGCTCAAAGAGATTCCTGTGGTGGAGGAATTCAGAAGAAGGAAGAGGAAGAGAAAGCAATAACAATTAGTGGTTTATTGGATGGAAGTGGGGAATATACTCTTGTTTATGAGGATAATGAAGGAGACAGGATGCTTGTTGGGGATGTGCCATGGCAGTAAGCATCTTTTCTTTATTTGTTTATCACTGTGCATCTGATGCACCCTTTATCTTATTCTATTCAATTTTTTTATTATTCCAACACTTGGCATTTATTTAATTAAGTCATATCCTTTTCTCTTATTAGTACTACTACTACTACACTACACCATCCAATTAGATTCCTTGTCCTTTAAAATTTATTTTTCCCTTAGCTTTCTTGTGGATGAATAGAAGATGAGTTTTGGAGTAATGTTAAGGTTATTGTCTTTTAAATCCTGGTAACGGCCTGTTTGTCGGGGTAAGGCTGAGTACATCTGACCCTATCTGCCTAGTTAGAGTCTCGTGCTTTGGGCCATTTTTTTTTAATTTATTGTGGATGAATTCCAACAACCACTATCTGCCATGGCTTTGTCTTTTTTTCCACATGAAAATGCTGTTATGTGTGTCCCCTCATGCACAGAACACACATAAACTATGAGTAACTCTTACATTTGGATTCTTCTTCCTATGCTATTGTTTTCTTATGTTGCTAGAAGACTGTGTTTGGCATTTATTTATTTATTTTTATGTGTATTATTTGCAGCATGTTCGTATCAACAGTGAAGAGGTTGCGTGTGTTGAAGAGTTCTGAGCTTTCTGCTTTTACCCGTGAGTCTACAATCTGACATCGCGATATGTTTGGATTGAGGAGAATGGATAAAAAAAATTAAAATAGATCGAGTCTTAGCTTTCTTTTCCTTCTCGATTCTCTTCAATCCAAACAAGGTCTAAACTTGATAATTAAGAACTTGTTCTTCTTCCATTATTTCCTTTTGTAGTATCAAATATGGTTGATGAAAAATGCTCTTGTTTTCAGGTGGTAGCAAGCAAGAGAAGAAAATCACTTGAGAAGGAAACGAAGCAAAAGAAATAAGGCGGCAGCGCGCTCAGTTTGAGGTTGAATGCTGAAGGTTCTTGAAGTTAATTTGAGATTTTGGTGTTCTTTTCACTGATGAAGATCAGGAAAAATGGAGTTAGTAGCTTATAATTATATATATATATATATATATATATATATTACTAATCCTAAGTGATGTGTATGAATGTATTTTGATTTTAATGAAAAATTGAGATGTTTATTATTATGCAATATTATTGAAGAAATAGCTAGGGGGAAGCAAGGAAAGACATGAAGGGATGTGTGTACTTATGTGTTGTTGAGTAAAATATCTAATTGTTTTGGTTTGTGTAGAAATTTGGACAAACTTGTTTTCTCATTACATGAATATATATATGCTTATAAGATTCTGAAAAATAATAAAAATATGTGAATTTCATAAAACTAGAGTTTTAGCCAAGAAAAATATTGCACATATATGCTTTTGAGAAGTGATCCTAGACTAATTTTGTTCACAAAAGATGTAGTGAAAAAAAGCATCAATAATAAAGCTCCTTTTCCCTTTCTATTCCTTTTTATTTTGTATAAAAAAACTAAAACAAAAATGTGCACCTTACATCTAATGTCTAAAAGAAAACTATGTGAAATATTATATTTCCATATACAATCTTCAAAAAAAAAAAAAAATTTCCCTCACGCCATTTGTTATGTGTTTCTCTAGGGTCTCAATTTTTTAAAACTATATTGGTAACGTTTATATTTTGTATGATGATTAAGAGGAATAAAATATTATGTCTTAAAATATTAGTACTAAGATATAAGGAAAAGTTTTTCCAAAATAAAAAATGCAGATTTTTTATAATTTTGTTATCAATTCTCTAGTGAAATATATATGTATATATATATATAATCATGAAAATATCATTCTTTTTCCTTTGTTAGAAAATGACTAGCACCAAGAGCAAATAGGTTTAGGTTAAAATGGATAGAGTATAGAGTTATATTTGGTGTTTGAGCCCACTTTGAGCAAAACCATAATATCTGATAATAAAGCATGATTGCAGATTTGCAGCAAAGTTTCATATTTGCATTTTGTGAATTAAAAAAAAAAATCTTGTTGGTAAAATTTACTCTCAATTATGAAATTTTAACTAGCTCAAATTAAGTTAATCGGTTCCTTTCAATAAAAAATCGGATTGTAATCCAATAAACTTTTAGATATTAGCGACTAAAAAAATGAGTAAACTTACTTTTTAGTCCATAAAAAATAATATACTTTTTGATTTTTGAAAAATTAAGAAACTCAACTCATTAGTTTTCGAGTTGTTAGTTGTTTTTAACGGAACATGTAATGTAACTCGTTAAATAATATCGTGGTTTTGTTAAGTATTTTATTGAAGCAAAATAAGTTTTCTTATGTTAAAAAAATAGCATCTTAACGCGTACCAACTCATAAATTCATCTTATTTTTGGCATCAAATAAAACACTTAATATGGTGTAGAGATAAGATATGAGTTAACTATGAGCTGGTAGTGTGTCGAAATAAAATTTTTTTTATATAAACAAACTTATTCGATATCCAAAAAAACACTTAACAGCATTACACCATCACTCAAACTAATGAATTGACTGTGTTGATCTTTAGACTAAATCGTTAAATTTCTAATTTTTTAGTAAACTTCAAATAGGTCTACTAAAAAAAGTATGTGAGATTCATGTAATATGTACCATAAAAAAAAGGGTAAGGTCATTGGTCAAGGAGGGAATCATGGCCATGACCACAAGAGGCATTGGTCTTTTAATGGAAAAAAAAAAGGATATATTGTGTGCATTGAGAAAGAAGTGAAGTGAAATTGAATGGTCCTTTTCATTGAGGGCTGCCTAACTTGGATGCCCTAATTTGGGACTCCTCATACCCTATAAGTGTGGGACCACCACTCTCATTCACATGCTCAATTGCGTGACTCACAAGTATATATATATATATATATATATATATATATATATATATATATATATGTCCAATCCATGCTCTATTCAAACATACTATAATTTTGAGTGTGAACAACATATTGGTCCCATCATCTAGTTATAGATATTTCTTTATATATTATTAAAAGAAGAATTTTGCCAAGGTGATTGGCACAAATGGTTAAGGATCCGGAAGAAAGTTCTCGCCTCATCTATGGACGAGGGTTCGAATCCTCCTGAAGCCATCCAAAATCCTGCTTTAGTGGGTATCTCTCCTCAGGGAGATCCCTTGGCACCCAAGGGCTAGTTGAGTAGCTGCGATTGGATAAAACTGCTTGCGATTTAGGCATGTGCAGTAATCCTCTGGGTTGGGCCTCTGTTGGTCTCCCCAACATGTCACTGGCGCCCTGCCCGGTAGTACTTGGAAGTGCCTTTCTTTACTACTATCTTATCTACCAAAAAAAAGAATTTTAAAATTCAATGGTTAGACATGTAATAAATAAAAAGGTTTAACAAAATTCATTGCATTAATTACATAAGTGTGATCATAGGTTAGGTATATGACCCAACTTTTTGTTCATCACTAATAAGGAAATAAGTTTTGCTGACAAATGTTTTAAAGTATTGGTTAAGGATTTATGATAACATTAAAAAAAATATTATTTTATTGACCTTTTTATAATATAATTTTTGAAATATTAAATGCTCTATCAACCGATTAAAATAAAACATTTACCAATGGTTAACAAAATCCTAAAACAAATAAGGTTTATAAATTAACTTTTTCCCCCTAATTAATTATTAGGTAAGGTTAGATTGGGGTATAAGCTATTAATGCCTAATAAATATAATACATATTTTTTCAAGTCCTTATATTTATAGAGTTAGAGTGGACCAAAATTCTTTTCAATTTTCATGTAGGAAGGACTTGCTTTTTTTTTTTTTGGTAAAATAGGAAGGATTTGCTCAGTCTAACATATATAACACCACATCATCATTTGGGCCATATGTGGCCCACACACCATCTCTTGGGCTTAATTGAATATACATATATAATAACACGAGAGTTTGGCTCAAATTTCATTTTTTTTGGGTTTTGTGAAGTGCTTTCAATTAATATGGTAATTCAATTTTTTTAAAAGGGTTGGGTGGCAAGCAATATTTAAAATCTAAATTTAAATATTAAAATTGTAGGATTTTGTATTTTTAAATTTTGTTAAATCATATATAAAATTGTGTTGGTACGAAATTACCGTAGAATCAGTGAAATAGGTAGAATCGGGTAAAATCTCGATTTTATTTTGCAATTCTACGATTTCACCCTAATATAAAAGATAGACTCGTTTAAAGTTTTTTTGGCATGTTTGTGAGGATATCAATAACCCGAGCCAACCTAAGAAAACTGTTCGTGTTAGTGTTGTTGATAATCTTGTGATTAATGTTGATAATACTCGAGTTCGTAGTACTTCAAATGATGTGTTTAGATTTACATAACATTAGGAATGAAGTATTAAACGTTGATAATGATGCATGGTGGTAATTGTGATAGTGAAAATAGATCAAATGATGGTTATGTGAAAATGTCATTTTGATTATCTTAGTTAAAAATATAATTTAATTTTCTTGGTTTAATTATTTGTCTATGAATTATTGAATTATTAATTATGTATTGAACTACCTACAACCATAGTGAGGTGCGTGATGTGGGTCAAGTCCGAATTAATAACTGAATACATAGTTCTTTAGAAAAGACAATCAATTATTTGTAGTTATTGATAACTAAATATTATTTATAGTTTAATTTAGTGTATAGTTCTCTAGAAAAAAAACACTCAGTTATTATTATTTTTTGGCCTGAAACACTCAATTATTTGTAGTTGCAGAAAACTAAAGATAATAAGAATTATTAATAATATTCTTATAATATTTGGTATTATTTTTTAAAATTAATTAGATGAGATTACGAGAAGAATATTATACTATAATAACTTTCAATTTTTTAAGAATGGGTTAATTTTAATTTTGACTTCTTTTACTTTAATTTAAAAAAAACAATTTTAATTTCATTAAATTAGGTTAAAATAATCTAAAGTTCTATTTATCAAATATTTTTATATATATTTTTTTGGTCTAGATCAAATATTTATATTTTAAAAAATATGATAAAAACTTTTAAAGCACCATTTGTTAAATTATTATGGCATTACTCTTTAAACCTCTTGAATGCCATTTAACATGTTTTTAAGATGTCATTTGTTGAGATTTTAGACGGGTAGAAACACTTATATATATACACACACATATAGATATCTCATTTTTATTTTAAAATATAATTTATAGTTTTGGCCCTACATAGATATGTTAGAATCGATAGGCATATATGATCTATAGAACATTGAAATTATATTAAGTATATAAGTAAAACGTGTACATGATATGCCATGGTCCAAATTGAAGAAGAAATAGGTCTTTCTCTCTATTGTTCTGGTCGTGCAACAAATACAATGTGGAGACTCACTGTGTTAGAGTTAGAGAGGGGATCTAGCCTGTATTTATAAGTGTGCCCTCAAATCTTGATTTGTTACCATAAGAGATAAAAGTTACTACAACTATTTATTTAGTGCCATTTTTTTAACGTTAATAGCAATTCACGCTAATAATTAGGACATACTTTAAATGGATTAAGGACAAATGATTGAAAAGATATATGTTGAGCTAATTAATCAAATTAAGTATATCCTTAATTAATTTGAATTCTTCTACTTCCACTCTTTGCTTGAGGGATGAGGATGCAAATATGCAATATATAATGCTTTATATACAATATAATTAATAAGCTTATCTCACTCTCTCTCTATAACTTGAGCAAGGAATTATCATGTTATGCTACTCAAAAAACATACATATATAAACTAAGAAGACAAATTAAACAAACCCTAGTGATCATAACAAAAATCATAAATAATATAGAGAGAATTATCAATTTGGTCCTTAAAAGATACAGATTTTTTTAATTTAGTTCCTAAAAAATGCAAATGCCTGATTTAATTCTTGAAAGATACTTTTTTTGTCACAATTTTATCCTTTTAATCTTTAAAAGAAGCCACAAATACACTAACAAAAAAAATTAAAAGAACTAAATTAAGCATTTGCATCTTTCAGGAACTAAATTGGAACAGTCTGTATCTTTTTGGGACCAAATTGATAATTATTCTCCCAATAATATATTTGGTTTAATTTTCATGTGTTATTTTAATATAGATCATAGGCATGCACATTATAATTAAGCGCTTTAATTTTGCACTTTCTAATTATTTATTTCTCATGTTACCTAGTGAAGCTAGATATACAAAAAGAGGAAAAAGGAATTAATTAGTTATTTTTCACAAAATATTTCATTTAATTTCAGATTAATATATTGAAGAATGTTCACAGTCTCACTATGTATTATGAGTTATGACAGCTCTTAATTCTTATTACACCAGTGTAGAGGACAAGAGGTAGGGAATTAATTAATTATATAGGTATGTATTATATATTAACAATAATTCATACTACTAAAAATCATTTCTCACTTGCCATTTGTGAGTATTAATAAAAATGTTATTAACATTAATCCTTTTTGGGTGAGATCCTATATATTTATGTACATCTACAAATAATAAAATAAAGAGTATTGAATTAATTTTCTAATAGTAGACTTTTATATATGTGTAAAACAGCAAAAAAAGCAATGAGGAAATCAAAGAATGAAAATCAGTGTCCAAGTAATTAAACAAGTTTTGAATAACTGAGAAATTAAAGTAAAATGACTAAAATGATATGATATATATATCACCAAGTCACTGTCTTTAATTTTCTCTTAATCCAAAATGTAATTAATTAACAGATCTCGTTATATATATGTATATATATCCATCCACATGCTATATATAATTAATAGAAACAAAAATTTAGGTTCAATATATATGTAGTTTGACAAAATAAGCAAAGAGAATATCGATCTCAGATCTTAATTAGATATATCAAAATAAGCAGAAATCCATACATCAAATTTAAACCTAGCTTTGATAAAAATTAAAGGAAATATATATATATATATATATATATATATATATATATATATATATATATATATATATATATATATTCTTTTCCTGAGTTATATCAATTTGAATATAATTAAATATCCTTCCAAGTGTGTGGATCTATTACTGCAACAAATTAAATTAAAACAAGTATTAATCTTCATAGTGTTGCCTGGCTTCAGCCTGTGTGCCATAGCTGTAGACAATATATATATATATATATATATATATATATATATATATATATATATATATATATATATATATATGATGGATCAAATAAAAATGATGAAATTAAATATTACTAATTAATCATATATAGTCACCTTATTAATTGTTGTGTTGTTCTTGAACCTCATGAACAATCATGTGTGGAGTGGTTGAATCCAGCATGCATATATAAGTTGATCTACAAAATGAATAGTGATGTGTAGCCATGGGAGGAATTGGAGGACGGATGAGTAGGCAGAAAAAACTAATTGTGTGAAATGAAAGGAAAGAATAAAATAAAAGGTCGAGCTAATTAATAAATGGGGTTTTTGGAAACATAAAATGTAGGAGTCAATAATAATGAAAATAATGAATGAATCACCCCTATTGCTAACTTTTTTTTTTTTTTGGGTTACTTGTTCTGTGGATATAATTTTGGCAATAATCCAATATTCTTCATATTAAATATATTTTATTTTTGTAATATGATGAAATTATATTTTTACTCTTATATTTTTACTTACTTTTATTTCATTCCTACTTTTAATATAAGGGTGAAATAATAATTTTATCCACTTTTATTTCATTCATATCACATCATATTGACATGACATTCCTATTTCCGTTACAAAACAAGTAACCAAACGGCCCTTTGATCTTTGTCATTTTGCTTCCTTGTTATATTCTTAGCCAAAGAAGTAATCATATATGTGTTATAAGTGGGAATCCTCCTTTTTTTTAAAATAATAAAAAAAATTTGTTTTGACAATATAATATCACTACTTCCTATAAAAAAAACAATATAATCACAACAAAAATAATATAATTTTTAGTATCAGTTATGATTGGTGCAAAGCAAATAGAATTAGTGTCAATTCAATAACTAATATTAGAGATAATGTCAAAAGTATTTTAATATCAATTATAATAATTAAATTAACAAAAATAACATTATATATTGACTAGCTATAATGTCAATTATTAATAAATGATGTTAATTCATTAAAATAAATAATGATGTTAATTAATTGAAAATAAAATTTGGAGTTCAAGTTGATGAAAAAGCAGAGTAATAATAAAAAGAAACTTTTTACAAGTTTCAAGAAAGACTAATTGTTATAGTTGGAATGTCATAATTTTAAAGGTATATGAATATAAAAAAAAAAAAACAAGAATTTCTCTTAATTTTAAAAGTTTTACAATTGTTTCTCAATTTTTTTCAATATATATATATATAAACAATTCCTTAATGCATGCATGTATCAAGGTTAAATATTAGATCAACTTATGATGGTTAAAATAATACATTGCCAATTTTTTTTTTTTTATAAAAAACTATGTTGATCTCTCATATATCAGTGAAAATTTTTTTTTGCCATATATATATATCAGTGAATTTAGTTTACAGAGATATTTTTTTTTTCTAGTTTAGTTTTTTAGTTATTGAAATACTGGCCATTATTACCTTTCCATCATATTTTCATTAAAATAAAAAGCTAAAGACAAATTAGACATACGTTAGCTTAATCATCATATCTATCACAGTATCACTGTTAACTCACGCATCAAATATTAACCAATTCAAAGTTAGTAATTCTATTAGGTGTGATGTTAATTTATAGATGAAAAGCAACAATTAATAAAATCATTTTAATAATTGAGCAACTAAATAAAAAACAGATAAATTAATATTTTGGTTCTTGAAATATACAATTTGTCTTAATTCACACTACAACAAAACATAAATTTACCCACGGAATATTTTCCGTGGGTAATCCGTGGCAAAATGGAAAAAAATAACAAAATTTTTTCTTGAAAATTAGCCACGGATTTAGCCATGGAATAAATTCCGTGGCTAATTTCAAGACATCACCCACGGATTTAGCCACGGATTTACAATCCGTGGCTAATCCGTGGGCAAATGGTCAATTTACCCACGGATTGTAAGTCCGTGGCTAAATCCGTGGGTAATTTTATGAAATTAGCCACGGAATTTATTCCGTGGGTAATGTCTTAGAATTAGCCACGGACTTACAATCCGTGGGTAAGTGGTCAATTAGCCACGGATTTTCAGTCCGTGGGTAAATGATTTATAATTTTAATTTTAATTTTCAATTGAAAAAACATATATTTCTCTCTTCTAAAATAATACATAATATTACTATTGTGCATAGATTATATTTATTGGAATCTTAATTTATTATTATTTTATTTTATTAAAAGTAACAAAATTATTCTTTTAAAAAAATTATATTATTAATCATATTTATGTAAAACATTTTATACATTTGCTGAAGTATATAATAAAACTAATGGATTTAACATAAGCTAAATTTCATGTAATTTTAAAATTTAATTTTTAATACATGTGAAAAACTAATTCTTTATATTATATGATTTTAGGGACTAAAATAACAAAAAATAAATCTCTAATCCATATGTTAGATGTATATTTATTAAATATTTTACACTAACTAAACAAAAGATGACAATTGTAACCATGCATCATGTCCTAGGTTTGAATCCTCCCAAGACCATTTTTAAAAATATAAGGAGGAGGTTGCTGATGGTCGGCCGGCGGTGGAGGAAGTCACCGGTGGCCGGACGGCGGAGGAGAGGTCGCCGGCCGACGGTGGAGGCCGCCGGCGATAGGTACGGTCCGTGTTGAATTTACCCACGGAACATTTCCCTGGGTAATTCCCCACGGATCTCCCACGAGATATTACCGTGGCTATTTTTCCCCACGGCAGCGTCCGTGGGAAATTCCCCACGAAATCTAAATTCCGTGGGGAAAATTTTACCACGCTAATTTTACCCACGGACTTGTTTCGTGGGTAAATTAATTTACCCACGGAATTTCCTTAATTTACCCACGGATTTGTCCGTGGGTAAATCTGATTTTTGTTGTAGTGTCAGTTTTTCAAAGATGAAAATGTCTTATGTAATTCTTCTCAATTCACGGGTCCCTGAAAAATGAAAATATCGCATTTAGTAGGGTGTAATTTGTATCAATTTAGTCTTTGAAAATCTCTATTAAGATAACCGACAGAAAATTTTCTAAGAACGAAATGGAACACATTGCGTTTTTTAGAGATTAAATTTGATATTTTTATTTTTTAAGGAGAAAATTGAGATAAATTGCATTCTTCACAGACTAAATTTAAAATTTTATATATTTTAGAGACTAGACGGAGACATACTACTGTTAGCCGCAAGACAATACAGTTTATAAGAGAATGGATTCGATGTTGTATAAGATCTAATTTCTACTCATGTGTTCCTATTTTTACATGTATATTCTACTTATCTTCATGTATTTATAAGCAATATTCATTAAGAGTAGATTTTTAGTGGTACGATAGTAGTGAACTTCAGTACATTCTTCCAATCAGTTGGTTCCTAAATCATTCAAGGTGGGTCTTTATTAATGTGAATTTATATTAATATTAACAAATAACTCTACATGATTGGAGGGATATACTGAACTTCAATAGTACGGTACTAGTGAACTTTTATCCATACATTAATCTCTTTCTGTGTGTGTCCCATTTGAGGAAGTGGGTCGGTTCTGAAAAATGTCAAATAGGGTTTCATTTGAAGGAAGACGGCAATAACAATATATGGGGCACTTTCATGACCAATTCTATTCTGAAGTGGAAGCCTATTTATTTATTCGTCAAAACACAATCACTAAATTTCTAACCTTTATTATCTTTTTTTTGTATGTATTCTTTTGTTCTTCGAATCTAGCTAATATATATATATTCTTTTGAAGTCACAAAAATAGAAAATTCATCATCATAACATGCACATCACTATTGAAGGTATAAATATGTCCTATACTTTATAGAAATAGATTCAAATAATTGAGCTATATATATCCATGATTTGATAGGGGGAATAGGAAAAGGGTAAAAAATAAAATAGACATCAAATTCTTGAAGCTCATCACAATCTTGAAATCATTGATTACAAGTCATTGTTGTTTGTTTGTATGCAAAATGAAATTATTGGAATGATGTGTTTCCCATGAAATTTATGCCATATATATATATATATATAACCATTTGTCACAACCTAATTATGTCTATAGAATTCCATCTATATATACTTTACACAATTTTAGCATAGAAATGTTTTGGTCATCATATAACTTTTAAAAAATTGTATTTATTTTTAAAATAAATGAAAGGAAAAAGTATCTGTACGTAGTGCTCCTAAACTATAGAATTTTTGATAGTTGTGTTCCTAAACTTTATTTGCTATCAATTATATCCTTAAACTTTCAAATTATATGTAATTTTTTTCTTTAATCGTTCACCTGCCAATTGATTTTGAGTAGTTTTATCGAGATCAGAAGTGAATTGTGCAAAACCTTTAATTATGCGAATTGTGCCAATTTTAATTTCAATTTATCAGCTACTTGTTTCATGGCATTTATTTGAGCCGCAGATCCAACTCTGGAGAAGGAAATACCCACATTAATTGCGAGTCTGATTACCTAATTTGTCTAAATAATTAACGGCAAATGAAAATGTGACTGTTCTCGTAGCTTCCAATGTTGACTATGATGTTAAATAATATATTTAACCACGAGTTTTACTCCGTCACTACAAAATAAAAAGTATTATCACAACTAAATTCACGAAATATTATAACTAAATATATGAGTTGATATTATAATTAGTATTGAAAATCACAAAAAACTGTCACATTTATATTTGTCGCTAATTATTTAAACAAAATTTAAATAAAGGACAAAATTACTTATAACTTAAAAGTTTAGAGCCACAGTTTACAAAAGTTTCATAATTTATTTTTGTCATAAATGAAAAGACAGTACAAAACACACCCAACAAGGAGAAAACAAGAAAAGACAGACTAATAAAGCAAAAAAGAAAAGAAAACCCCACAAACTATAGAAATATTAGCATATATCTATACAATATTATATGATTCTGGCCTATAGTCTCTTTAGTCTCCTAAATTAGATAACATAAAATTGTGGGAAGAGAAGTTACAAGAGAACAGGAAACTATTTAACTTTTTACTCCTATTTAAAAATTTTTTTAAAAAAAATTTTGCCATACATTTTAGTACATGTCACTATTGTGTCATCAGTGTGTGTATATATTATATATATAGAAATGCTATTAAGAATGAGGAGGGACATGGAAAGTGGCTAATACCTAATGGCACTTGCACCCCACAATTTTAGCTCTATGACTATGAAAGTGCCAAAAATTTAACACCTAATTAGGTGAATATATGAATGTTCAACTCCCTCTAATTGTTAGAAAAGTTTCATTCTTTAAGGGAAAAAAATCTGGTTAAATTGACTTTTTTTCCTAAGTGATCTAGAAGTGCTTCTGAAATACAATTATTCAGCACTACCAGAACTTAAATTTCTTCACACACAATGACACAAATTACTAAAAGAAATCTCAACTTTTAAAAAACTTAGGCAAAAGAACATTTTTGGTCTCTAAATTATACGACTCCTATCAATTTTGCCTGTAAACTTTATTTTCTGTTAATTGTATCTCTAAACATTCACTTTGCAAGTAATTTTGCCCTTCACTCTAAATAATTAATGACAAATACAAATGTGATTATTCTTGTAGCTTCCAATGCTGATTGTGATGCCAAATCATATCCTTAACTATAGTTTTGTTAATCAATTTAGCCATGATAACACTATTTATTTTGTAGGATGTTACCATGACTAAATTGACAAAACAACGTTGTTAAATACATGATTTGACATCACAGTCAATATTAAAGACTATGAGGACAGTCACATTTATATCTACCATTAAGTATTCTGATGAAATTTGGGTGAAGGACAACATTGCTTGTAAATTAAAATTTTAGGAGAACAATTGATAGTAAATAAAGTTTAGGGGCAAATTTTACAAAAGCTCTATAATCTAGGGACCAATAAGATACTTTTTGCCAAACCTAAAACAATTTTTTCCCTCACTCTGTTCAATTGCTAAAGTGTCCCAACTTTTTACCTACATACATATATAGATGATTGAGGTCTAATAAATTTGATGCTTCAATAAAGAATTTTCAAAGGAGAAGGAAGTGGCTTTCACTTTCAAAGGAAAAAAAAAAACAAATAATTGTGACTTTCCATTAAAAAAATCTTAAGTAGAACTACTTTGATTAGTAGACAAATTAAGCAAGTTAATGGCTAAAATAATAATAATCTTTGTTTCATTGGTGCACATTTAATCCACCTCCAATTGCATACAAAGTACTTAATGCAAGAATTTACTTACAAAAAAGTCTCCTAACTAAAATATGAATGGCAAGGAATTGTAAACATCCTTCTGAAAGAATAGCATAAATGAATAAAAAGAGATGATAAAAGTATACATGTACAGGTCAACCTTCCCATGACAGAAAGGGGCCAAAAAATGGATAATTAATTACCTCAAAAAAATGGAAAAAAAAAAACTCATTGAAAATTGGATCCGGATCCTCTTCTAAGGGATAACAATGTTTGTAAGAAGAGAGATAGACACTGAACGAATAAAATTACTCGAGTTTTGGATTCCATGGAGTTGGATTCTATGTCCATCTCTCTCGTCACATAACACTGTCATGTTATTAAATCCTAAAAATTCCAAAATTTCGATTCAGACCATGTGTTAGTTTACCATCAATCACGGTACTGCGAATGAGAGGCAGCAAGAAGGGCAGCTCCGATGCCTGAACCGTCGTTGGAGTGCTCAAACGTAACGGTTTTGGAGACATCCTCGCCGAGCAATTCTTTTAGGGTGTTCTCTAAGCACTTACTGTATTCTGCATAGTGCTCGTACAATCCACCATCCATGGCTATCACATTCTTCTGATTCTCGTCATCGGTGATGACATCTTTCCCCAGTTTTTTCAGGATTCCCAACATTCCGGCAGCTGAAAGGCGAGCACCGCGCGTAGCCACAATGTTACAGATTTCAACAACCACCTTTCTCACTTTCAGGGAGGCATCAGGAATCTATTATTGGAAGCAAATTAATAGGTCAGATTAACAAAGTTGTCACACTCATTGTAAGTATATATTTGGGTCGTATTTGGTACGTGAAAAATTAATCTTTCAATTACTTGGAACTGAAGATTTGTTCAAAAGATATTTAAACAAAAAAGGGATGAAAAACTTAAAATTCATGTGGCTTGTGCCCTAAATAACATATAAAAAGAAATTTTTTCTAACAAAAATGTCTGATAGATGGACTTTAATTTTAATTTGATCCTCCAGAAATCAGTTTGTCAATTTAGTGTTTCAATTCTCAAAATGCTTGCAAATTTTATTTTTCTATCTTATTTTTACTTTACTTTGATGTTATTGATTTCAACAGTGTTTGCATGATTGGCACCATCAATTTACACCTCAAATTTGGTGTCCAAGTCTACCAATAGTTAGCTATTGCGTTAAATTTTGTATGGACATGAAATGGTAAGGCAACATTGGAAGCACTAAATTGAAAAAAGCGATAAGTGGAAGACAATTAGAAGTTCATCGATATGCAAAGGACCAAAATAGATTTGTTTTCCCTTAATTTTTTAGGCGTTATACTCAATTTTCATATATATGTTTCTTAGTGCTCGGAAAATTAAACAGGCCTTTTTTGGTAAACCTAATAATCCCAACAAAATAAAAACATGATCCTAACCTCCAAGGTACTCTTCAGTATGTCTCCAACAACACTGAGATCAGTAGATGTGTCATGGTGCATTGCAGACATATCTGGGGTCCTGTAAATCCAAAGTTCATGGTCAAATATAACAGTTTTAATAACACTGTCATTAACCATAGGAAGCACAGAAATCTTAGTACAACAATACAATCAAAGCCTTTTCCCACTAGGTGGGGTAGCACAAAAATCTTAGTATTAAAAAAAAAATCTTGTTACATCGACCTAGTGAGAGTGGAATTGTCACAGTAACTGAACTGAATTAAATTCGAGAATGGAGATAGGTTTCATCAAATACATCTTGTAAGGATAATATAGCTTATGAGTCCAGCCACTCCTCCCCCCCCCCCCCCCCAATTTGAGATGATGACCTGTTCCAAAAGTCAAGAATCAGCTTAACTCGAAAACTTAATTTACTTTGTCAAAGCTCATGAATAGTTTAACTATAATTTGTGACATGCCCTTTCACACAAAAGCCCATTAGGCTTCACTTCTTCACTTAGTCACAAAGACTCTGATACCATATCAAAAACTAGCTAACAGCATCCTCATGATACCCACTTGAAAAAAGGAATACTTATTGGAGAGGATACAGAGTAACATATCGGTGGGTCAGCTACTGCAGGTGAAAAGAACCTCACATTCGTTGAGTTGTGTTAGCAAGAGATTAATGACAATTAAATGATTTTGCGGGTATATTGGTTTTCGAATTCTTTTGCTGCAGACACTAGCATCATTAATTTGCCTTGTAGGGTGAATGATCAGAATCAGTATCCCATGTTGATTTTTGTAGGAAATGAGACAACAGCACTAAATAAAGGAACACAACAGAATAAAAGCTCAGGGTCAAATTGAATTGAGTCAAACTTCAAGGATAACGAATTTCAGCCAAAAGAATTTAGAAATGAACTTACATAACTTAGGAGATCTAGATGACTTGGTCAGAAATCAAGTCCTTTCTATGTAATATGATTGTATGCAAATTTTTTGTCCAAAATCAGTAAATTGCTTGTGACTCCTCGGACATCAAGTCCAAGAGGAGTAAGATATAGGCCTCCTAATAGACTTCTACAAGAGGGAAAAAAGGTTTTGCCATAAAAGATTTGAAACCTTTTATTCTATTGAAACTCTCCATCAGACCTTGTATTCCAATAGATATTACTGTTTAAAAGATGTATCCATATTGATACATTAAAATGTTAAGATCATAGCACCGATGGAAAAAGTGGTTTACGTGTGGTCTAGTTCATTTTGTAAATCCTGCTAAGAATGATCTTTTCAAATGTAATCACAACATTAAAGTTCATCAAACATTAGGAAGCAATTAATCAGGCAGCATTCCAATCAGATTCAATTGATGATATAAGAAATCAAACTGAAGAAGATAACCCACAAAAAGAAATTGAAAGAAGAAAACAGAAATAAATAAACTTTCAAAAACAGAATGGCAAAACAGATAATTTTATACCTTAATATAAATGGAACATTCAATTTTGGAGGAATGGTGTCACCAAATATGCAAGCTTCTTCAGCCATTTTTCTTAGTACTCTGCGGACAATTTCTCCCAGATACATACCAGAAATTAACTTCTCAAAAATCTGAAAGCATCATTGGGAATGTCAGGCAAAAAGGTGATCTAACCTTATTTAGTAAGGCAGATGAGATAGAACTTAGAAGGTAACAAGCTCACCTGTTCCCCAGGGTTTAAACTTTCAGAATCTAGTGCAGCGTCATACTCAGTTAATGGAAGGTGCGATGACCGAAAGTTTCCCCACTCCATATTAATAACCTGAAATTACATTTGATTTGAATAGGCTTCAATCTCCACTCTACCATTCTTATCAATTATTTTGTATTTAGCCTTTGTCAGGACTACAGACTCGTGTGTAGGAAACCTTAGATGAGAGCAGCTCACCATTTCTCCCGATTTAGGCAAAAGACCATGCCATTTCGGTATTGCTTGAGCACGCTCTACGTATGCTGCATTGGTTCCAGTACCTAAAATAACAGCAGCAATGACATCTTTGTGTGTGTGTCGACCTCCTGCTAATGTCCCAACTGTATCATTGACCTAAGATAAATACTGAAAATAAGTTCAAAATGAAAACTTCATACCCAGAAAAGGCATTTGTCTATAGATCTACAAATATCTGCTAAGTAATTTAGAAGTCTTGTAAGTAAGTATTTATTCAAAACAACCCAACTACTTCAATTACCAGAGCCGCCACTCGCATATCAAGACCTTTTCTCTCGATGGCTTTTGTCAATTCTGACACAATATCCTGACCAACCTATTTATAGCACCACAAAAATCAAATAAGTATATATAGGTAAAGAGATGCCGTTCTGTAATTATAAAACCAACATTTTCTAAAAGAGTCAGTTACAACATCAGCAGTAATAGCTATTAATGACTTTGTGCCCCAAGAATTGCAACTTCGGCTCAAACAATTGGTCATACTAAAAATGGAAAATTGGGAAGAGTACAAGACAACGTGGAACAGTGATCACATCAAAAAGTTCTAACTGATTTGATTCAAAAAATTTAAGGTCAACACGAGAAAAGGAAGATTTTACCGTTTCATTAGAAGTCTAGGGGGAAAGATGGATTTCTCTGAACGTGTTTCATAAGTTACTTGATTACTTAATATTATGTATCACATTATGATGTAGATCGCATCTGCTCAAATATATGGGAAAGTAAATAATCTTCTAAGGGTGTCTAATATGATTAAGGAGAGCAACTCAAAACGCTTCACTAATTACTGTGTGAAATCTTCACAAAAAAGAAAAAAAAACATCCGGATGACATATCCAATAAAATAATTTATTAAACTCACAGTAATAAAGCAACATACCAATTTATACCTCTAATGCTACATAACAGAAAGAGATTACTTTATGGAAAATACCACTGGATATTTTTCTTAATGATAATCAGTATAAAAGAATGTGAAAAGATAGCAAAAAAAGTAGGACTAACTGCGTCGTCTATGGAGAAGCCTTTTGTCCACTTGATAAGGTTCCCAGAATTGATTGATGTTTGCATTATAGGGAATGAAAAGGTAAAACCTAACTCCCTTTGTCTACCAGGAGGAACTTGAAAATCTTGACCTTCTTTGGCAACGAATTTTGCAAGTTCTTCGGCAATATAGTTGAAGAGTTCCTGAATCACAATGTTTTGAAGATCAATTATGCTTGACATAGCTTGCATAAAGCAAATAAATGAATAACAGTTCATAGGCAAAAAAAGCTTACTTCTGATTTCCCAACCATCAAATCTGTAGGGATTGACACCTCGGCAAACTCCTGATTGGTAACACCAATATCCTTCCCTCCAAGTTGTACGCGCAACACACGGAAGTTAGTTCCTCCAAGATCCAACGCATAAAATAGTCCTTCTTCGTTACTGAAAAGGGAGGAATGCGTAATAACAGGGAACAGTTAATATTTGATAATCTTCTAAGTTTCTTTAGTTTACACTAAATTTCATAAGCTGAACCAAGATAACAAGTATGAGCAAATTTCCAGTTCACTACGAAAAGCTTTATCTGTTGAAGTATGATGTATGATGTCATATCACACTGTTTAATATTGAATATGGCAATAAATCCCATAATTGCAAGTTCAATAGATATCTTATTTGAAATGTGGCTAAGGATTGATAACTATTACACATGCATACACATTGGCAATAAAGCAATGTAGTAATTTCAGATGCAACGGAGAGCAGTCGAATTTGTCAATCTTATGTGGACAGCAGGACAAGTTCAAGTGTTCAATTACCTTACATCTGCATATTTGGAGGATAGGCACGCGATTATGATCCCTATATTATGACCCAATTTTCGAATATTTCTAGTGACTGAAAGGAGTATAGTGGGCTACTAAAAGTTTCTCAAAAAAAATGAAAGAACTAAAAATTTTAAGACATGCAAAACGAAAAGGAGAATCCACAATTTGAGCTTTCCAATTTTCATAACCAATTTGAAAAATCTCGAGGGGAAAGAGAAGAATCCCTTATTGAAAGGTAAGGACTCAAAGGACCACACCACTAACATGAATCTCAATTGCAATACAATGCAAGCCAGCTACAACTCTGAATTGAAGCTAAAACACTTTATGGACAATGAATTTGAATAATCAATCAAATGATCAGCAAAAGCAATTTAACCACCCACACAAGATTTGGAAAACAATGAGTGATAAATCGATCAAATGAAGCCTTCATATCATCATCACACATACAGACAATCCAGATAGATAATATGGAGGTAAATAGGATCAAATGAAAAAAAAGTTCAAAAACAAATGGAAGTGAGATTTAGAATCACAATACCCAGTGGGGAGATTATCAACATATGTGATGAGCATCTTGAGCTTGCTTCCACCTTCTGAGGCAAGCCCTGCGTGCATCTCCACCGTCATGGCATCGGCGACCTGCTTCAGCTTCGCGGCGGGAGTGACACATTTCTCCTCCAACTCCTGCAAAATGGCCATCGCTCGGGCCCACCGTCGCGATTTCTTCATGCGATGGCGCACCAGAAGAACCGCCGCCGCGCACGCCGTCGCGGCGCAGATCACCGTAGCTCCGACGACCACCTTCCTCATTGGGTTAACTCAGAACTAAAAAAGCTCTCACCTTTGGAGCAAAAAATGGATCCCAAAAAAATAAGATGTAGATTTGATGACTTAATAGTATATATATTATAATATAAATAGATTGCGAAATGTGAATGAATGTATAATTGTACATCATCAAGTATTAAGAAATATGGAGGTGATTGCGGCTAATAAGGAAAATAGATCCTTGACTTGGAAGAAGGGATTGAAATTTGCAAGTTTTTGTATGGAAATATGAAATTGACCAAATGAGATTGGACGAGAGATGCATATACGTTTGGTGCAAGAAAATGGGATATGAATTATGATATTGATGGGAAGTTATTGGACCAACGTGACGACAAAAATAAGCCTTTTGTAAAACGAAGCAACGTGTCATCAGCACACGAGCGGAAAATCAAATTAATATTAGTTCATAAGAATATCCGACTTGGTTTTTATTTTGGTATAATAATTTTTGTCCTCCTTGGGACAAAATATACGATGGTGAAGATAAATTCAGCCAAATGTATATATATATTAAAAAAAATACAAGTATACAAAATTTTGTGTTTATAAATCCGTTCGAACCAATTCAAACTATCAACCCGTACATTTAATTATTATTTTTAAATTATATTTTCACCTAAAATATAATGATTTTCTCATACCATTTCTTTTACAAAACACTACAAGCACATTATATTTATAAATATACACTTTCTCAATTTCTGATCACGTTTACACATAGAACCCACTTAAAATAGTTCTTTTTTTGGTTAGAATGTGGTGGTTACAACATATAATAATAAAAATTTAGAGAAAATTAACCTGCCAACATGAACCAACTCGAATTACTTATAAATAGTTTGAGTTGTTTGATTCATTTTTAATAACCCCGAACCAACCAATCAAATGTCATTTTTTGTTAGCCCAAACTAACCCGAACCAATCCAATATGTGAGTAACCCTATTCAATCCTACTAAAATATTTTTGAAGATTTTTTTGGTTGCCCGCCTTGCCTTACTATGGTGAAATTTTCCCAATAAAAATAATTATATTCACAAAGTCTTGAACACAAAAACTTGCTTAAATAATACCACACCACTTATCACTTAGACCAACTCCTAATTAATAAGATTAATCTATTTACCAATAATAAATTAAAGGTAAAAACTCCAAATTGGTCCTTTATGTTTGCACGAAGTTTCATATTGGTCCTTTATGTTTCAAAAAGTCCAAATTGGTCCTTTATGTTTGCAAGAAGTTCCAAATTGGTCCTTCCGTCAATTTTTTAAGTTAAGTGCTGACGTGGCGTGCTGACATGTCCATCTAAGCTGACGTGTCATGCCACGTCACTGCCACGTCATCAAATATGATATTGGATGATGACATGGCGATGACGTGACATGCCACGTCAGCTTCAACTGACACGTAGGAGAAATTATGTGTCCATGTCAGCATGTCACGTCAGCACTTAACTTAGAAAATAAACGAACTTGGACGGAAGGACCAATTTGGAACTTCTTGCAAACATAAAGGACCAATTTAAACTTTTTGAAACATAAAAGACCAATATGAAACTTCGTACAAACATAAAGGACCAATTTGGAATTTTGACCTAAATTAAAAAGATATCATTGAGGAATGTATATTAAACTACTAGTATATCTATATTAATATAATTATATTTGTCGAATCTTTCAATTATTAGTGTTATTAATATAAATATTTTTTAATTTAAGAAAACAAAACATAATATATAATCTGAAAGGAGTAAATGTTTAACAATATGATGGTACTAAATTTCAGTCTTTAATAAGTTGATCCTTAATCAATTCAAGAGGTGAATCCTTACTAATGTAAATTTTTATTAATATTAACAAATCTCTATATAATTAAAAAAATACACCAAAATTTAATGACATTAAACTTCTTATCCGAGAATGTGAGTTAAAAATATATGATTAGTAATTATTTAGAAAAGTGAACAAATTTTCATTATTTAAAAGATAGTAATAATTATTTTAAAATTTAAACTGTATTTTAAAAAATAAAAAAATAAAAAAATTAATTCGTTATTATTTTGAAATATCACCATTCTTATTTTATAATATATTTTTAAACAATTAAAAAATAAATTACACGTGCATCTGATATATATAGAATAATAGAAGGGTTGTTTGATTCAAAATAGATAACATAAAAATTTTAGTCATAACTTGTAAATATATAATTATCAATTTCTTTTTTTTTAATTGAAATTAGTACCTTTCACTTTACCTGTAAAGGTGTATAGAATGAGCAGAGAGGGAATATACAAGTAAGGTTGGTGTATAATATGAAAAAGCATAATGTACAAAAAGGCTTTTTATATTTAAGCAATCACATGTCATATCTCCCTACTTCATATATCCCAAACCTACACCTAGTTTCCCTTACACAAAACCAAACCCTCCCCCCACCCAAAAACCAAAAATGAAAAGCAGAGTCATACCACAGTAAACAACACTATGGAAACCGCCATGCCCAACATGTCCATGGAGTATCCTACCATACTCCCTAAAAGCAAGAAAAATTATGAACTGTACAAACGATGTGGTAGATTTCACCTCCAACTCCAAGTCCTTCTTCAGCTTTATAACCATGACTTCCAATTTTGCAAGGTTGAAAGACCAAGACAGCCTGAAAAAGTTAAGAGCAATGAAGAAAGCCACCCACCATTTAAACAAGTACTTACCCGCTGAACTTGATGGCTTTCTCTTTTTTCTTTTTTTTTTTCTTTTTTTTGCACCACTCTATCCTCCGACACTGCTAGCTAATCCTACTCTTGTTCTCTTTATGTTGATGTTAACCTCAGTCATGCTTTTGATGCTAAACTCAACCTCCTGTCATAGACCAAAACACAATCAACAGCATAAAGACAAAAAATTACGTACAGATTTTGCTCAAAAAACAGTAATTATTATCCCAAAAGGCATGCCTTATCTGGCTTCTGAACATGCTCGAGTGAACTCTGCCCTTAGAATCAAGAAACAACCCTAGTGTAGCAATTGACTTCACCATATAAAGCCCAAAAAAAATTATAAAAAAGGGTAAATGGTCAGTACACAAAATCATTTAAAGTAAGCAGGCATAAAAATCAATCGAAAATATAGTGAATATGCAACACATTCAGATTGGGAGTTTTATAGACACTTGTAAAGCAAATATGGATGAAGACCTAACAACACTCAATACTACAATAAACATAAGTAAAATATCAAGAATCACTTGGCTGTACAAAAAGTGCAGTTAACTGTACAGTTAATCAGAGACCTTGCATATTAGTCATTTGGCTATGGTGTTAGTAACATGAATAAGAACTAATGAAATGGTCAAGTAGTGTGCTAGCATAAAAAGAAATCAAGGCTAAAAAGAAAATGTCTTTAAGAAATAAGAAGTATGAGAGAAATTGAAGGACAAAACCTCCGACTGTTCCATAGTTCTTGTGATAATCCATTTCCATTAGCAATTGCATTCTCCAAAAGTGCAACAGAATCTCGCCCATATGCATTATCCGGCGAAGACACCATCTCATCACCCTCTCTGACAATACCCCCATTGTTATCCTCACCACAGCCTTCCATTGAACCAAATCCAACATCATCAGAAGAACCACCGTCACTTGCAACAGATGTAACGACACTAGAATTTGATGCACATTCTGGTTCATGTTCAGGAGATGGTATTCCTTTATCCAGATCATCTTGCCCTCTGTAGGACAATTTAATGCTCTGTATATGTCTCAAATCTTGACTATTCGACAGGGCATCAGCAGACAAACCATTAGAATCCAAACCTTGAGCTTGACTTGCTTCAAATTGGCATGAGTTGCTCGTACTACACCCCAAGCTATCCATTGATTTATTCATAATGTCCGAAGAAACTGAATCTTGCCTCTGAGGACTTATAGACTGTCTCTTTGGTGTAATGTCATGCTTCTCAATCACACTGTCATCATTTTTCCTCTTACGGTTTCCCTCGACATGTTCACTCCCATACACCTCATCTGCACGATATGATTTAACAGAATTCTCCTGTTGTCCTGTTGGCCTTGACGGTCGAGATCGCTTATAACCATTTGGTAAAACATAAGATGGTATTTGCCTTCTACGAACATGTGAAACATATATGTCCATCCCCGGTTTCCAGAACATGTACATATTAACAGCATGTCGGAATTCATCAACTGTCTCACGTATATCAAACTGCTGACCTTCTTGAACAATCTCCCCTTGCTTCCTCTGCAAACCCATGAAGAAAGCACAATGCGCACATTGCTTTGACACATCCACATATTCATGTGGATAAGGATGGCACTGCAACTTTCCTAGAGTATCACGCTCAATCTGCCAAGAAAATTTAAAGCAACAATGAGTTAGGAAAAGATGAAGTGGTCACCCTTAAAGATTTCTTTCAACAATCCATTTAAAATTGAAGGTCGATTACCATCAAAGTCAACTGCCGAAGTCGTGATTCCACCCAACCCTTCCAAGTTCGCAAGTCATCAACATCAGCAGCTACTATGTCAACTTGAAGATAATTTTTATAGCTTTCAAAGAAAAGGTATGGCTGAAACATAGCACTCCAATGGGCCTTATTAAGCTCTATTTCCTGGATTTGTTCAACAAGAACAAAAAGATCAGTATCAATTATACATGGCAAAAAGGCTAACACTTAGATTATACCTTGCAAGTTGCAACTACAGAGAGACAAAACCCACACTTACCTCACATATCTTGTTGCCATATTGAAACTGCTCCATAATAACACGACGTGTACTTGTTGAAACATTGTAACTAGAATTCATGCAAGGATAGGCTGGAGTAATAATTGGCATGTGATGTGTTCGGTCACGAGGATTTTTACGAGGATCCCAAACAGAAAATCCAAGCTCATTTTCCTCTATTGAACATAACATGACAGGATTTGGCCACCTCCACTGTGTATAAACCCTAAAGAATCGAGAGACAAGCATACTAGGAACTGCATTTGGATACAGCTGGCACACTCGAGCAACAAGAATTGCCAAGTTCACACCACCAAGAAATCCAGTCATCTGAATTGAATGTTAGATAAAGAATGGAAGAGAAATTGAGAGAATTACCAATATCATTGACTATGAGTTGGGAATCTTACAAGAAAATTAAATGACTGAAAATTAGCAGAAAAAGAGAGAAAAGAAAATTTTCACCCACATTGGAATAAACCCCTCGTCTTTTCGCCCAAAATTTTAAGCACCGAAGTGTTGTTCGGAAGTTCTACAAGCCAAAATAAAGGGAAAAATTAACAGCAACAATTTCTAGGGCACAGCAAAGAACTAACTCATACCATAATACCATTTCCAAAAGAACAATTGAACTACAACTTAGAAATTAAGACAAAAATAAATCACCTCAACATTTGGAACAAGCTTTAAAATTTGATCTGCAACTCTACAGCCATTCAGACTTCGAACAGTAGGTTCATCCACATTGTGTAGTACAGACACATCAGATATATCCAAGGCCTATCCACAAATTGGAAATTAATCATTGTTCCAAAGCATGGAACACAGCACAGAAATCCATGTAGCCAACACAAGTAAGCAGCATGAACAAAGGGGCATAATTTTAACTTCTAGCTTTTTATTATAATAATAATTAACAAATACAATAAAAGTAACATTCACCATGCACGTCTACTTCTTCCTAAGTTAAGAAAGATATTAAAATCAAGGCGAACAAGATCAACACATTGCTGAGGGTTGGATTTGGATGAGGCACAACATATCCGACCACACCTAGAGGAAAAAGGCTTTAGTTGTTGTTTACACTCCCCTCTCCTCTATTTTGAAAACTTGCACTCCCAGATTAAGGGGGGGAAATCTATAATTTCACCCATTTTGACCAAAATTGTAATATATATTTTTTTTACGAAATTATTACTTGTCTGAAGTTAAAAATAATAAAATTAATGTTTTAAATCATTTTAAAATTCTTTTCTTTTTATTGATCAAATTGTAGGTTTTTCTTATCTTTCTCAATAGCAGGGAGAGTAAATTACTCAATTTTTTATCAGCATAAAATTATCCAAAACTCACCATATTTCCACAAAACAAGTCATTTGCCATCAAACAAGTTTAACAAAGTAGGATTCCAAAATAAGATAGCCAGATCATAGGATATAAATGCGAGATTACATAATCAAACATAAAAGATCAAGATCTTGATGGGTTCCTAGTAGATTTCAATTTTACCTAGAAATGGTATTCTAAATCTGTAAACTCCGTACAATCAAGATCCAGATGTTTGTTGACAATTCTCATACATGATGGTTACTTTAGATTAGACAATAAGTGGAAACTGAAAACAATCACTTACTTCTGGCACTACCAAGCAAGATATACTTGCATAGAGTAGGTCAATTGATATTCCATCAAATTTGAATTTCATAACTGGGACGTGAGCATCTGGAACTGGTTGCAATTCTGTGACTTGGCTGATGTTAGCTAGAATGTCGTGCAATACAAAGAAAAAGTCCTCCTAATGAAGAAAAATGAAAATTAGACAACCAAAAAAAATTGAGAATGATTTTGTCAGATCACACATATGAACACTATTTGCAGCTTTTTACTCCAAATGTACCTCTCGGTTTACATAGGATGGTCCAATACATAAGGTGTCTATGTCTGCCCCAGGACCATGAACCTACAGCATAAAAAAAATTAAAAAGAAAAGAGTTTAATCCAAGAAATATCTAAATAAAAAGCAGAAGATGGCACATTTTGAAGCTTCGAATGCATGAGAAAGGGAACTATAAAACAAAACCTAGAATACTGTTAAGTGTTAACTAGCTGCTATCAGTTTCGTTAATTTGATTTATTACATCACATTGGCTTATCATAGCCAATGTAATAGAGATCTGCAAATGTCTTCCTCTTCCACTTCTTTTTTATTTTGATTATGTTTGGGTCATTATGGTTGATTAGTTATCTATGTAAATCAGAATGTTATGGTACGTTCTGATCATGAATAATATATGAGCTCATGCATTAGTTGGATTAAAATGCGCTAGAAATGGATACTTAAGTGTGTTGAGTGATTGAGTCAGAACCTAAAAGTAATACTCTAGACAAGAGGAAGCTTAACGCAAACATATAATTTAAATCCCCCCTAACTGCATACTGAACAAGATAGAGAAAACACGATTCCCTATTCTATATTTAGGTCTATGACAATAACTCTTTCTTCATTTATGAACATTGATTAGACAAAACACGGTGTCGCAACCGACCCCTCCAAGTGGGAAAATGCTTTGTATGTTGTTGTTGTTGTTTTAAGAACATTGATTAAGTTTTTAATGAGTCCTTTTAAAAGGATTTTGTTTTCCATAGAGATGCAATAAAACAGATTACTTTCCATTCTAAATTACATTAACATAATTGATATTTTTAAAATATGAACTATGGTTCAATGTAGCATGCATAAGTATGTGGTATCCCCAGCCACCAACACTAAAACACCTATAACTTTGGCATAAGCATATGACTATAGCAATAACTATCTGGTAAGTTCAAAGCTCATAAATTAAAAATAGGAACATTCGTTTTGTGCACCATTTACTTCAACAGAACATAAAGGTTTGTGCATCATCAACGGGTCAAGAAAACTCACCCCAAGCCGATAAGAACCAAAAGTTAATATGACAGCATTTGCATCTTCCACCATTTGATCAGTGTATCCTCTTACCCGGGTAAGTTCCTTTACCCAACCCTTTACTATCTGGACCAAAGAAAACAAATTATACAGCAAAGCTTATAACGATGAGTTTAGGTATATGATTGAGGGGAGCAAACTGCAAGTTATAACTTATAACACGTGACAAATTTAGTAAAGCAATAACTTCAATAAAGTTCTCGAACACAACCACTACATCCAGTATGCAATGACTAGAGCTGACACCTCCATACTGAACACCATCAAGGAACACAATCAATTATGCATACTGGTCTGCACTAAGTGAAGGAAAGATTCTCGCAATCTATTAGAAAACCCTAGATATCCACTTACAAGTTCATAACACATTCTTAAAACCAGCACTATCCATCCAAAGGCTTCCCATAAAACTCGAAAATATTTTCTTTTCGTAAATAAGCACATCAACAGAGGCCACATAAATAATGGGAAAAGAAAATGCAAAGTCACCTGTCCAAGACGTTGAAGGACATCTTCTCTCTTAGCAGCTTCCTCTGCGCTCTCATAAAGCCCAGAGTAGACTAGAAACTTCCGTGCACAACGAAAAACAAAAATCCACAATACATCAACATCAAGAATCAAAACTAGGGAAGAAGGAAAACGCTTTAAAATGCAAAATCGAACCTTCTCTAACTCCAAAGTCCTTTGCACATCCGCTACCGCCGGTCCAGCCATTGATATCGGCTTGGTCACCCCATATTGCTTTGCCGCCGCCTGAGACGGCTGCGACGACGCCCTCAACCCTCCAGAGCCCCCCATCTCAATCTCGAAGAAAAGATTCCTTTTTTTTTCCTTTTACGAGACAATCGCTCTATAGAGACAACAAACAAAAAAGAAAACGAAAACAGAAACCCACTGGCTCCAACCCAAAATCTAAAACAAACCCAGAACCGAAAATAAACGCAAAACCGAAACCCTAAAAATTCAAGAAACACCGACACAAAGGGATCTAAAGGAGAAGGAAAAAAAACATAGAAGGAACGAAATATTGCAAACAGGAGTGAAGAAAATCGAAGCCCTAGATCCCAAGAAGGAAAACGGGGAAATTCCGTTGAGGAATGAACGATAAGATTAGGTATCACCAAATCAGATCAGAAAGAAGGCGTTAAACAGAGAAAACGATGAGGAATCCTAGAAGGAGAAGGAGAAGGGATGTGTCGGTGAGAGAGAGGAAGAGGGAGAGAGGGAGAGAGGGGGGAAGCTCGGAGGGAAAATTGGTGGAGGGTGGGGTACGCAGGTGGTTGATTTTTCTGAGATATTATGATTCTTTTCTTCTTCTTCCGTTTTTCCATATTTTTATTTTATTTCCTTTTTTATTTATTTTTTTATTTCCATAATTAAAGAAAAAAAAAGAAGATATTAATACGAAAAAGTGTGATCCGCGTAGGATTTTGGAATTCGGAAGTTGGAAACTTGGAATAGAACAAGGTAGTGGCTTCCAGTAACGTCACCTATTTGACTCTTTGCGCTTGCCACGTGGCGCCTTAGGGGTGGTCCGTTTATCTTCTTTCTTTTTTTTTTCTCTTAATAAAAATCCATTTATCTTCTTGCCCACCCACCCAAGCTTTAAATTACAAATAGGACCATCATATTGAAATTATTATGTTATTATTATGAGAGATTTTTTTGGCGAATAAAAATACGTTTATCACATTGTAGTTATCTTGAATCTTGAATATATTTTCAATATATAATATATATTAGATGTTCTTTTTAAAAAAAATATATATTATATTAGATGTTACGTATATATATCGAAATTGGATCAGCCCAATTTTTTTTCGTACAATTCTGGTGTAATACTTATAAAATACACATTTTTATTTTATTTTGAAGTACTAATACGGACTCACACTAATAATAATCCACTATGAATAGATTAGAGACCAAATTAATATCAATATTGACAAATATCATCACTTTAAATGGATTAGGGACCAAATTGTTATTAATATTAAAAAATAGTTTCACGAGATTATTTAGTGATGATATTTGTCGAAATTGATAATAATTTAATTCCTAATCCATTCATAGTGGGTTATTGTTAGAATAAATCCGTATTAGTACTTAAAAAATGATGTAAAACCGGAATTGTAGAGAAAGAAATTGCACTGGATCCAAACTCATGTATATCAATTTCAAAATGTACATTTGTTTAATTTTTAAAATATAGTATAAATTATTTATTATTATATTTTAAAATAATAAATTAAATAATAAAAAAATATTCACTTCACTATTATCATTTTTTTTTGTTTACACGAAATAACTTCACTATTATGATAATTATATTAGAACCCGTATTAAACACATGCACCATATATTTTTTAACGTATAATTTTATATTTTATTTTTAATAATTATTTATCATTAAAATTAAAATTAACATTAAAATTAAATATGTCAAATTTAAAGTAATATTTTATTATTTAATTGATAATTGCACTGTTACTGTTATATTATTTTTTATAACCCTAAACACTATTATTATTAATATTATTTTAAACTTTATAATTTTTTTTATAAATGAATTTCATACTTAACATAATTTAAAGAGTGAGTAAGTTATGAATTTCAATACATGATTAACTTTTATAGTAATATTTTAAACTACTCAAAATTAATAAATTATTTGGTTAGGCTAGTTGTGGTATGTGAAAAACTCGTAAATTTTTTTCTTATTATTTTTCCTTTTTATTTAAATTTAGTATTTTGGTCTAGAAAAAATTAACGTTCAAATAATAATGAGAATTTAAAAATTAGTATTTTTTTGTGGATAACATTTTTTCTTAAAAAAAATTTAGGTCTATTTTCTTACGTTCATTTCATCAAGTTCTACCAATCATATATTGTATTTACACTCTCTTTCATCTATGATTGGTCATATAAAATGTGGTCTTCTATATTCTCTCTCTATTGTGATCGGTCATTTGAACACTTTTGTCACGTGCCATATTTATATTAGAAAACTTGATGAAATGGACATAAGTAAATTGACCTAATTTTTTCCTTTTTCTTAATAAAATTACTTGTTTAATTATATATTTCTTTGTAAATAAATCCTTGTTGTACAAAAATGTATATTCCATATTAATTGAATTTTTTACTTTTTTACTATTAGGTGATACTTGTCAACGTCTCCTCTAGTGTACTATTATATAGATATAGATATAGATTAAATTAATTACAAATCTTATTTGAAGATTTATTAGATTTTTTATTTTATTTGTTTATTTCTTTATAAATAATTTTATTTTAGAAAGTTAGAATTTATCGACACTTGTCGGTTTTTGTCCGTATATAGCACTTTGGTATTTATTATTATTATTATTATCACTTTTCAAATTTTATTTTCTAATCTATACCAAACGCACTGTTAACACTCCAATTCGCCGTTAGCAACAGCAAATTGGAAGTTTGTTTTATTCCAATTCGCCGTTGCTAACGGCAAATTGGGAGTCAACGCAATTTACTCCAATTCGCCGTTTTTTGAAAAAATCGATCCTATGTGGCATGCTGACGTGTCCAATTCGCCCTTATCAACGGCAAATTGGACTATGTAAAAAATTTTTAACCTATTTTTTGTCAGATCGAGATCCTAATTGGTCATTAAAAAAAGCACGACGTGTTGACAATTCTTTAGAAAAGAAATGAGGAGTGAACAGTGCTCCATATAATATAATTTACAGGCAACTATTAAAAAAATTAATATATTTAGGTAGGTTTAGTACTTCATACTATATAATTTACATGCACAGTGAACGGTGAATAGGTTCAAGAATGTTGGTTTGATTTAGAGGGGAGGTAGGGGCCGTATACTGAAAAAGCAATACCAATTCACCATTCTCAAGGGTGAATTGGTGTTGCTTTTTTTTAATGATCGATTGGGATCCCGATCTGACAAAAAATAAGTTAAAAAATTTTTACAGAGTCCAATTCGCCGTTGGTAAGGGCGAATTGGACACGTCAACATGCCACATAGGATCATTTTTTTCAAAAAATCTAATTTGCCGTTGCTAACAGCGAATTGGAGCAGATTGCGTTGACTCCTAAGTTGTCGTTAGTAACGGCGAATTGGAATAAAAAAAATTCCCAATTTGCCGTTGCTAACGGCGAATTAGGATGTGAACAGTGCGTTTGATATAGATTGGAAAATAAGATTTGAAAAATAATAATAATAATAATAATAATAATAATAATAATAATAATAAATACCAAAGTGCTATATATGGACAAAAACCAACACTTGTCACCGTCTCCTCTAATCATGTTAACTTTATGAACAAAGTAAGAAACTTGTAACATTTTACTCATGTTCGTCCTCTTCTTGCCATTGCTCTATTTTCTCTTTGTGTTAACTCAATGAAAACCGTTAGCAACTTAGCATTGGCTGTTTTTTTTTTTTTTTTCCATAGAGCATTGGGTTTTATTTTACCAGAAAGCATGCCTCTAGCTTTGTTTCTATCTCGGTTTGATATTGGTGTTAGTGTCGGGCATTAAATATTAATAGTAACGAGGGTAGAGAGAGAGAAAGAGGTGAAAGAAAATGATGGGAAATCAAAGACTTTAAAGATGGAGTGTGCAGAGAAACTGAAGGACGAGAGAATGAGATTAGGCAGTGAAGTGGGGGTATCTCTCATATGTGAGTTGCAAAAAAAAATCAGAAAAACAATGAGTAGGATGGAGAGGAAATATGAAGTGGAAAAAAAAATTGATGAGTCAGATATTTTTGATACATAGGATACTATGTCAGTAAAAACTGTTAAATATTTGACGGTGTTAGTGAAAAGGGTAATATTGGCAGAAACGTAAAATATTAGGGATACAATTAACAACGAAAAAACGTTAAGAGCGAAATTAACAGAATTCCAAATATTGGGGGTAGAAAAGATACTTTTACCATATTTTATTGATTAAAATGATGATTTGCCCTTGAAAAATTAATTTTCTCTCACTTTATCTTTTAAATATAAAATCTTTTAATTTAATTCTTTAGAGATTTTTTCTATATAAGGAGACAGCACTTACCTTTGCATATCTATTTTAGTTTTCTTCTAATGTTGCAAATTTTCCTCTAAGTTGTGTTTGGTATAAACACAAATGAAAGGGAAATTACGAATTTCAAAAATTTATATTGTTTAATATATTTTATATGTAAAATATTAGGGTTCCTTTAAATTTGTCTGAAAGATAAATGTAAAAAATATCTTTTTTAATTATTATTTCATTACTTTTTTTTTTACTAAGAAACACTTTAATTATAAAAGGGCATTTTAGTCTTTTTCATTACTTTACTTTACAAATTTTACATCAGATTTTTATATACCAAATACAAATTTTATTTTTACTTTCTTTTACTCCACAATACTTTCTTTTTTTTACTCTACAGTTGGGGATGACAATTTTACCCGACCCAATGGGCACCAGAAAATTTTACCCATTGGGTCAGGGTTTGGGTATTAAAAAAATGGGTATGAGTCAGAGTCTAAGAACTTTAACGAGTAAAAATAGGTTCGGGTCCACGGACGAATAAAGATGTATTCACCTTAGACTCGGCCACAGTAATATAATATATATAAAAATATTTTATATATATAATATATATACAAATATTTTTATCATAAAAATATTATCATATATATAGTGAAAAGTTGATTCACCACCTCCAATCATATTATTCCATATTATGCATATTGTTCTTCTAATTTGGTGTCCATTATCCTGAACATCCTCCTGTCACCAAAAAATGGTTTTGCCCATTCCACAGATTCTGTTCCACTCCTAATTTTGTCTTATCCACCACTCGACAACCACAATAGTTCCAATAGCACTACCCCAAAGCTACGCACATCACACCTTGCAATTAACCATCCTACATTCATTAAATGGTTACTCTTTTTCAATTATACATCACTCATATCAATGAATGAATGAGCGGTTTATGTACACAAAAAAGCATGAAATTTAAGAAACCAAACATATATATGTTTGAAAACTTTGCAAGTTGTTGTAATGAAATTTATGATTGTGTATTCAATACTTTGATGAGAGTAGTAAATTTTATAAAAAAATTTAGTAAATTTACCAAGTCCGAGGCATCCGGCTGGGGACGAAAAAAAAATTAACTACCGGGATGGGGAATGCAATATCCTCCCAAAATCCTATCCATTGTTATCCAGTACTTAACTTTACTTCCCTTCGTTTATTTCTACCAAACATGGCTATAGTTGAAGAGGTCGAGAGGGCACTTTTCTTCTTTCTTACGAATTGAGAATGCAAATCTTTCTTCACTTTCTCATGAGTTAGTTTTTTGCATTTCGTGTGTTTTGAGTGATGAAAGAGAATAGAAAATGGAAAGAAATGGTGGAAAAGGAATGGAATTGAATTTTTAAAATAAAAAACATATTTAGTATATAAAAGATATAATGTGATAAAATTCAATTAAAAATAAATAAAATGAGTTCTCTATTTAAAATTAAAAGCATAAGAGATTGGGTGCAAAGTTTAAAAATGGCTAAAATGCACTAAGACCCCCTGAGTTTTGGGTCAGGGGCACATAGACCCCCTGAGTTTTAAAACTTTGTACATAGACCCCATGAGTTTTCACTTTGGGGTAAAAAACACCCTTCCGTTAGGGTTCCGTTAAATTTTGTGGTTAAGTGCCACATCATCAAGTATATATGAGAGTAATTTTGTAATTTCAAATTTAACCCTAGTAACCCACCCATTTTGTCTTCAACCCACCCAAATCACAATCCCTAAATCAACAACCCAAATTGCACAAACGCACGAAACAGAATTGGTGACACCATCAAGATTCAAGAACCCACCCTAATCGCACGCACCATGGAAAACCATGGTCCATAGCCACCATCGCAATTCCATTAAATAATAATAAAATCCTTCTTCTTTTGATCATGAACAACACTCTTCTTCTTCTCCTGCAAGATGCTCGACCAAGAATCGATCTCATCGACGCATTCTGACTGCTGCGGCTTTTAAGGGACAAATCTTGCCACCATTGAAGAGTTTGTCGATAGAGAGGGGAGATCTTGCTAACCTCCAACTGAAATCGAGATCTTGTTGTTGTTGTTGTTCTTCTTCTTCTGTGATAAAATTCCGTGCTGTAAACACCACCAAACTTCGATTTATTTCATAATAAAGAGTTAAAATAGATTATGTAAAATAGAAATGCCAACTTTTCTAGGCATTAGGTGTAGCCTCAATGGCATAAACGCCTTACTTAGGGCGTGTTCGGTTGGCATGAAAAAAGGAGGGAGAAGAGGAAGGAAAAAAAAAACATGTGAGTCCCACATGTTACCTACTTTTTTATTTCCATCTTGAAAAATGTGTATAATTAAAAAAGAAAAAAGAAAATACAAAATATCTATTATACCCATTTGATTTGACACAATTATAACTATCTTTTCTTTATATTATTTTAATATAAGGGGTAAAGTAGTCATTTTAATACATTTCCATTCCATTTCCATTCTAAATTTTTACCCATTCTAAATTTTTACTACCAAACACATCAAACCCATTCCCTTTCCCGCTACCAAACGTGCCCTTAATACTGATCATCTTCGTTCGAATCCCGCTCAGGCTAACTTTTTATTTTAATTTGAAAAAAGCGCAAAAAATGGTCTAACAAAGAATCGAACTTGCAATCGTTTGAAGGCTTATAAATTTGATAACCATTAAGCCAATTCAATTGATTTTGTTAATTTAGTAAATTTCTTTATATAATAATAACAAATGTAGGCATACTGCTTCTTCAACCTCTTGACAGGTTGAAATTTCCGGCTCGATTTCCAACACATACCCGACGGTTCCCACCGTTTTTCAGTTCCGATGAGTGCCATTTCAACATCATTTGGATTCGAAGCTTCAATTGTTACATTTTCTTATTTACGTTCTTTTGTAACAAATGAGTTGGGTGTGACCAAAAGCAAACCTCAACTGACCTTAAGGGCATGAAACGTAGCTCACGGTGGTCGAGGGTGGCCTTCAACGGTGCTCGATGGTGGCTATGGACATGGTTGGCGATGATGCGTGCGATTTGGGTTGTTGATTTAGGGATTGTGATTTGGGTGGGTTGAAGACAAAATGGGTGGGTACGAAAAATGGGTGGGTTATTAGGGTTAAATTGAAAATTACAAAATTATCCTCATATATATTTGATGATGTAGCACTTAATCACAAAATTTAACGGAACATTAACGGAAGGATGTTTTTTGCCCTAAAGTGAAAACTCAGAGAGTCTATGTGCAAAATTTTAAAACTCAGGGGGTCTATGTGCCCCTTACCCAAAACTCAGGAGGTCTCAGTGCATTTTAACCTTTAAAAATTAAGGGGTTGTGAACTCGTGACCTAAAACGGGTATTGTGTACATTCTAGACATATATTGAAGATGTACTCAATTAGCATCCATCATCCGTCTCTAATCCTTAAAATTGATTGCTTTCAAAATTTGTTTCTAATTTGTTGTGCTTTAGCAAGAATAATTTCTCTATTTGATTATTTTGTGCATTGTGTGCGTGGATTTAAATAATCATGTATTGGCAATCTGGCAAAATGTTGATTCAATAAAGTATATATCTTAAGTCATTGGATGAAATTTCTGTAAAAAACCATTAGATAAAACTCTTAGGCTATGTTTGGTTCAAAATTTTCATGGAATTGGAATTGGAATTGGATTATAATTAGAATTGAATTATTTGAATTGAAAAAGTATATTTGGTATGAAAAGATGGAATTGAAATTGAATTATTTGAATTGAAAGATGAGATAAAAAGACTAATTTGCTACTTAATAAATATTAAATAATTTTTTTAAAATTTTATTTTTTAATATTCATTATAAAAAATAAAAAACAATAAAGAGAGAGAGAAAGAAAGTAGGAACAAAAATGTCTTTTAAACTCAATTCCACAAAATTTATCTCAATTTCTCAAAAATACCCTGCAATCCAATTCCACAAAATTTACACACTCAATTCTAAAAAACCAATTCCACGTAATTCAATTCCAATTCAACATAACTCAACCAAACTAAATAATTCCTAGAATATTGTGCAATTACACGTGGAATCCAATTCCACGTCCAACCAAACAAAACTCACTTTATGGAATTGAGAATTGAATTCCATAGAATTGAGTAAATTTTGTAGATTCCAATTCTAAGTAACGAACCAAACTGAAAAATTCATCGTAATACTTGCAATTCCACCTTCAATTCCAATTCTCCAATGAGTATTGGTGCATATCCAATTTTGTGAATGTTTTCCAATTCTCCAATGGGTATTGGTGCATATCCAATTTTGTGAATGTTTGATCTTCATGTTTCTGTAGTTCTAATTTTGATGGAATAAAACTTTTACTTGGCAAAAAAAGAACTTTGGTATCAAAATGGACATTGCGTTAGCCAAATTTTGTTTATATTTTAATTAATAAATATAAACGTATATAACAATACACAACTCCTTGTATAAGGGACAATAAATTGATTTTAGCATTTGTCTTCCACAAAAGGAGTAGTCATCATGCGGTTAAGGTGATGACTAAGTGGTAGTCATTCAACAAACTTGAAAATTTATTTGGAACCTTCCAAAAATTTCTTATCTCCTCAATCAAAATATTAATTCAGGTTATATTTGTACTACAATAATAAACTCGCTTATTCTAAAGCATAAATTAGTCTAAGATAATACTCCATTTGAATTAAGTGTGCATCTGCATTTTTTTATTTTGGTGTTTAGAGATAAGTATTTCGAAATGAGAGTGTAAGATGTTAATTAATCTGTGAGGCAGATCTGTTTTGAAAAAAAAAAAGCATACGAAGGCGAAAAGTTTGCAAATGAAATAGTGAAACCCTCTGCTTCACAATCGAAAACTACAATTGAATATGTAGTCTAATCGCAGAACGAGGATTCCAATCTAGACCTAACTGGAATCTCAGAAGGAGATTTAAACCAAGATCCTATCAGCGAGGTAAGAATTTAAGAGAGAAAAAAAAATGTGGAGAAGATGATTGTTGTGAGATTCAAGATCAAAGATGAAACACAACTGCCCACCTTCACCAGATCTATATTGCAGAGAACTCTTTCGGAAGAGTGCATTGAAATCGAAGCACAACACCGATACACACAATCTCTGCGTTTTCGTTTCAATAAATGTGAAGCCATAAGAATAAAGATATTACCTATTAACCAGAAAAAGAGAGAGAGAGACTTCGCCCACGACGGAGGAATTCATCGGCGATTGATAGACGTGAGAGACAAAGCTTCGTGCGAGTGTATTTATAGAGATGAATGAGAAGGAAGGAACTGAGGCAGCAAAACCCTAGGTCTAGACTTGCTATGTAGGCATGGGCTTGGAGTTAGGAAATGGGCCGGCGGTAATATCCAAGGTTAAACAAAAAAAAAAGGCTACGTTACAAATTTCTTGATATTGCTTATTCAATTTATGATACTATACATGTCAATTTTTTTTTTTAATTTATAAAATATAAAATAAATTATTATTATTAATTATAAAATAATAAATTATTAAAAAGTTATTTTTTTATAACTACTACAATTATTATTTAAAAAAAACAAAATTACCACTACCATTATTCTCCTATTTTCTTTCTCTCATGATCTTCTCACATCATTTTTTTATTTTTTTTAATTAATAAAATAATTATTTAGAAGACCGTTGACGGAAAGGGTCCACAGCCGTATAAAAATAGATAATTATTTAAATAAATAATAAAAGTACCAATTGGATGTAATTTTTTAAGAAATAATTTCATTCTTATGAAAAGAATTTTTTAATATAAGTAAACAATATTTATAATGAACAGAATCATGAAATTTTTTCACAAGATAACTACAACAACAATAACAATCAAAACTTTACTATTTGTATTTTTTTTAATGTTTTAAAAATAGGACCGGTTGTTGAACTGAAAAACCTTTCAGGTCACGAGCTAACTGCTTCACTAGTGGCTGAACCAAATAACATCATAAATATAAAAGTATTAATATTTGAATAAATATATCAATATATATATATATATATATTTAATATATTACAAAATTTATATTGTATAAATAAATTTTAAATATAATAAGTAATTTATATGATTCAATTATATATATAAAAATAATAAGCTCAAATAATAGTAATTAAAATATTTATGTCATTTACACAATGTATTAATTGTTTCATAATCATATAAGATTTAAAAGATACACAATACATATACTCAAATTTGGTCTAAAATATCAAATTCAACCCCAAAAAAAGGAAAAAAAAAGGGTTCAATGAAAATTCGGGGTTCCTGATTTTAACAAGTTTTGAACGGTCCAATTCGAGCCAAATAAATAATGGGTTTATAGCTAAATCTGGACCAAACAGTTGGTCGATTCCCAATCCAACCAGTCCGATTCAAGTTTTAAAACATTGATATTTTCTTTGTTTTAAAAAAGTTAGAGCTCATAACATATATTTTTTGTTTTCAATAAGTATTCTCTTATTAAAGATAATTTTGTTCTAGTCAGATGAGATCTCAAAAATTTAAATTACTCTATTTTTCTATTCTCAAAAGGCATATTCTATTTTTTTCAGTTGAAGACATTAAACCCACATTTTTTTTGTTCTTAATTTTTAAAATTTAAAAATAGTTTTAAAACCTGCTACCGTATATGCCCATTAATAAGTAACTAGAAATTCACCCGTGCATTGCACGGGTTGCTCAACAGGTTTTTTAAAAAAACAAATTTGTAATAATATTCAATTAAAATTTAATTATTTACGTATTTTTGTTCAGATATTATTAATTATGAAAGAAGAAGATGTCAACATAATCAATACACTAAAAGAAAAAGATGATAACCTATATCAATTGAAATAATTAACATTAGATCAATACAAATGAAACATTATTTCAAAATTCAATCTCAAACACCACTGCAATTATAATGTGAAAAGAAATTGTTACAAATTCAAACAAAAAGAAAGAAATACAAATAAGAAGCTAATTTATAGAGTCTAAAAATTCTATTTAACATTCTAAAATATTTCTTTGTATACAACGTTTGTAGTTGTATTAATTGATGCACCATGCCGATTTCTGACCAATATCTTAGTGCCGGACCGTGATCGTACACGTGAGAGAGCAACATACAGTTGACCATGACTAAAAATTATGAAAAAAAATGCAAGACATCAACGAAGCAACTAATTACTCATAAAATTTAAGCAACTTTTATAATAAAAAAATTATGAAAAAAGACAAAACTTAGAGGCACAAATAACTATTTAATTAACAATCATATGAATTAGTGCAAAATTCAAATTTCAGCCTCAAAATAACCATATGTCTTGGCTTCTTAGTTTATCAAGTGCAGGTAAGAGCCTGTTTGTGCATGTTTATTTTTAAAAAAGAAGCACTTATTTTTTTAATAATCACTTATTTTAAAAAAGTGTGCTGAAATTTTAGGTTTAAGCAAAAGTTAGAAATTGGAGCTTCTTTGTCTAGCTAGTAGCAGAAGCTGAAATTTAAATAATTTATGACAAAAATACCCTCAATAAAATTTAATATTTTCCATTATACCCTTTATTATTTTAAACCTAATTTAGACCTATACAACTACAATTTACAATCAGCCTTTTCAACGTTGCTCCTCCTCTTCCTTCACCATCTCACTTCATGTATTCATCTTCTTCCTTTACCGTCTCACTAATAATAAATATTAAATAACATTTTAATATATTAATAAATATTAATTAATAAAAAATAAACATAGGTAAGGCCCCTCTTTTTAGACTCAAGGCTCGCTGTGCAGGCCCACGTGGCCTTAGACGGACACACTAAAAATTAATATATTAAAAAATAAATTAACATTTTATTTTTATTTATTTAATAATAATTAACAAATTAAATATTGATATCTATTTATTTATTTAATAATATTAATAACATCATAATCTATACATGTCATTCTTATTAATTTTACAGTCAACAATCATGTCACCATTTTGACCCGTGCGATGCACGGAATATATCTATAAATATCTGTATATTATTTTAAAATAATTAAAGAAACTAACCAATTAAATATACAATAATAAAAAAACTCATAAATAAAGTATAGCTTTGTTGTTAAAATTCTATTGATAATATAACATCTAAGGTTGAAGCTTATAGATGTGTTGCTTTTGGAATCAATTTCAAGGTAAATTATCATTCACACCTGTAATCAAATAAAAAAGATTAAAAATAAGTTCACCTGAAAAACTATTTACATAATTGCATATCTAAAGTGATCACAATACGAAAGAACTCATTGATTATAACTCACAATGGATATATATAACTGAACCCATAAAATACCCGAATATAACTACCCTCCATAACAAATCGAAAAAATTTATGATTATCTATATTTTTTCTTAAAATGTGTTCCATAATCTACTACTTAAAAAAATATTTTATATATATATATACACATATATAGTTTAGCCTTATTTTTCTTTAGTATATGCATTTTATTCATTTTTAGTAATTTTTTAGCTGATTCAAAAATAATAATATTGTTTCGAGCAGAAAAAAAATCTTGTCCAAACAGCAAAATTTTTAAAATTGTTTTCTTTTTGAAATAGATAAAATTTTACATAGTAGTAATGTCCATTAATTTATTACAGTTAATGAATCTCTCATTTGTATACATATCCATGAAGAACCAACAAATTACAAGTAAATAAAAAAATGAAAAATAAAATATTTTTTCATTTTTTATGAGCGGAGATCATAGGGACTCGAGTTCGAAATTATAGAAAAAAAAATTTTATATAGTCAATTTGCGTTTATATTTACCTATATCTATATATCTATTATTTGGACATTAACAATAATGAATCAAAATAATAATATAAAATTTTGGTAAATTATAAAATATTAATTCAAAATTAAAAACTTATTCTCTTTTCAATTTGATAACTATCACTATCCCTTTTTAAAAATATAAATAAATTATCATGATCTTTATTTTTTTTCTCTATTTATCTTCTCACATCTTAAATTTTGATTTTAAGTTTTAATGTTCAAATTTTTTAAATGGCTATTTTTATAGATCAATAACTAAAAGATTCAACAACCATATTAATACACTATAAACTTCTCATATACGCACTAATTTATTTTTCAAATTTTAAAAAATATAATATAAAATTTTTATTTTCAATGTTATTTTTTTTATGGAAATCATTACTGTTATATTTAAAATAATAGCATAATTAAATATTATATTTTTTTAATCATATGTCAACTCCCAATAGCATCTCCAAAAATAATCTTACAATTATATATCATATAAGCAATCAAAATACCATATGTTCGAAAAGGTAATCATGATTTCACGGTACCTCACTCTAAGAAATTAAATAAAGTATACTTTTTGTTTAAAATACATAAAAATTATCTTGAAAGTTATAAAATTATATAGAAATAGTCCTTTACGTTTCAAAAATTTCAAATAAGTCATATATGTTTGCAAGTTGTTCCAAATAAGTTCTTTTGCTTGGCACCGTTAGTGTTTTCTGTTAAATGATGATGTGAACAACTGATGTAGACAACTTTTCTCCTATGTATAATTTTAAACTGGTGTGAATAATATTGAGTCACGTTGAACTCAAAATAAACTAAAACAAAGATAATATGTGTTCCTACAGTTACTAAAAACAAATGCCAAATACACAAGAACTCAAAATAAACTAAAACAGAAGCAGATAGAAGAGAGATTTTGTCCACATCAGCTGCTTACATCATCATTTAACGGAGAACACTAACGATATCAAGTAAAATGACTTATTTAAAAAATAAACGTTTTTAATAACAAAGTTTGTATTAGAAAATATAATAGCCTCGAGATTAAATTCTGAGTATTCTTATAAGGGAAGAATGAATGAAAATGGTACCTTCACATTGCATCATAAGTAGTGCAGTGTCCTCCAAAATATGTTACCAAGTAATGTGAATAAGATTTATTATATGTCTCCCACTAATAAAATGAATTGCAGAAGCGCAGAGTAATGAGAGGAATGATAGAAATAGCACTTACACAGGAGCCATGAAAAAAGTAGACACCAAGTCAATGATAGGTATTGAATTTTGAGAATGAAGAAAATGAGCTAGCAACACATCTTATATATGAATATTTTGACAAAATTTGCGGAATCAATAATTTAATATAGTTAAACATATTAACAATTGGAAATTCAAATTTCAAAAATATGATATGATTGGTGTTGTATGATTTGAGTTTAACATTAATTTCGTATATTTAAAAAGATTATACAGATTTTGTGATTTATAAATATAAATTAATTATATACATGATTGATTGAGATTTTAATTAACAATTAAAAGATATAACACCTGATATAGTGGAAGATAGTAGTTAGTACCATTGAATAATTGAATTAAATGATTTTAGATATGAATTAATTCGGAGAATGGTATTGATTGGTTGATAAAATATTCAAACGGCATTCAACAATCATGTAAAAAAAAAGAAATCACAAGAAAGTGAAGATATTCCATGAACGGTAAAAAAATGATGATGTGGATTCAACAATCATGTCACCATTATTTTATAGTTTATTTTGATATTTTCAGTTTACAAAATATTTCAGTTAAGATAAATTATTAATATATTATTAAATCTCTAAGCTAAATTTAATTTTGCATTTATATAAAGCTGATTACATCAGAAAATTTATAGCACATGTCAACAACAGATAGATTTTAATATTTTATTTTGATATTTTCAGTTTACAAAATATTTCAGTTAAGATACATTATTAATATATTATCAAATCTCTAAGCTAAATTTAATTTTGCAGTTAGAATATTCTTTTATATACCGTCCAAAGAATAAAATATCTATTATTAATATATTTTGAAATTAATTATAAGGTTTACGAAAAAAAGAAATTAACTATAAGTAAATGATAATATTTCTCTATTACCATTATTTTATATTTTATTTTGATATTTTCAGTTTACAAAATATTTCAGTTAAGATACATTATTAATATATTATCAAATCTCTAAGCTAAATTTAATTTTGCAGTTAGAATATTTTTTTATATACCGTCCAAAGAATAAAATATCTATTATTAATATATTTTGAAATTAATTATAAGGTTTACGAAAAAAAAGAAATTAATTATAAGTAAATGATAATATTTCTCTATTACCATTATTTTATATTTTATTTTGATATTTTCAGTTTACGAAATATTTCAGTTAAGATACATTATTAATATATTATCAAATCTCTAAGCTAAATTTAATTTTGCATTTATATAAAGCTGATTACATCAGAAAATTTATAGCACATGTCAACAACACGTCAGTAATTAAAGATGTTTACACGCTGATTTGGCAGTAATTGCATTAGCGCCTCTACCTTTAAGTATATATATAATAGATAACTACTTATATATTTGACATTTTAAATAAAAATAATATTAATTAATTAATTGACTAAAATAGTCTATTTTTCAAATCAAATTTGAAATTACATCAGGCCAGGAGAATGCCCGATAAAAAATATAATTGGAGACAGATTCCATTAAATAGAATATTAGACATGCCCAAAAAACCTGAACAATAAGATTCCATTGGAATCTAGATCTTTCCATGGAATCAATACTCTTATGACAAAAATGTATTGGTAAATAAATTTTAGACATTAATCCCACTTTATTTTTTGAACTCTTATATACCAAACTTCAAAAAAAAAATTTATGACACATTTTATTCTTTTACATAGCAAAGTTTTTTTTTTTTTTTTTTGCCTCTATGACTGTATTCTATTCCATTCTTTGTAAATTCTTTTGAGCTAATTTACAACAGTTACACACTTACACTATTATTATCATTGTTTTGAAAATCGGACCAGACCGGCCGATCGGACCGGAAAACCGATAAAGCGCTAGCCAGTCCGGTCCAGAATAACCAATGAACCGGTCAGATATAAAACTGGTCAAGAACCGGTGGTTTAGACGGTTCGACCGGTTGTTCATTTTTTTTAAAAAAAATTGTGTTGTTTATGATTTAATATTTATTGAAAATTTGTTGTGACTTGTAGTTGTAAGGATTGTTTTATTTCAGTATTTATTGTTGGGTTTGTGATAAAATTTGAGACTTAAATATGTTGACCCTTGAACTTATTTGAAGAGTTTAATATGATATTGTGGTAATTTGCAACTTGTTCTATTTCTTATCATGTTTAGATCGAGATGGAAACATATAATTATGAAATATATAATTTTTTTATAATATATTTTAGTATATTTAATTAAAAATATATATTTTAAATGCCACCGGTTCGACCACGGTTCAACCACGGTTCGACCATTGAACCGTGAACCAGTGCCTCGACCGGTTCAATGACCGGTCCGGTTTTAAAAACATTGATTATTATACACACCTACTAACCCCTTGCTTTTAAGAAATAAAAACAAAACAAACTCTGGTTTATTTTAAGATTAAAGTTCAACACAATGGAAGAAAGAACAAAATAGAAAAGGATAAAGGCCACGCTTTAAAAAAAAAAAAGAAGAAGAAGAAGAAGAAAGAAACCGTACTCTAACTATTTAAAAATCAATACTTTAGTAACACATTAGATCAAATCAAAGACAATGAACACAGTTTTAATTTGGACTCAATAAGGATCAAATAACCGGGGCCAGAATAAATACAGAAACTTCTTTGGGACTCAGTGGGAAGAAAACAATATTCTAACGTCTGACTTCTCTTTTCTCACACCATTATTTTTTCAGCAACCAAAACCTCACTACCTCTCCAAGACAGAGAAGACTCAAACCCAAAATCATATATCAAATGTAAAATATTTGCAGATGAAATGAGATGAGATCTACATGCTCTGATCAATCAAATAATCTCCCAACCTCTCAACCACCATGTTACACTGTCCTGGGGTCAAAGGTTCGTCATAGATACCAAAAATCAGAGCTTGACCTGTTTTCTTTACAGTGATCCCACCAGGACCCTGCAAAAATTGAAACTTGAAAGTCTAAATTATATGAACTAGTTAATCTAAAATATGGACTTCTCACATGCATATAAGAGAAACTACCGGATGGAGTTAACTATTAATAACCTAATCATAGAAATGAGAAAAAATAGAACACGTTGGCGTAACACCGTAGCTTGATCCATATAATCGACCTGACCTAGTGAAAAAATGTTTTGTTTGTTGTTGTTGTTGTTGTATATAAGAGAAAGGAATATTACACCTTGAAATCCCAAAGTTTAACTTCTAGGCATTTGATACATAGTGAGGAATGGACCTTGCCAACTTATGCCTTAATTACTCTATCAAAAGTCACAAAAAAATGTCCAGTACAGAACAAGCTTGAGCAGGCAATTATTATGAATGTAGCAACCAAGAAATTGACAGATTTGATTTCAGGCCGTACTAATGAGTTTGCCAAACTTCTAAGAAAGTGAAGTGGAATTATTTGGTTAAGATGACGTCCAAGTGTTCTCTGTGCCATTGCTTGTGCAAATGACTAGGTATAAAGATGAACAAAAAATGTAAGTTTTAACTTTGATCAAGGTCATAGATCTTTTTGAGGGATCTACACTCATATGTCATATAACTTATAAAGAAAATAACTAAGAGCCCTATGATGATATAAGTTGGATCCAAACTGGTTATCTTGGAAAAAACAGAAAAGCAAAAGAAAATTATGATAACTGTACAGTCTACACTAAAATAATTGGACCAATTAAATTATTGAGTAAACGTAAATGAATCACATCACAGTTAAATTAGCTATAATAAACCATTATCTACCTTCTTGCCACGGATAACAGCTCCAGGCTCTCCTTGGATGACCATGTACTTTGTACCACCAAGGTGTAACCCAGTTGGGGCAAGTGAGCCAGGCTCATCAAAATCTTTCATGATGGCATTAATTTCCGTAGGGTTAAACTGCATCAAAGAAAAAAAACTAAATCACACTCCCCTCTGGATCCTTAAATTACACTCTCATTCTCTCTATTTTAAAAAATTGCACTTGCCAAGATAAAAAAACTTACAATTTCATCCAAAATACAAGATATTCATTATTTATTTAATTAAATGCATATTTGACTAATATAAAAGGTATTTTTTAAAAAATTAAAATAAAATAAAGTACTTTCAAAACAAATGCTGGTGAAATAAATTTTTTTTAAAATGCTTTTAATAACAAAGTATAACTATTTTCAAAGGTTAATAAAAACTATGAATGATATTTTGGTCAAAATAGATAAAATTGTAAGTTTTTTAATTTCTGGGGAGTATAATCTGGTTGAGAGAGTATAATTTACTCAAGGAAAAAGAAAGGAACAAATTAATGCCAATCACAATTCGCTAAGGCAGATTTAGTATATGAACATTATTAGTGTGAATGTACACAAACAAATAGGTGAATATATGCATTTATGAAAATTCTATAGCCATTGAGAAACAAAAACATCACCAAACAGAGAAAGAAGAAACATGAAAGCAAAAATTCTCCTTCACTAGCTCACTACAATCATAAGTCAGCTTCAACAGATTAACTCCACACTATGTGAACCGAACCGATAATCGCTAACGGCTGCCATTAATAAATATTAACCGATTTGAATGCATTCTGATAAAAATCAATTAGATCACAAACAGAGTCACGAAGAATGTCGAACAAATCTTAACCGAAAGCGATCAGATCTAATAAACTAGGTTACGACGCGAACGATCGACAGTAATGAATAAGAAACAGGCATCGGCGAAGATCGAGAAGAGAGGAAATTAAACCTGAGGGAAGCTGGAGCTCTGAGCCCAAACGCTTCCGTCGTGGCCGACGATGGAGGCGGCGGAGAGGTGGTGGCCGTCGATATCGCACATGAGGTGATCATCTACGTAGGCTTGCCACGACATTTCCGATCTCGACCGTTGGATTCACCGTCTCTTCTTTCTTTCTTTCTTCTACGTTGTCTAGGCTTTTGCTGGCTTCGTTCTCTCCTTTCTCGACGGTTTGTTTTAAAGAGGGAAAGAGAAAGCATAAATATAAAGGCTTCTTTTTTAAAAATAGAAAGGCATAAATTTAGGTAAGAAAAATAAATAATATTGTAAGGGTAAAGTACCATTGTTGTCCTAAAGTTTGCTGCAATGTTTATGTTTGCCCTCAAACTTTTATTTTATTTTCTGTTCATGCCTATTGCCTCACCCAAAATTTCGATTTTGTTCACTTATACCCTTTTAACTAATACAGTTAATATGGTTGACAAAAATTACTGATGTGGACACTTACTCTGTATGACGTTGATAAGAGATGTTGGTATGCAAATTCATTCACCTTCTAAATTTCCAGCATGGCCCTTTTCTATTCTTGTGGGTGAGTAACATTTGCTGCATTCCACATCAATTTTTTCAAGTGTAGACCAGAAAATTTCTTTATGAAGTTGTTATACAAATGACGCACACAAAATCTTTTATTAACGCCAGGGGCTAATTTGACAATATGATAAAAGTTTCGAGAGCTATTTTGACAACTTGACAAAAATTTTAGGGGCTTATTTGACAGTAGAAAAAGAAATACATAGTTAGCTTCCAGGTTAGCAATTTCCGTCAACCATGTTAACGGCGTTAACAAGAATTTATGAGTGAACAAAATCAAAAGCTTAGGGGCAAGCATGAACATTACAGCAAACTTTAGGGGCGGCATACTTTACCCAATATTGTAAACATAGAATTATGATTTTGCTTCTTATATGCAAAATATTATTTATATTGTATATAGAGTTAAATATATAGAATAAATGTATAATTCACCTGCAAAAGAAAAAAAAAAGGAAGTGGATTAAGTAATTCTCTATATTTTTTGTGGAGTTATAAGAGAGATTGAGAGAAAGAAAATTAGGAGAGAAAAGAATTATGAAAGAGAAAAATTCCATTCTCTCTATCTCTCTTATAACTCTATCAAAAAATGTAGATTACTCTAAAGAATTCACTTCCGAAAAAAACCTTTGAAAAATAAAATTTATATTTAGTCACTCTATTTTGTTTCTAAATAAAACAAGGGTTTATATAACAAATGTCATAAGGTACTTGTTAAAGTTTTATTTAATTAATTGATAGATAATTTATTTTTTTGAAATTAGTGAAAATTCAACGAATCCAATTTTTTAAACACTCTCATTAAAGAGAATATTTAAATAATATTCTTAAAATAGTGATTAGCAAACCCATAAAACAAGAGTGAGTATTTGGAACTATTAATAGTTCAAACTCACTAATTACATATCGTTAAATTTGTTTGAAGATCTATGTCTTATATTTAAAAAAAAAAATTTTGACATAAATCTTTAAATAGATATAACAATTGATAGATAATAAAATAGTTGGCCAAGGGGAAGACCGTTATGATGGTTTAAATGTGTGAATTGATCTGAGCCGTACATATGAGTGTGACTGAATGAGTATCGTTCACGTTCAGCTACTTCCCGACACGTGGTCTACAAATCATTGTGTTCGCCTCGTGTTTTAGATATGTGGAGCCCATTGAATTGCTGACAAATCTAACTAGAATTTGTTGTCTAAATTAAAATTCTTTTGAGATCATTATTGGACAAAAATTTTATTGTAGTTTTTTTATTTAGTTTTAAAATTTGTTTAATTTCAATTTGGTTCATTACATTTGCGATTCTTCATACTAAACATACCTTACTTTTTACAATATGATGAAATTATATTTTTGCTCTTACTTTTTTACCCACTTTTATTCTATTCCCACTTTAATGTAAGGGTAAAATGGTCATTTTATTTTATCCACTTTTATTCTATTTACATTACATCACGGTGGAATGGGAATGTTGGAGGGAGTGAAAATGTGAATAGAATAAAAGTGAATAAAATAAAATGATCATTTTACCCTTATATTAAAAGTGAGAATAGAATAATAGTGGATAAAAAAGACAAGAACAAAAATATAATTTTATCAAGTATAAATCCTCTCGAGTACTTGATAGGAATAAACTTATACACTTGGTTGTTTGTATATGAAGTTTCTCTCTCCTTCTCTATCATGTAAAATACTTTAAAGGATCCATTTTGAATTTCATCACATTGCAAAAAGTGAAATTTGTTTGGTAAAAAAAATTTAGGTGGAAAATAGCATTTCCTTACTTTTTGCCATGTTTTTCCATGTACCAAACATGTGTTTGGCCTAAATGTTATTAGGAACGAAAATGAAGTTTTTATCGCTAAATAATATAAGGACAAATCAGTCAACTTTTAAAACGCTGGGTTATGCTAGACAACAGGAAAATGGAACAGAAACCCAAAAAAGAAAAATCACTCTTAATTATGCTTGACGAAAATAGTGACATTATTAGCAAAAGCACTAAAAAGTTAAAAAAAGAGAGAGAGTAAAATACACAACCACCAAGATTATCATAGCCTATGGCTGAAAGCTAATAATAGCATAATGAACTATTCTACCAACTACATTTCTTTCTGGTCAAGAAGCTCATTTAACAATTTACAAGTTAACCTCCAACATATGGGCCAGTGAATATAATAGATGCCATAACTGTGCAAAATCTATCAGAGGAAGAGCAGAAAACCATTCTCCATATAAGGACCGGATAGGCTAAAATGATTTCATGGGAAGTGTACTTTAGTCGAATCCGGATCGTTGATCGACTATTATGTAATTTTGTTGCAACTGATCAATAGTCTAGATCATCAGTTGAAGTGCACTTTACTTGATCCAAATTGCTCCATAGAGATATCTTAATAGAAATCTTCATCTGCAAGAAGTGAAATAAATGCATGTGTGTGAGTGAGAATGAGCATGCTAATTGAGATTCAAATGAAAGATGATTCAAGTGAATGAAAGCTTTGAACCAGTAAAATGATTTTTAAGAGGACAGTACCATTGCCATCATCTGCATCATTGTAATCATCTTCATCATCATCGAAATGTTCGTTCTGCAAGCAAGAATTAATTGAGTTAGACACACAAGTTCACACAAGCTATTTTGCAATTATGCAGTTAATATTGTAATACATACGGTACCACAACAGGAAAAAGAAAAGAACCAAACTATGGGAAATTTGATAAGTAAGTTCATACTACCACGCGATTGAATAGAATAAACAAAGAGTCACACCAAAGATAAACAGAAAATGGGGGGTATAAGAGAACTTGCGTGTGAGATTTTCAACAAAAAGTCACATTTAAATGAATAAAAAAACTATATTAATTTGAAATGGGACATAAGACAATGTAATGGAAATATAAAGACACGCAAATGGCGACCGTGGAACCTGATAATAATCATCGTCACTAAATTCTTCGTCAGATTCTTCTTCTGCATTTTCATCTTCATCTTCATTTTCTCCTTCTTTCTTTTCCTTTTCACCTTTATCTTCTTTGCCCTGCAGGGGAAAGAATCATCAATAGAGGATTCCAATATGAAAGAATCATCACCTTTATTAATATTACATTGAAAAAGCATGTATAACATTTTTTTGGGACTAAATGTACTTTTACTTCCTACAACTATAGTCAAATGCTCATTACTCCATTAAGTTTACACCAAACAGTTTACTCCCTCTTTTTATTTTTAAATTGAATCAAATAAAAATAGCAAATGAATCCTCGAAGTCTACAAACTGTCCCAGTAGCAGTATATAATGAACTGACGCCAAATGTAGTAAGGAATCTGAAAAAGATTTGACTAGAAGTGTCATCACTATATGTTACCATGAAAGAATGTAGGCAAGACATAGCATAGATATTCTACCTGAGCCTTTTTCTCAAGCTGTTCAAACAAATCCAGTGTCTTCAAATCTGTCACACAAACATCTTAATCAGACTCGTGCAAGGTTCTTCATTAAAAACAAGCTTCATAACAGATGCAAATTCCACACAATATGACAAAAATCTACAATTGAAACCAGTTTTAGCAGCAGGAGAAGCTCTCCAACAAAGTAGTCATATTACATTTTTTAATGGTAAAATTGCCATATTAAGATACCTCTTATTATCAGAATGAGTTAACAAAGTATATGAGATAGTAATGGAAGTTTCAACAAAATTTTTCAAGAGGGAGAAACCATTTGTGCTACAAAGGTGAAGCTTATTATGTGCAAAACATTAAATTGAATAACTGTCTTACATACAACCAACAAGCAAAATAAATAAATAAATAATTCATATGAAATCGTCAAACCTGACTCTGGGTTCCATCGAAATTTTTTTCGTTTTGGCATCCCCCTTGTTGTACCTGAAAGAAACCAGGTGGAGATCCAGTCAATTTTCAGCGTGAACCTAAAATGCATGATCAAAGGCAAAAAAAGTATTTTTTGAAATTTAAAGATGACTAATGTCTCTATAACAGTTTCTATTATACTCACCCTGAATCAACTCCTTGGGAAAGTCATTGAACACTAAAACTTGCGAAAGAGAATCACGAGTAAACACAGTCTTTCGCTTGTCAGAAAATTTTTCCACATCCAAACTTTGGCTCTCTGGCATTAAAACAAGACATTAAGATACTGCAACTGAAGCTTAACAAAATAAAAGCTTGTCTATATTTATTGACTGGGAGAAGAACTTGTATATTTGGAGGAGTCAACTATGGGGAAATTAGGCATTAGAAGAATTTGGGAAAATACTGCCATGTTATATAATTTTGAGCTATCAATAAGAAGCTTTTAAATTCACATAGACAATATATTATTAAATGTGCCATGAATGTTTTTAGGGAAAATACTGCCACCAGATCCTTGAAAGCATACAAGAAAACGTGCCAATGAGCTCACAAAAGAATGTCCACATAGTCTGTGAATCAAAATACCTTTGTCAAGTGGTAACACGGATACAAAAACCCAGGCAAGATGGCTCTGGAACAAGTCAATAACATGGAATTATGTGCTTTGGTTTCTTAACATCTCTTACTTGACGATTATGTCATTGTAAAACATTTTGGAACTGACATGTTTTTTACCTATCTAACTGACTTTCCATGATGCATAAATCATGTAAAAACTTGTAATGCTTACTCTTTGAGCTTGTGTCCTCCAGATGATAAGGAGAAGCTTTCCAGTAATTCTGCAACTTGTTGTTCCAGTTAAGCAACCTTTTCATACTGATGTCAATATCATCCACTTTGGCATTTGGCAATACAACATCCTGCAGTTCCGTGAAGACAGTGATGAGCAGCCATTTAAGCTGTTGGTTGTGACTTTCGATTACAAGTATTCTCAACAGCATCAAAGAGAACTTCTCCATAGAATATCTAATTCATGATAAAATAGAGTACTGGTAGTAGATACTAGAGATCTTTCCTTCATTTTAACTTTTGAATTTTATCTAGGGGGTTAGATAGTAGATACTCATACATAAATGCAATTCACTATAGTTTTTAGGTTATAATCAACAAGTTAAGGAAATTTTGCATATTTCATTCCATAAATCATTCATAGTGGAGGACACTTCATTTTATTTAAGTATCCAAAAGAACACATTATCATAAAAAGGTTAGTCGAAACACGCCTTAAATGGTTTGGTCATGTACAAAGAAGGTCATTAGTGGCTCATGTACATAAAGTTAATCCGATAGAAGATAGCCCAATAATTAGAGGTAAGGAAAGATCAAAGAAAACAATAGGAGAAACTATTATAATGGTTTTAGTTATTAATAACTTAACTATAGAAATGAACAAAGACAGAACACGTTGGCGTCGCTTGATCCATATAGCCGACCCCACCTAGTGGGGAAAGGCTTTGATCGTGATATATCCAAAAGAACACATTATCAAAATTACTGGACACAAATTTTTTGTTTGGCCATTGGAGGCCCATTAGGCCTTGGTTACACTATTCCTCTCTCCTCACCCAATGAGCCATGGTTAACTGAACTCAGAACTGTCATCTCATATATATACCAATATTTTTCTTTAGTCAAAAACATACAACGGTATCCATTATTGAGTTCAATTTGCACACAACAACATAGCCTTTGGATAAAGAAATAGAAATTGAAGGGTCAATATCTCAATAATAGATCAAGTTACCTCAGGAAAAAGCACAAATGGCTCTTGTTTGGCAAATGAGTGGCCACCACCCCAACCTCCAAAACCCCGTCCCCGTCCTCTTCCTCTGTATGCCATCCTGTATAAACATAATACCAAATTACTCATATACAATATATATTTATATTTGGAGAAGGGGCATACATCTTCACCCAAAAGGAGAAAGAAAGAGTATATACATGCAATTGCATGTACTTTTGGCGAGTAAGAATTGCAATTGACTTGCTAGACTGAAAATTTTTCTTAAGTTTGGAAACGACATTGTCGCCTTTAGATGACACCTAATGGTTTAATTTCCTCTGTAACCAAACTAATACTAAAAGCAATGAGCAGGGGGAATATTTCTCAAAGCCAAAGAATACATCAACAGAAGGGTATATGCCAACTAATATAAGTTATCAACCAGGTAACATTTTATTTCTGTGCTACAATTTTCCTAGTCATTGCAAAAGTCAGAAAGCAGCACTAAATGATTGTTTTGGGAATTTGGTAGAACCACACTTTTAGGTGTTAAGACTTGAGATTATTGCCATAAAAAGTCAAATTTAGCACATTTGGACAGCAATAGATACTTGAACAGTATATTCATTTTCTCGACTTGATCATTCCATACAATATGGTTTTGGAACATAATTACCATATTCATACCACAATTCATCATGAAAATGAATACTGTAGAATAAAGCAAGGATGAGAAGAGAGTTTAACCATCACTAGAAAAATATAAATGCAGTAAGCAATTTTGTTTAATTCTCATATAGTAGCAAAAATTTCTAAATGCATCATTCATCATACTTATTCAAATGATTATATTTTCCAGAAACATGTCTAATTATATACCGAATACATTCTCTATCTTCTAAGTATATTGGAAAAGTGAAAAGAAATACAACAGGAAATATCTAGTCGGCATATCCAACTTAATCCACATAAACTCTCTAATTCACATTGTCCAATTGACAAACCTAATACATTACATTCTCTGCGTTACAGAAGAACAAAACAGACGAGTAATATAATTTATTAGAGGAACTTATAGTAATGTGAAAAAGGTACTTAATAGTTCAAATACTAGCCTAGCACTACTGAATTGAAAGCTACGGCTACCTGACTTGTAGTGAGCGTCGAGAAGCAACGACGACGATCACCGGATGTGCAACAATGAACCAACGGCGATGCCTCGACGGGAAGAGACGATGACTCGATCGGAACTCCAAAGAGACGACGCCGGCGAGATACCACGAAGAGACGAAGAGACTCGATGCAACTCGCGCGGAACTCACTCAGGTTTAGACAGCGGCGAGGCTGCTTGGGAGTTGGGATTCACTTAACCGGCGTTAACCCACTTAAAATAATTTCTTATGGGCACTTGACACGGGTTAAGTGAATCCCAACTCCCAAGCAGCCTCACCTTCTCGCCGCGCTGCTGTCTAAAGCTGAGTGAATTACGCCCGAGTTGCATCGAGTCTCTTCGTGGTATCTCGCCGACGTCGTCTCTTCAGAGTTCCGATCGAGTCATCGTCTCTTCCCGTCGAGGCATCGCCGTTGGTTCATTGTTGCACATCCGGTGACCGTCGTTGTTGCTTCTCAGCGCTCACTACAAGTATAAATTCCTCTAATAAATTATATTACTCGTCTGTTTTGTTCTTATTAGGTTTGTATTTGTCAATTGGACAATGTGAATTAAAAAATTAAAGAGTTTATGCGGATTAAGTTGGATATGCCGACTAGATATTTACTATTGTATTTCTTTTCACTTTTCCAATATACTTAAAAACAAAAAATGTATTCGGTATATAATTAGACATATTTCTGGAAAATATAATAATTTGAATAGGTATAATGAATGATGCATTTAGAAATTTTTGCTACTATATGAGAATTAAACAAAATTGATTACTGCATATATATTTTTCTAGTGATGATTAAACTCTCTTCTCATCCTGGCTTCATTCTACAGTATTCATTTTCACGATGAATTGTGGTATGCATATGGTAATTATGTTACAAAACCACATTGAATGGAATGATCAAGTCGAGAAAATGAATATAAGTGTGTGTCTATTGCTGCTTTCTGACTTTTACAATGAGATGATGAGCAATGACTAGAAAAATTGTAGCACAGAAATAGAATGTTACCTGGCTGATAATTTATATTAGTTGTCATATACCTTCTGTTGATGTATTCTTTGGCTTTGAGAAATATGCCCACTGCGTAGAAATAGTCTAATCGCAGCATTAGGATTCCAATGTAGACCTAACTGGAATTTCAGAAGGAGATTTAAACCAAGATCCTATCAGCGAGGTAAGAGTTCAAGAGAAATGAAAATGCTGAGAAGATGATTGTTGTGAGATTCAAGATCAAAGATGAAACACAACTGCCCACCTTCGCCAGATCTATATTGCAGAGAACTCTTTCGGAAGAGTGCATTGAATCGAAGCACAACACCGATACACACAATCTCTGCGTTTTCGTTTCAATAAATCTTAAGCCATAAGATTAAAGATATTACCTATAAACCAGAAAAAGAGAGGGAGAGAGAGAGACTTCACCTACGACGGAGGAATTCATCGGCGATTGATAGACGTGAGAGAGAAGGTTTCGTGCGCGTGTATATATAGAGATGAATGAGAAGGAAGGCACCGAGATAGCAAAACCCTAGGTTTAGACTTGCTTTGTAGGCATGGGCTTGGACTTAGGAAATGGGCCGGCGGTAATACCCAAGGTTATACAAAAGAAAAAAGAAAGAAGAAGGCTACGTTATTATTTTCCTATTGCTTATTCAATTTATTATGTAATTATTTAAATAAATAATAAAAAGTACCAAATGGATGTAATTTTTTAAGAAATAATTTCATTCTTATGAAAAGAATTTTTTAATATAAGTAAACAATATTTATAATGAACATAATTATGAATTTTTTCACAAGATAACTATAGCAACAATAACAATCAAACATTTATTATTTATATTTTTTAATGTTTTAAAAATCGGATCGGTCATTGAACCGAAAAATCTTTCGAGTTACGGGCTAATTGGTTCACCGGTGGTTGAACCAGATGACATCATAAATATAAAAGTTATAATATTTGAATAAATATATCAATATTTTTTTTATATTACAAAAATTATATTTTATACATAAATTTTAAATATAATAAATAATTTATATGATTCAATTATATATATAAAATAATAAGCTCAAATAATAGTAATTAAAATATTTATGTCATTTACATACTGATTAGTTGTTTCATAATCATATAAGATTTAAAAGATACACAATACATATAATCAAATTTAGTCTAAAATATCAAACCCAACCCTAATAAAAAGCAAAAAAAAAAAAGGAGTCAATGAAAATTCGGGCTGCATCCCAATTATTTCCCGTATCACAAGTTTTAACCAGTTTTGAATGGTCCAACCGGTCCGGATTTTTAAATATTGGTATTTTCTTTGTTTTAAAAAAGTTAGAGCTCAAAACATATATATTTTTGTTTTCAATAAGTATTTTTTTATGATGAGGTTCCATAAATTTTAATTATTCTGTTTTTCTATTCCATTCTTTATAAATTCTTTTGAGCTAATTTACAACAGTTACACACTTACACTATTATTATACACACCCATTAACCCCTTGCTTTTAAGAAATAAAAACAAAACAAACTCTGGTTTATTTTAAGATTAAAGTTCAACACAAGGAAGAAAGAACAAAATAGAAAAGGATAAAGGCCACGCTTAAAAAAGAGAAGAAGAAGAAGAAAGAAACCGTACTCTAACTATTTAAAAATCAATACTTTTATTAACACATTAGATCAAATCAAAGACAATGAACACAGTTTTAATTTAGACTCAATAAGGATCAAATAACCGGGGCCACACTAAATACAGAAACTTCTTTGGGACTCAGTGGGAAGAAAACAATATTCTAACGTCTGACTTCTCTTTTCTCACACCATTATTTTTTCAGCAACCAAAACCTCACTACCTCTCCAAGACAGAGAAGAATCAAACCCAAAATCATATATCAAATATAAAATATTTGCAGATGAAATGAGATGAGATCTACATGCTCTGATCAATCAAATAATCTCCCAACCTCTCAACCACCATGTTACACTGTCCTGGGGTCAAAGGTTCGTCATAGATACCAAAAATCAGAGCTTGACCTGTTTTCTTTACAGTGATCCCACCAGGACCCTGCAAATATTGAAACTTGAAAGTCTAAATTATATGAACTAGTTAATCTAAAATATGGATTTCTAACATGCATATAAGAGAAACTATCGGATGGAGTTAACTATTAATAACCTAATCATAGAAATGAGAAAAAACAGAACACGTTGGCGTAACACCGTAGCTTGATCCATATAGTCGACCCGATCTAGTGGGAAAATGTTTTGTTTATTTGTTGTTGTTGTTGTATATAAGAGAAAGGAATATTACACCTTGAAATCCCAAAGTTTAACTTCTAGGCATTTGATTCATAGTGAGGAATGGACCTTGCCAACTTATGCCTTAATTACTCTATCAAAAGTCACAAAAAAATGTCCAGTACAGAACAAGCTTGAGCAGGCAATTATTATGAATGTAGCAACCAAGAAATTGACAGATTTGATTTCAGGCTGTACTAATGAGTTTGCCAAACTTCTAAGAAAGTGAAGTGGAATTATTTGGTTAAGATGACATCCAAGTGTTCTCTGTGCCATTGCTCGTTGAAATGACTAATAAAGATGAACAAAAAATGTAAGTTTTAACTTTGATCAAGGTCATAGATCTTTTTGAGGGATCTACACTCATATGTCATATAACTTACAAAGAAAATAACTAAGGGTGTGTTTGGATTTGGGATAAAGGAGGAGAAGGGGAGGGAGGGGGAGACTATTAAGATATCTTCTCCTTGTTTGGGAAGATGAAAATTGGAGGGGAAGATAATGGAAGATCAATCCTTAACCCTCCATTATCCTCCCCCTTCACAAATTCAACATACTCCAAATTGGAGTATTTTTTAGGAGGTATCAATACCCAAACAAGGGGAAGACATATGGAAGCTTAACCTTCCCTTCCCCTCCCCTCCCTTCTCCTCTAATCTCTCCCCTTCCCTCCCCCTCCTAAAATCCAAACAAAGCCTAAGAGCCCTATGATGATATAAGTTGGATCCAAACTGGTTATCTTGGAAAAAACAGAAAAGCAAAAGAAAATTATGATAACTGTACAGTGTACACTAAAATAATTGGACTAATTAAATTATTGAGTAAACGTAAATGAATCACATCACAGTTAAATTAGCTATAATGAACCATTATCTACCTTCTTGCCACGGATAACAGCTCCAGGCTCTCCTTGGATGACCATGTACTTTGTACCACCAAGGTGTAACCCAGTTGGGGCAAGTGAGCCAGGCTCATCAAAATCTTTCATGATGGCACTAATTTCCGTAGGGTTAAACTGCATCAAAGAAAAAAGAGAGTAAATCACACTCCCCTCTCAATCCTTAAATTACACTCTCATTCTCTCTATTTTGAAAAATTACACTCCCCTTTCTTGAGAGATAAAAAACTTACAATTTCACCCAAAATACAAGATATTCATTATTTATTTAATTAAATGCATATTTGACTAATATACAAGCTATTTTTTAAAAAATTAAAATAAAATAAAGTACTTATTTTTAGTCAAAACAAATGCTGGTGAAATAATAATTTTTTTTAAAAATGCTTTTCATAACAAAGTATGACTATTTTCAAAGATTAATAAAAACTATTTTTTTTAAAAGCATAAAAAGTCAAACGGCACTTACAAATAGTCAGAGAACTACAACCCAATAATACATTGGCAAACATTGTTGAAACTAAAAAGCAAAAGAAAAGCACAAGTAATCCTATTAATAAAAACTATGAATGATATTTTGGTCAAAATAGATGAAATGTAAGTTTTTATATCTCTAGGGAGTATAATCTGGTTGAGAGAGTGTAATTTACTCAAGGAAAAAGAAAGGAACGAATTAATGCGAATCACAATTCGCTAAGGCAGATTTAGTATATGAACATAATTAGTGTGAATGTACACAAACAAATAGGTGAATATATGCATTTATGAAAATTCTATAGCCATTGAGAAACAAAAACATCACCAAACAGAGAAAGAAGAAACATGAAAGCAAAAATTCTCCTTCACTAGCTCACTACAATCATAAGTCAGCTTCAACAGATTAATTCCACACTATATGAACCGAACCGATAATCGCTAACAGCTGCCATTAATAAATATTAACCGATTTGAATGCATTCTGATAAAATCAATTAGATCACAAACAGAGTCACGAAGAATGTCGAACAAATCTTAACCGAAAGCGATCAGATCTAATAAACTAGGCTACGACGCGAACGATCGAAAGTAATGAATAAGAAACAGGCATCGGCGAAGATCGAGAAGAGAGGAAATTAAACCTGAGGGAAGCTGGAGCTCTGAGCCCAAACGCTTCCGTCGTGGCCGACGATGGAGGCGGCGGAGAGGTGGTGGCCGTCGATATCGCACATGAGGTGATCATCTACGTAGGCTTGCCACGACATTTCCGATCTCGACCGTTGGATTCACCGTCTCTTCTTTCTTTCTTCTGCGTTGTCTAGGCTTTTGCTGGTTTGTTCTCTCCTTTCTCGACGGTTTGTTTTAAAGAGGGAAAGAGAAAGCATAAATATAAAGGCTTCTTTTTAAAAAATAGAAAAGCATAAATTTAGGTAAGAAAATAAATAATATTGGAAGGGTAAATTACTGACTGCATTCAAAATTTTATTTTTTGTTCATGCCTATTGCCTATCTTTAAACTTTTGATTTTGTTCACTCATACCCTTTTAACTAACACCGTTAACATGATTGATAGAAATGTGAACGCTAACTCAGTACTTCTTTTTTCACCTCATTTCCCATTGTCAAATAAGCCCCTGAAATTAGCCTTTAAAGTTTTTGTCATACTATCAAATTAGCCCTGATATTTGTGTTACTATTCTTTCTGTATGATTTACTTCCAACACTAGATAAGTTACTCCATGACGTTGATAAGAGATGTTGGTATGCAAATTCATTTTCCTTCTAAATTTTCAGCATTGCCCTCTTCTATTCTTGTGGGTAAGTAGCCTTTGCTGCATTCCACATCATTTTTTTCAAGTGTAGACCAAGAAATTTCTTTTTGAAGTTGTATAAATGACGGACACAAAATCTTTGATTAACACCAGGGAGTAAACTCATCCAGTGCTGAAAGTAAACTCTACAGACAGAATAGTGACGCAAACATTAAGGGCTAATTTGACAGTATGATAAAAGTTTCATGGGCTACTTTAACAACTTGACAAAAATTTTAGGGGCTTATTTGACAGTAGAAAAAGAAATACATAGTTAGCTTTCACGTTAGCAACTTCCATCCACCATGTTAACAGTGTTGGCAAAAAAGGTATGAATGAACAAAATCAAAAGTTTAGGGGCAAGCATAAACATTACAGCAAACTTTAGAGACAGTAAGAGTACTTTACCCAATATTATAAACATAGAATTATGATTTTGCTTCTTATATACAAAATACTATTTATATTGTATATAGAGTTAAATATATAGAATAAATGTATAATTCACCCGGAAAAGAAAAAAAGGGAGTGGATTGAATAATTTTCTACATTTTTTGTGGAGTTATAAGAGAGATAGAGAGAAGAAAATTAGGAGAGGGAAGAATTATAGAAGAGAAAAATCTCCTTCTCTCTATCTCTCTTATAACTCCACAAAAAATGTAGATTACTCTAAAGGATTCACTTCCAAAAAAAACCTTTGATGGAGAGAAGGAGAGAAGATGATGATGTGGCAATGTGGGGTGACGTGGCAGTGATATGTCATGCCACGTCATTAAAATATGACACGTAGGGGAGATGGTGTGCCACATAAGCATGTCACGTCATCATTTAACGACAAAAAGTTAACGGTGTTACGCTCGAGGACCAAAATCGACCAAAAAATAAAACATTGAGGACCAACATTAAACTTTTGAAACATTGAGGACCAACATTAAACTTCATGCAAACATTGAGGACCAAAATAGTACTTTAGCCGTTTTTTAATTTAGTTTTAAAGTTTGTTTAATTTGTCATCACATTTGCTGATACTAATTGATTCATGATGTTTATTTAGTTTCAATTTAGTCATTCACATTTACAATTAATGTCAATTTAATTCTCGACATTTCCTTCTTTACTAATTACAAACGTGAATGATCAAATTAAAACTGAACAAACGATATGGACCAAATTAGTACAAATTACAAATTTAAAGGATCAAATTGAGATTATTAAATATTAAGGGTGTGTTTGGTTAGTGGGGTAGAGGAACATTACATCTAACATTCTTCCTATCAAACAAACCTCACTTTTTACAATGTGATGAAATTATGTTTTTGCCCTTATTTTTTTACTCACTTTTATTCCATTATCACTTTTAATGTAAGGGTAAAATGGTCATTTTATCCACTTTTATCCAATTCACATTACATCACATTATATTGACATAACATTTTCACTCCCTCCAACATTCCCATTCCACCTACCAAATAATGGGAATGAGAATGATGGAGGGAATAGAAATGTCATATTAATGTGATATGAATGAAATAAAAGTAGATAAAATGATCATTTTACTCTTACATTAAAAATGGAAATAGAATAAAAGTGGATAAAAAAATAAGAACAAAAACATCATCGTGTATGGATCCTCTCGAGTACTTTATAAGATAGAGTATGAAAGAGATAGGAATAAACCCATACACTTGGTTGTTTGTGTGTGAGATTTCTCTTTCTGCTTATTCCTTTTTCTCTCCTACTCTACCATGTAAAGTACTATAGAGGATTCTTTTTAAATTTCATCACATTGTAAAAAGTAAAGTTTGTTTGATTAAAAGGATGTCCGTGAAAAATAGGCGTTTCCTTTTTTTTTTTTTTTCCATGTTTTTTCCGTGTACCAAACATGTGTTTGGCCTAAATGTTATTAGGAACTAAAATGAAGTTTTTATCGCTAGATAATATAAGGACAAATCAGTCAACTTTTAAACGCTGGGTTATGCTAGAAAACAGGAAAATGGAACAAAAACCCAAAAAAGAAAAATCACTCTAAATTATGCTTGACGAAAATAGTGACATTATTAGCAAAAGCACTAAAAAGTAAAACGAAAAAAAAAGGAGTAAAATACACAACCACCATGATTATCATAGCCTTTGGCTGAAAGCTAATAATAGCATAATGAACTATTCTACCAACTACATTTCTTTCTGGTCAAGAAGCACATTTTAACAATTTACAAGTTAACCACCAACATATGGGCCAGTGAATATAATAGATGCCATAACTGTGCAAAATCTATCAGAGGAAGAGCAGAAAACCATTCTCCATATAAGGACCGGATAGGCTAAAATGATTTCATGTGAAGTGTACTTCAATCGACAATCTGAACTGTTGATCGACTATTATGCAATTTTGTGGCAACCAATCAATGACCTAGATCATCAGTTGAAGTGCACTTTACTTGATCCAAATTGCTCCATAGAGATATCTTAATAGAAATCTTCATCTGCAAGAAGTGAAATAAATGCATTTGTGTGAGGATGAGCATGCTAATTGAGATTCAAATGAAAGATGATTCAAGTGAATGAAAGCTTTGAACCAGTAAAATGATTTTTAAGAGGACAGTACCATTGCCATCATCTGCATCATTGTAATCATCTTCATCATCATCGAAATGTTCGTTCTGCAAGCAAGAATTAATTGAGTTAGACACACAAGTTCACACAAGCTATTTTGCAATTATGCAGTTAATATTGTAATACATATGATACCACAACAGGAAAAAGAAAAGAGCCAAACTATGGGAAATTTGATAAGTAAGTTCATACTACCACGCGATTGAATAGAATAAACAAAGAGTCACACCAAAGATAAACAGAAAATGGGGGATATAAGAGAACTTGCGTGTGAGATTTTCAACAAAAAGTCACATTTAAATGAATAAAAAAACTATATTAATTTGAAATGGGACATAAGACAATGTAATGGAAATATAAAGACACGCAAATGGCGACCGTGGAACCTGATAATAATCATCGTCACTAAATTCTTCGTCAGATTCTTCTTCTGCATTTTCATCTTCATCTTCATTTTCTCCTTCTTTCTTTTCCTTTTCACCTTTATCTTCTTTGCCCTGCAGGGGAAAGAATCATCAATAGAGGATTCCAATATGAAAGAATCATCACCTTTATTAATATTACATTGAAAAAGCATGTATAACTTTTTTTTTTGGGACTAAATGTACTTTCACTTCCTACAACTATAGTCAAATTCTCATTACTCCATTAAGTTTACACCAAACAGTTTACTCCCTCTTTTTATTTTTAAATTGAATCAAATAAAAATAGTAAATGAATCCTCGAAGTCTACAAACTGTCCCAGTAGCAATATATAATGAACTGACGCCAAATCACTACAACAAAAATCAGATTTACCCACAGATAAATCCGTTGGTAAATTAAGGAAATTCCGTGGGTAAATCAATTTACCCATCGTTGCCGGCGACCTCTCCTCCGCCGGCCAGTGACCGGTGACTTCCTCCACCGTCGGCCGGCCATCAGCAACCTCCTCCTTATATTTTTAAAAATGGTATTGGGAGGATTCGAACCTAGGACATGATGCATGGTTGCAATTGGCTTATCATCTTTTGTTTAGTTAGTGTAAAATATTTAATAAATATACATCTAACATATGGATTAGAGATTTTTTTTTGTTATTTTAGTCCCTAAAATCATATAATATAAAGAATTAGTTTTTCACATGTATTAAAAATTAAATTTTAAAATTAAATGAAATTTAGCTTATGTTAAATCCATTAGTTTTATTATATACTTCAGCAAATGTATAAAATTACCTACGGATTAGCCACGGATTGTTACCCACGGATTGTAAGTCCGTGGCTAATTCTAAGACATTACCCACGGAATAAATTCCGTAGCTAATTTCATAAAATTACCCACGGATTTAGCCACGGACTTACAATCCGTGGAGAAATTGACCATTTGCCCACGGATTGTAAATCCGTGGGTGATGTCTTGAAATTAGCCACCGAATTTATTCCGTGGCTAATTTTCAAAAAAAAAAATTGTTATTTTTTTTCATTTTGCCACGGAATACCCACGGAAAATATTCCGCGGGCAAAATTTCGTGGGTAAATTTGTGTTTTGTTGTAGTGTTGTAGTAAGGAATCTGAAAAGGATTTGACTAGAAGTGTCATCACTATATGTTACCATGAAAGAATGTAGGCAAGACATAGCATAGATATTCTACCTGAGCCTTTTTCTCAAGCTGTTCAAACAAATCCAGTGTCTTCAAATCTGTCACACAAACATCTTAATCAGACTCGTGCAAGGTTCTTCATTAAAAACAAGCTTCATAACAGATGCAAATTCCACACAATATGACAAAAATCTACAATTGAAACCAGTTTTAGCAGCAGGAGAAGCTCTCCAACAAAGTAGTCATATTACATTTTTTAATGGTAAAATTGCCATATTAAGATACCTCTTATTATCAGAATGAGTTAACAAAGTATATGAGATACAAAAGTAATGGAAGTTTCAACAAAATTTTTCAAGAGGGAGAAACCATTTGTGCTACAAAGGTGAAGCTTATTATGTGCAAAACATTAAATTGAATAACTGTCTTACATACAACCAACAAGCAAAATAAATAAATAAATAATTCATATGAAATCGTCAAACCTGACTCTGGGTTCCATCGAAATTTTTTTCGTTTTGGCATCCCCCTTGTTGTACCTGAAAGAAACCAGGTGGAGATCCAGTCAATTTTCAGCGTGAACCTAAAATGCATGATCAAAGGCAAAAAAAGTATTTTTTGAAATTTAAAGATGACTGATGTCTCTACAACAGTTTCTATTATACTCACCCTGAATCAACTCCTTGGGAAAGTCATTGAACACTAAAACTTGCGAAAGAGAATCACGAGTAAACACAGTCTTTCGCTTGTCAGAAAATTTTTCCACATCCAAACTTTGGCTCTCTGGCATTAAAACAAGACATTAAGATACTGCAACTGAAGCTTAACAAAATAAAAGCTTGTCTATATTTATTGACTGGGAGAAGAACTTGTATATTTGGAGGAGTCAACTATGGGGAAATTAGGCATTAGAAGAATTTGGGAAAATACTGCCATGTTATATAATTTTGAGCTATCAATAAGAAGCTTTTAAATTCACATAGACAATATATTATTAAATGTGCCATGAATGTTTTTAGGGAAAATACTGCCACCAGATCCTTGAAAGCATACAAGAAAACGTGCCAATGAGCTCACAAAAGAATGTCCACATAGTCTGTGAATCAAAATACCTTTGTCAAGTGGTAACACGGATACAAAAACCCAGGCAAGATGGCTCTGGAACAAGTCAATAACATGGAATTATGTGCTTTGGTTTCTTAACATCTCTTACTTGACGATTATGTCATTGTAAAACATTTTGGAACTGACATGTTTTTTACCTATCTAACTGACTTTCCATGATGCATAAATCATGTAAAAACTTGTAATGCTTACTCTTTGAGCTTGTGTCCTCCAGATGATAAGGAGAAGCTTTCCAGTAATTCTGCAACTTGTTGTTCCAGTTAAGCAACCTTTTCATACTGATGTCAATATCATCCACTTTGGCATTTGGCAATACAACATCCTGCAGTTCCATAAAGGCAGTGATGAGCAACCATTTAAGCTGTTGGTTGTGGCTTTCGATTACAAGTATTCTCAACAGCATCAAAGAGAACTTCTCCATAGAATATCTAATTCATGATAAAATAGAGTACTGGTAGTAGATACTAGAGATCTTTCCTTCATTTTAACTTTTGGTTTTTATCTAGGGGGTTAGATAGTAGATACTCATACATAAATGCAATTCACTATAGTTTTTAGGTTATAATCAACAAGTTAAGGAAATTTTGCATATTTCATTCCATAAATCATTCATAGTGGAGGACACTTCATTTTATTTAAGTATCCAAAAGAACACATTATCATAAAAAGGTTAGTCGAAACACGCCTTAACTGGTTTGGTCATGTACAAAGAAGGTCATTAGTGGCTCATGTACATAAAGTTAATCCGATAGAAGATAGCCCAATAATTAGAGGTAAGGAAAGATCAAAGAAAACAATAGGAGAAACTATTATAATGGTTTTAGTTATTAATAACTTAACTATAGAAATGAACAAAGACAGAACACGTTGGCGTCGCTTGATCCATATAGCCGACCCCACCTAGTGGGAAAGGCTTTGATCGTGACATATCCAAAAGAACACATTATCAAAATTACTGGACACATTAGGCCTTGGTTACACTATTCCTCTCTCCTCACCCAATGAGCCATGGTTAAGTGAACTCAGAACTGTCATCTCATATATACACCAATATTTTTCTTTAGTCAAAGACAGACAACAGTATCCATTATTGAGTTCAATTTGCACACAACAACGTAGCCTTTGGATAAAGAAAGAGAAATTGAAGGGTCAATATCTCAATAATAGATCAAGTTACCTCAGGAAAAAGCACAAATGGCTCTTGTTTGGCAAATGAGTGGCCACCACCCCAACCTCCAAAACCTCGTCCCCGTCCTCTTCCTCTGTATGCCATCTCTGTACAAACATAATACCAAATTACTCATATACGTTATATATTTATATTTGGAGAAGGGGCATACATCTTCACCCAAAAGGAGAAAGAAAGAAAGAGTATATACATGCAATTGCATGTACTTTTGGCGAGTCAGAATTGCAATTGACTTGCTGGACTGAAAATTTTTAATATTTTTCTTAAGTTTGGAAATGACACTGTCCCTTTAGATGACACCTAATGGCTTAATTTCCTCTGTAACCAAACTAATACTAAAGCAATGGGCAGGGGGAATATTTCTCAAAGCCAAAGAATACATCAACAGAAGGGTATACAAGATGCCAACTAATATAAGTTATGAGCCAGGTAACATTTTATTTCTGTGCTACAATTTTCATAGTCATTGGTCATCATCTAATTGAAAAAGTCAGAAAGCAGCACTAAATGATTGTTTTGGGAAATTGGCAACAACCACACTTTTAGGTGTTAAGACTTAATATTATTGCCATAAAAAAGTCAAATTTAGCACGTCTGGACAGCATATTCTTTTTCTCGACTTGATCATTCCATACAATATGGTTTTGGAACTTAATTACCATATGCATACCAAAATTCATCATGAAAATAATAATGTAGAATGAAGCAAGGATGAGAAGAGAGTTTAACCATCACTAGAAAAATATATATGCAGTAAGCAATTTTGTTTAATTCTCATATAGTAGCATAAATTTCTAAATGCATCATTCATCATACCTATTCAAATGATCATATTTTCCAGAAACATGTCTAATTATATACCTAATACATTTTCTGTCTTTTAAGTTTATTGGAAAAGTGAAAAGAAATACAACAGGAAATATCTAGTTGGCATATCCAACTTAATCCTCATAAACTCTTTAATTTTTTAATTCACATTGTCCAATTGACAGATACAAACCTAATACATTACATTCCCTGCGTAATGCTAAATACAGAAGAAAAACAAAACAGACGAGTAATATAATTTATTATAGGAACTTATAGTACGATGAAAAAGGTACTTAATAGTTCAAATACTAGCCTAGCACTACTGAATCGAAAGCTACGGCTACCTGACTTGTAGTGAGCGCCGAGAGGCAACGACGACGGTCACCGGATGTGCAACAATGAACCAACGGCGATGCCTCGATGGGAAGAGATGATGACTCGATCGGAACTCCGAAGAGACGAAGACACTCGATGCAACTCGCGCGGAACTCACTCAGCTTTAGACAGCGGCGCGGCGAGAAGGTGAGGCTGCTTGGGAGTTGGGATTCACTTAACCCGCGTTAACCCACTTAAAATAATAAATATATTATATACAAAAAGAAACTTACTAGGAACGGTTTAAGGATTAATTTTATTGAGTTAATTCTTATTCTATTTAGGGTGGTTTCAATTTGTGTGGAGATTTTAATTTTTTTTTTATCTAAATTTTTCATACTTGAGTTTAGATAAATGTACTATTTTTCAAATATAAAAAAAATTTAGATAAAATTCTTTATATCTCTTCAATAAAATTTTATAATTATAAACTTAATTTATACTTTTTTTTTCTTAAATAATTGATTATAACAAAGGTAATCTTCTGTATTTCCATGATTGGTCTAAAAACTTTTTGCCACCTGTGGAGATGGGCTCCTTTCAATGGGATAGTATCTTCTAAAATAAGACAAATGTAAAATTGTTGTTTCTTTTTGTTTTTGGGTCCACTAAAACCCAATTTTTCTCTTTAAAAACCCCAAACTCTCAATCATAAACCTTAAAAATCAAACCATAAATCATGAATTTAAAACCTTAGACATAAATTAAGTGTGTTCAAAATCAAACAGAACTGAATTACATGACCAAATCAAATCGAAGTTGAGAAACTTGAAAGCACGACGAAATTGGATCCAGTGCAATTTCGGTGTAATTCCTTCAAAATATATATTTTTACTTTATTTTTGAAGTGCTAATACGGACTTACTATAACAATAATCCACTGTGAATGGATTAGAGACGAAATTATTATCAATTTTGACAAATATCATCACTAAATAGCCTTGTGAGACTATTTTTCAATACCAATAACAATTTGGTCCCTAATTCATTTAAGGTGATGATATTTGCCAATATTGATAATAATTTGGTCTCTAATCTATTCATGGTGGATTATTGTTAATATGAGCCCATATTAGTACTTCAAAAATGAAAAAAAATGTGCATTTTAAAGGAATTGCAACAGAATTGCACGAAAGGAAATTGCACCGGATCCAATCTCCATTACGACGTTGTATTATCCAATCTCAATTCTATGGCACAGCTTGTAAATCCTTTCATACAGAGGGACATGCCATTACTAAACAAGAGAGAAGGAGCGCCCACATGTGTGTCTCATCCCTTCCCAGTCTATATATATGCTTAGATATTCATTCTACTTCATCTAGTTGCCATGCATTCTTCTGAGTCATATATACTCTAAAGGAACTTCCATTTGAATCAAGACACCTACTCTGTAAAGACACATCTGATCGAGACTAAAATGCTAACATACTGTTTGAATCAAGCAAAACTTTAGAATAAACACTCGTCTTACTAATTCTCTAAGAAATTCATTCTTAAAAACGTAGATAATAGAGCCAGAAGGAAGAGATTGATAAGCAAATTCAATCTCTTAATGCAACAAATAAAGAAATCTATCCTCACTTGCACACACAGAAAATTTCAAGAAGAAAACACACTCAATCAAAATTCATTCAACTTGTTTTTTACGAAAGAAAATAAGTCGTCTACGTCAGCAATCTACGTCAGTATTTAACGGAAGAGACTGGCAGTGTTAGACAAAAGAATCAATTTTGTCCAAATTTAAAACATAGAAGACAAAAATAGCAATTTAACGAAAAGAAAAAAGTCAACGTTTTGAGTTCAACAATCTTTTGAGTTCAACAAAGAGCATGCCCAACAATGGATCCAAACGCAAATTTATAATTGATGTGTATAACACAGAAACTTTAAGAAAAAAATCCAATAAATTATTTTATTGGGGGAATTGCAAAATGAAACGAAGACATGTGCTACATAATCCCATTATTTTGCATAAAATGCAATAATTTATTAAGGATAACACGGGGAAACGGGCCACCGGCTTCGTAGATTTAACTCCATCCCTGTGTGGTGTTATGAATGAGGAATCAACTAATGTAATAGAGTGGGTCGGGCAACTTGAAGGTCCGGTGGCCGGTATTGGTACCCAAAATGTCGCTCCATTGATCCCCAATATTCCCTACGATTCTATACCCACTCTTCTCAAGCTTCCTCCTTTCTGCTGATTTGTATTCTACTGCCGTTTTATCAGTAAACGACACATCCCTGCAACCATATATAAGATCTATTTGGTTAGTGGGGTGGAGGATGTAATGAGATTGTAGAAGGAAATAAAAAAAGTGATATGAAAGTGATGTGATATTATGTGAATGGAATAAAAGTGTATAAAATAGATTTTACTCTTATATTAAAAGTGAGAATGGAATAAAATGGGTAAAAAGTAAAGACAAAAATATAATTTCCTCACATTACAAAAAGTAAAGTGTATTTGATTGGGATGATGTAAAACAATTACGTCTACGATTACGTTGACAATCTGCCAACCAAACGTGTTTTCTTTTGTTATTTTAAAGAAATTAAATTTTGTCCATGATTGATCCATTGCAATTATTTTAGAGGAAATTTACATTTTTATCCTATAATTTCTTCAATTTAATATTTAAAAGATATAATTTTTCTTAATTTAGTCATAAAAATTAAAATATCAAATTAATCTTTGAAATATACCATTTATCTCAACTTAGTTTATGAGAATCTTTATGTAATTAACAAAACATTTTACAAGGACTAAAGTAGAGAAAATTTATTTTTAGAATCTAAATTTGACATTTCTATTTTTTAGATATTAAATTGAGACATTTTACAGAATTGGATATGCATGAAGTGTACAATTTAGGCCATTAGATGATAATCAAAATTTATGTCCGAATTACAACACTTTTATCCAAGTGTCTAAATCATGCACTTGTACTTTAGTATTTTTTTTTTTGGACAAATTGTATCTTTTATAGACTAGATTTGATATTTACATATTTTAGGAACTAAACTAAAATAAATTAATTATATCTTTGGGATCAAAATGTCAATTAACAAGTAGATGTTTAGTAGAACGATAGCATTGAACTTCAGTACATCCCTCCAACTAGTTGATTCCTAATCTATTTAAGGTGAGAAATATGAGTTTTTTATTAATATTAACAAATGATACTTAGGAATACACTAAAATTTTATTGTCAATTAACTTATTATTTTATTGATTTTTTGAGATTTTGTTTCTTCTTTTAAAATAAAATTTTAAATATTATTAAATAAATAAATTACTAACTCATTTTTCTAAACCTATATCTATATATCGTTGAATTTTTGGAGTTTCATTTAGTTTTTTTTATAACTTGAGTTTCACTTAGTTAGTAATTGTCGATCGATCGTATAAAGTTTTTATTAATGCAGCCAAATAGTAATTGCCATATTAATATTTTAAATCTACATTATTTATTATAATTCATTACAATGGTATACATTCTAGATTGTCACAAATGATTGAATTTTTTTTTCTTTGACGCTATGCTATAAAATAACATATCATTGATAATATCAACAAAATCTAGCAAAGACGGCATCAATATCTAATGACAGTATACTTTAACTTAAATAATTTATACTTTAATACTTTTTTTTTGATGAATACATTTTTTAAGCCACTAATTACTCATGCACTAAAGTTAATATTTCAAACTTACTAACTTAATTAATTAGCATACTAATTTATTTTAGAGTAAATTAACATTTTGGACTTTAAAAGATATAATTTATCTCAATTTAATCCTTAAAGATAAAAATGTCATATTTAGTCCATTAAAGATACAATATGTCTTATTTTAATCATTAAAAGATGTAATTTATCTCAATTTAAACCTTGAGAACATTTTTATTAACATAACCAATAGAAAAAAATTTCACAAATCGTCTAAATTGAAATAAATTTCATCTGCTAAGGACAAAATTTGGAAATTGGATTCGGTGCAATTCCTTCAAAATGTATATATTTTCACTTCATTTTTGAAGCAATAATACAGGCTTGCTCTAACAATAACCCACTATGAATGGATTAGGGACGAAATTATTATCAATTTTGACAAATATCATCACTAAATAGCCTTGTGAGACTATTTTTCAATATCAATAACAATTTGGTCCCTAATCTATTTAAGGTGATGATATTTGCCAATATTGATAATAATTTGGTCTCTAATCTATTCATGGTGGATTATTGTTAGTATGAGCCTGTATCAGTACTTCAAAAATGAAGTAGAAATGAGCATTTCAAAGGGATTGCACGAAAGCGAATTGTACCGGATCCAATTTCCAAAATTTGGCATATATATATATTAAATGGTGCTTAAGAATTAACCAAAGACACTGGAAATCAGAAAAGTAGGTGAGAGAGTAAAATAAAAGAGGAAAGTAAAGTAATATGAAATGGTGCTTACTTGACAATTAATTTGGTCCATGTGTGATATCCAGCGAGGTTGAGGTTAGAAGCAGTAATATGTTTCTGGGAAAGAGGTCTTCCTGTTAAGAATACTACGTTGATTCCCAGAGACAACAATTTCTTGTACAGCTTTTTGCTCTCTGGAAGTGCTGGTGCCACTCCTACTTCCACCCATTCATTAAACGACGTCGCATTGTATGGAACCGCCCTTAATTTCACACATATATACCAATTAATACATAGATTTTAAGTGGTATGGTAGTACTGAAATTCATTACATACATCCTTATAATCATCAGCTGGTCTCTAATCTAATGCAAGGTGGATCCTAATTAATACGAGCTTTTATTAATATTAACAAATAGCACTACGTAATTGAAAGGAAGCACTGAAGTTCAGTAGTACAATAGTAATGAATTTTTAACCCATATAGGAGAAGATGTTATGTGGTATAGTAGTACTGAACTCCATTACATTTCTCTAATTAGCTGTCTTTAATCTATGTAAGGTGAGTCCTAATTAATATAGGATTTTATTAATATTAGCAAATGGCACTACATGATTAAAGAGATGTTTTTCAGTTGGACAATATATAGTACTGAAACTTTTAACCCATATATATATATATATATATATATATATATATATATATATATACACACACAAAATTAAGTAGTATGTTTGAGTAAATTTCATTCTAGCCCAATCCAAGTGAATCCATTTAATCTGATCTGATTAAAGTTCATTATCTTATTTGGATGGGAATTTATGAGATTTGATCAAATCAGTTTGGTCCTTAATTGGATGATTATCAATATGCATGTGATCCAGATTGAACCGAACTAGCTAACAAATTTATAAATAATTATACATTTCAAATTTATATATATATATATATATATATATATATATATATATATATATTATATTATATTATACTTCAATATATATATACATTTTAGCATGAATATTTTGTTTTATGGTTAGATTTATTTTTAAATTGTTTTGAATCAATTTTAATTTAAGTTTTACTTTTGGGAATTTTTATTGTTGGTTGAAACAAAGAACATTAAAACTAATTTGTTTTGTTAATTTTATAGTATCATTTAATTAAAAATTATTATCCAATCTCATCAAATAGACCGAAACCAATTTTGATTGGATCGGTTAATTATATTTAAATGATTGGACTAATACTAACGTGATATGACACAAATAGTAATAAATTTGTATTCTCTTAACTAACTTAGACCTGACAATATCCTTTAAATCAGTCATCATTAGTCCAAGACAAAAAAAATGACCAAACTGCAAATAGTTTAGCTCTTTCAACCAACCAATTAAGTCCGTTCGATCAATCTTTTAAAAACCTAAATCATCCCGAATAATAATATAAAGTAATTAATAAGATATATATATATATATATATATATATATATATATATTAAAAACTTACCCAAATCCATGTTTAGCATAATAGGGAAGATTAGAGAGTGAGGTCTCATCAATATCAAACACCCAAATGTCTTTACCATCACGAGAGAGATTAAGAGACTTAGCATAGAGATAAGCCTCACGAGTCACAGCTTGAGAGTCTTGTCTATACTGAAGCCCTAGCATGTAGTTCCCTACATACTCTTCACATTCTTGTGGCACAGTTTTCCAATCTATGATGTTATGAGCTTCCACACCAAGTCTCCAACTTGCACAGTTTATGCCCTTAATAAGGGATGCACCATTGGAGCCCGATCCAGATTTCAGTCTCAAAGGGTGGATCAAGTAGGGTTCTGAGGAGGAAGAAGAAGAGGGTGTGATGATGATGGTGGAGGCTAGAAAGACAATAATACAAAGTGGGGAGATAGGAATTCTTCTTCTCATGGTTGTATAATTTCTAGGAGGAGGAGGAGAGAAGAAGTTTGATTGGGTTGGTCTTTGAAGAATGAAAGTGGGGTGTTGTTTAAATAGAGACTTTTTGTGTGTTTGGTTGTGGACAAAAGTTCCATTTTGGTCCCTAATGTTTAATACTTTTTTTTTAGTTTGGTCCCTGATATTTGCGATTGGTACCCAATTTGGTTGTTTGGTATAAATTGTAAGCATGAAGGATTAAATTGAGACTCAATAAATGTTAGAGACCAAATTGAAAAAAAAAGGTGTTAAACGTTAGGAATCAAAATAGAGTTTTTGTCCTTGGTTGTGTATGGGAGAAAAGTCCTTTTTATTTTTTTTTTAATATTTTAGAAGGGGGTATGATGGTGTTGTTTAAATAGAGACTTTTGTGTGTTTGGTTGTGGACAAAAATTTTATTTTGGTCCCTAATGTTTAACACTTTTTTTTTAAATTCGGTCCCTAATATTTGCTATTGGTACCCAATTTGGCTGTCTGGTACAAATCGTAAATATGAAGGACTAAATTGAAAAATGAGCAAACATTATTGATCAAATTGATACCAATTGCAAACGTGAAAATCTAAATTGAGACTCAACAAATGTTAGAGACTAAATTAAAAAAAAAAGTGTTAAACTTTAGGAATCAAAATGGAGTCTTTTGTCCTTGGTTGTGTATAGGAGAAAAGTTCTTTTTATTTTTTTTAATATTTTAGTAGGGGGTATGGTGGTGTGTGATGTGGACTTGACCGGCCAAACATGGAACTTGAGTATATAGACATTAATAAATAAAACTAATTAAAACGTTTCTCATATAAAACTAACCCTAAACCTTAAGGCATGTTCAATAGGCAGAAATAGAAATAGAAACGGAAATGGAATGTATTTGATGTGTTTAATAATAAAAGTTTGGTAATGGAAATAGAAAGGGAATGTATTAAAATGACTATTTTACCCATTATATTAAAATAATAAAAAGAAAATAAAGTTATAATTGTCTCAAATCAGAGGGGTATAATAGATATTTTTTATTTGTTTCTTTTTTAAAAAAAAAGTTGATGAAAATAAAAAAATAAAAAAGTAAGTGCGACCCAGTAGACCCCACTTACTTTTTCATTTCCATTAACTTTTTCATTGCTGATTTTTAATTAATGAACATGCCCTAAAGTTTCTTTGAACTTTTACTTTTGTCAAAAAAACTACCTATATTTAAAAGTTTATCATATATAATATTGAGCTTTCAGTAATTTGATTTAAACTAACTCAGATCTCCTAGTAAGATATATAATTACTCACCCAACAAAAAGATTTTTATATATATATACCCAAAAAATTATATAAGATAAATGAAGGTGCGTACTTACTACTCTAATAAACTACTTATTGAAAAAGTATTGCATTTTACGTGTACCAAATATGTATTTTTTGTCTAATTTTAGTAATTAAACAAGAAATATTGTCCATATTACATGCTCCTTCAAATCTTAATAAACTTCGTAGAGATTAGATAATATGGCTCAAATAAATTGGTTTAATTAACAAGTTAGCTTTTATATATATGTTACACTAATTAAATTATTAACATTTGATAGATTTATATATGTAAGGTCTCATGATGACTTGGTGGGCACTTTTCCTTTATTCAAGTTGTAGCTAGTAATTTATTAATTCAAGCATCTCATGTGTCAAATTAATGGTATATATATGAACTGTATTTTAATTTGTTCTGAAGGAAGTGGGTCTCCTATCTATATATATGTATAATATCAAAAGTTTCAAATGAAAAATAAATTAATCTATCGAGTAATTAAAACTTACTAAAAAAGATTTGGATATAATAAGTATAAAGATTGAAAAATATAATTAATTACTACTTGAAAATTATATTTACCTAGACTCTCCATCGATCTAAAGGCTTAATTATTAGCTTAGTGTTTCCATGAGACATGTGTAATTTGTATTTATATGTGTCCTCTTATGCATGCAAATCCGATCCGATCCAAAATTTTGATTATGTAAAACGTTAAAATATATAGCTATATATATGAATTTTCGTGACATATCCATCAATTATTCACCAGATTAGCCAAGAGGCAAGCAAATTTATAAGTATGATTATATATTTATAGTGATAAATCTAATATATATACATATATATATACTTCAAAAATCATTTTTTGACTTATATTAATAATTATTATATCATAACAAAAAATTAAAAAAATGGTGAATCCTCTATCTGTCTAACTGTACCCTAGCCAATAAAGAACTTGTAAAATAGGATTCATGGTGGGGGGGGAAATTTTTCCTTAAAAAAACCTCTGATGATTAAGTCAATAATAATTTTTTGTGGTTATTTCAACGGTTGATTTTTTATCGTCAAACACGGACTTGCGATGCATGTATAAGCGGTAGTTTATGTGGCCACAAAATCATTTAGCGACGGTTTTAAAAAATGTTCAATTTCTTGTTGTGTAGTAACAAAGTATGATAAATTCTATAAGTTCATACCTAAGTGACTTGAGGTATTTAATTTATATATTGATCTAAGATGCAATTGATGGAGAAAAGATTTTTAACATACAATGTGAATAACACATTTTGTATGAAAGTTGTTATTAGTGTTAATTAAACATACAATAATAATAATAAAGTAAAAGTGACAGACAAATATAGTGTTTTACTCATGAGTCATGATATTACTTATCAAAATCTGAATTATGGTACTAAAGAAAATAATTCTGTGATCTATGAAATGATTGAGGGAACATTGGATAATATATATGATATAATTTTATATTAATTATAATAACATTTATGTTGCATCATGCACGTAGCTCTTAATTATTAGACTACTTACCAACTGAATTATTATTAAAGTATTTAATCCACGTGATCATTCAGACATTAATTTCATGATATCCCTACGGAAATTAAAGATCACATGGGAACATTAATTAATATAATGCTTTTTTCATGCATAGAATATGTCAAAGCACATAAATATATTTTTTTTAAAAAATAAAGTATGAATTTGATAATGCCAACTTGACCGCCCTTGCTTTATGGTAAAAAAATTCAATAAGAAAAAGACACAATTAATTAAAGTTTAAACACTTATGTTTTATAATGGCTAAAATGCATAGAAGCCCTGAATTATAGGGTGTTTGCACATAACTTCCCTGAACTTCAAAAAGTTGCATAGCACCTCCCTAAACTTTTCAACTTTTGCACATAAAGGATTCTATTAACTTTTCCATCCAATTTTTAACACTCAATGCCACATCACATTTTAATTCCATGTCATCTGGGCAAATAAGTAATTTCTCTATCATTAATTAATTAATTATTTTTATAAAAAAATTAATTATTTTTATGAAAATTAATTTCTCTACGGTCTATATTTTAATTAATTAATCAATTTTTTCATTAAAAAGTTAATTTTTTTAATAAAAATAATTAATGGTAGAAAAATTATTTATTTGTCCAGCTGACATGGAATTAAAATGTGATGTGGAAGCTGATGTGGCATTGAGTGTTAAAAATTGGATGGAAAAGGTAACAGAATCCTTTATGTGCAAAAGTTGAAAAATTTAGGGAGGTGCTATGCAACTTTTTGAAGTTGGGGAGGTTATGTGCAAACACCCTATAGTTCAGGGGGTTCTGTGCATTTTAACCTTTTATAATTGAAGGTGATAGTTTGAACCTGCTAATAGGTGGATATATATAAATTTTCTCATAAATGGTCGAAAAAGTTATAAGTTGAAAGAATTTTGCTGATTTTAATAAAATACCGGTATTTATCTCATCTAAATTATTTTTTAAGCATAAAAATTAAAAAAAATATATTTGAGAGTCCACAAGGCTACAGAATATATCTGGATTCAAGAATTAGAAAGAAAATAGCAAAGAATTTTAATTTATTCGTTAGGTAACCCTGTCTCTGACTTTTGAGTTGCTGTGGGACCCTAAAGAAAAGTTTTATAATAAAAATTAGAGAATATATAGCTTTAATTATAAAGTTAAGAATAATGCCTTATATATATATTTGCTTATTGGCTCGTGATCAAACTTAACTTTCACACAATATTTCTTTTAACTTAAAAATTATCTCATTTTAATAATGTCGATCAGCCAAAAAAAAAACGTTTCTATATAAGAATCATATCATACTAGTCATCAAAATTATGGGAGAAATTAAAGATGATCGCTTGAATAAAGTTTATACTTATGTCAATGTTTAATTAGAAAACTTTGATATATAGTAAAAATTGAAAAACTGCAATAAAATTTTAATTTGACCCATCCCGAACAAAGTAATTTATCATAATTTAGTCCCTAAAATATGATGTCAAATTTATTTTTTAAAAAATAAAAATAAAAATATTAAATTCAATGTCTGAAAAATACAAATGAACTCAATTTAGTAGTTGAAAATTTTCGTTAATATAACTAATTAAAAAATTTATAATTAAAGACATTAAATTGAAACTAATATCTTTTATAAATCAAAATAATAATTTAGCGTTCTCTAATTATTGAAAAAAAATACTGCAGCGGATATGATAAGTCAAAACTCTAAATTGGTCCTTTATGTTTGTACGAAGTTTCATATTGGTCCTTTATGTTTCAAGAAGTTTAAATTGGTCCTTTATGTTTGCAAGAAGTTCCAAATTGGTCCTTCCGTCCACTTCCGTCAATTTCTTAAGTTAATTGCCGACGTGGCGTGCCGAGGTAGACACATAATCTCTCTTACGTGTATCAGATAGCTGACGTGGTCTTAGATACACTAAAAACACTCAAACGATATCTTTAAGCCAAAAATAAAATAATGCTGAGAGGACCAATATGAAACTTTAATGAAACATAAATGATTAATATAAAACTTCAATGAAACATAAATGACCATTATAGAACTTCAAAGAAACATAAAGGATCAATATAGAACTTCAATGAAACATAAATGACCAATATAGAACTTCAATGAAACCTGAAGGACAAATATAAAACTTTTGGAAAACATAAAAGACAAATATAGAACTTTTAAAAGATAAATGACCAATTTAAAACTTTTGTGAAATATAAAGGACCAAAATAAACATTTTACCAACCCTATATTATAAAAACTTAAAGTGAAATTAAAGTGTGTGTGCGTGTGTGTGTATTATTATATATTTATATAAAAGGAAGGTCTCGACGACCACGTGAACCATACTGGCATGGATCGAGCTGGTAATCATACGTACGACATGGCAACAATATTGGTACAGAGAAGAAACGAAAAAAGAAAAATTTATTATTAAAGTTAATATTCTCTTAAATTAATAGCTAGAGAATTATTGAAGTGGTCTGGGAGAAGATAGAGGATGATCTTTAAATTGAGAAATAATTTTGAGAAAAAGAAAATGAGACTTCAATCCATTAAAGTGCATTCTGCATAAAGTACATGAAGTGTACGATTTGTGTTATCATATATATGAGAATCGAAATCTATGTCCATACCGTAACATATTCTCGTCCAACCATTCAAATCGTGTATTTTATGCATTTTCACCTATAGTTAACGGATGTAAATCCAAAAAAAAATACTTATGCTAATCATACTCTGGCATTACGGCTAAACAAATATATGTGAATTAATTCGTTGAAGTGGAGATTTGTTGGAATACATGTATATATGAAGTGTATTATCTCAATCGTTGAACGGGATTTGAAATTTGTGTTCACACTGCAAAACTTTTATCCGACAGTTCAGGTGATGCAGTTCATATATATAGATCCGATATCCTCACTTCAACGAATTTGGGTCTCTAATCAAACACCTTTGAATCATTGTCCTTTTACAATATCTTCCCTCTGCCTTTTTTAAAAAAAAAAAATTCTTAGTTACATTTGTTAAAAAAAAAAAAAATGCTTTAATTTCTTTAATTTATGGCTAATAGCCTAATATACTTTAATTTGGCAGACATCTCTAGGGTTTGCATATCCTGTGGGTTCAAGGTGGTTTTGGCCAAAAATAAATAAATATTAGGTGGTCTCTTTGTTTTTTTTTTATTGGATCTGGATGTACTTTAATTAATTTGATCAAGTAGAGCTCAACTTTCAGTTCTAAACTTCTAATTTAATCCTGCTTTTTACTTTAATTTGGTTGTTTGCTTCATCCCATAAATTTTATCTAGACTAATTCGGATTTAACTTGTGTCTTATATCAGGTTAATTATAGAGAGAGAGTCTCTCGGCAAGAATAACTATTTTCATAAGATCTTAAATTCAAAACTTTATTTAAAAAATACTATTAATTAACTCAAAGTGCTGGTTCATTCATTGATCATCTTTGACTCTTGTGATGTTCATAATTTGGATACTGATGATGGACTGATTTGTAATTTGACTAATGATTTTGGATTTTTGGTTTTATTTGAATTTCACATAAGTTTAGTCCTTATATTAATGCTGCTAGCTAGATTAATATGTTTATGTCTAACAAGGATCAGTTGATGTAAGTGGTAAGCGGCTTAATATCGTTTAAGTAAGATTCAGGGTTCGAAACCTTAAAAATGCAGCTATTCTTGTTGGTAAATTCTTCCATCATAACTAGGTGAACAATACGAGTCGAGTTTGAATTAGTCGGAAAAAAGCTTTGAAGATAGGGAGGCAACAAAAATTTTATGTTTAAGAGAAATGTTTTCTGAGCACTTCTTTTGTGTTTGGCACTTCTGAATTTGGATCTGTGTTTAATGTTGGCTTCATGTGCTATCACAAATTCAACTAATATTGTCGCACCAAAAAAAAATTTTTTTGGTCGAGACCAAAAATCTTTTTCGCTATAGTATTGGTTCCTTTTTTGTATTTGGTCCAACCTTGAGGCCCAAATCTTGTAGGCTTCTGAATATATTCATTTATTATAAGATCCAGCCCACAATATAAGAAAACCCAAACAAAGTAATCAAGTTTGTGAAGAGAAAGACTAGCGTAAAATAATAAAAGACTTTGTTAAGTAATGTAAAAAGACTAAATGTCAGGGATTCGATTTTTGCATTGGGTATGGAGCGGCTTTAAATCTTTGGACCAGCTGTCTCACCCTTCGAGGTGCCTACAATTCAACGAAGAGATTAGTCACTGTGCTCGACAGTAGATACCTTAATCTAGACAATATATATATATATATATATATATATATATATATATATATATATATATATATATATATATATATATATATATATATATATATATATATATATGATTAGGCCCTGTTTGGTATGCAGCAGAAATAGAATAGCTTATGAAAATTGAATGGGAGATCAATTCTGTTAAATGGAAGGTTTGTTATGGTAAAACCGTAAAAGAATTGGAAAATGGGATTACATTGGTAGACAAATTACCTCAATCAATAGAATCCTAGTTTCATTTATACTTGAATAATAGAGGAATTAAATTAGTATCAATTGCAAATGTGAATGATTAAATTAGAACTAAGCACACGTTAATTAGAGACTAAATTGATACTAATCGTAAATGTGAGAGACTAATTTGAGACTGAACAAACACTAGGGATCAAATTGAGAAAAATGATAAATGTTAAGGACTAAAATAGAACTTTTGTTATTAATTTATACTACCCATATGTTTTATCATTGATTTTTTTAAATAAAATTAAAATTCGTATAATATTCTATTTTAATTAAAGAAAATAAATGATAGAAAATATATATTAAAAAATTGTATATTATGTTAGTCCATTATTTAACCATAAATTCAAATATCCAAGAGCAAAAATTAAATGATGGAAATGAATGGACCACAAACTCCTAATCTTAATAAATTTTGGTGAAAATATAATAAAGGCACGTGAATAATATTGATTTCTTCCTTGGTCCCATTACATTGATGATTGATGGGTCGTGCATATAGTACCTTAATAATTGCCTCCCTTTTTACCTTTTCCCTACCACCATGTCTTTGGTGCTGTCTCTACCAGAACACATAATTTTATATATATATTTTTATACAAATTAACATATAAAATATTCTTAAAAAAAATTAACATATAAAATAATAAATTGCTGTTAACCAAAAAATAATGGGTAAAGTACTTTTGGTACCCCCAACGTTTGTGCGTTCGGTTAAATATACCCTAAACGTTTGATTGTTGTCAAATATACCCCCAACGTTTCAATTTTTGGGCAATTTTACCCTTTTCACTAACACCGTTAAAATAATTGACGGTTTTTGCTGACTAGACATAACATGTGGCATTAATATCTGACTGTAATCATTTTTTTTCATGTTTTCACTAACACCGTTAAAATAGTAGTTAAAATAGTTAACGTTTTTTGCTGACTAGGCATAACATGTGACATTAATATCTGACTGGAATTAATATTTGACTGGCATAACATGAAAAAAAAATTGATCCTGATCAGATATTAATGCCACATGTTATGCCTAGTCAGCAAAAATCGTTAGTTATTTTAACGGTGGTAGTGAAAAGGGTAAGATTGCCCAAAATTTGAAACATTGGGGGTATATTTGACAACAATCAAACGTTTGGGATATATTTGATCGAATGCGCAAACGTTAAGGGTACCAAAGCTAGCACTGTCAAAACGGGCCGGTCTGGGCCGGTCCGTTTATTTGGCGGGCTTGGGAAGTAATGCCCAAGCCGGCCCGCAATGGCCCGCGGGCTAAACGGACTAGCCCGCAGGCCAATTTTTTTATTTTTTTAAAATTAATTATAAAATTATATATTTATTTAAAAATTAGTAATTTTTTAACTTTAAATTAATATTTTATTAATTTTAATTATTATTTAAATTATTTATATACTTTATTAGAATAAAATTATTATTTAACACATAAAATTATCTAAAATATATATATTTATACATATTTTAAACAAATATATATTAATTTTTTATTTTTATTTTTTTAAGTTTTTGGCGGGCCGACCCGCGGGCTTAAACGGGCCAACCCGTTTAGGCCCGTTTTTAAACGGGCCTATTTTTGCTTGCCCAAGCCCGCCCATTTAGCGGGCGGGCCGGGCTAGCCCGCGGGCTCTGACCCGTTTTGACAGTGCTAACCAAAGCTACTTTATCCAAAAATAATAATAATAAATTGCACGTATATATAGAAGACTCCCTAGACATGTATTTATCGACTTAATTAGTACTATATGGATAATTAAATTACTTATATCTACGGTACCTAGCTATATAACTTTTTTTTTGGGTATACCGAGCTATATAACTTTATATCGATTGGATTATATATACTAAATGAGATATTCGAAGGAATGGGGACAATTGTACACAATATATATGGACCAAACCTATTCTATATAATTTATTTAAATAATATTTTTATATTATATATATATATATATAAAATAAAATTTTATTTAACTCTTCAATCTCACTATGTTTTGATTTTGTTTATTTATATATTATAATGAAAAACAAATAGAAATACTTTATAAAATATACAATATTATTATAGACATATTGTAATAAGTTCATCTTGGTTGATTAGTGTATCAATATATAGGGAAATCCTATGCTATGCAAAACTCAACCACTTTGAACTCTTCACCCTCCGTCTTTCTCCTACTTTTTAATTTCCTCTTTTAATTTGTTTGAAAATTTGTATTAAAGCAAAAATAAGAGAAACCAATATATCGATCTAACACACAAAAAAACACACACACACACACACACATATATATATATATATATATATATTTGGTTATCCATTTGATTTTTTAGGTTTATTTCAATTAATTTGAAGTCGACCTATGTTGCATATCTAATTATAATAAAATTGTGAAAAAGTCTGTTAATGGGAATATATAACTGCATTTATAATTTCTTGAACCTGAAACTTTACTTAGAAGTTACTATATTGTGAAGCACTGACACTGACACGGACACACCGAATTATTAAAATTATAGGACACGAGACGGCATATATATATAGAAATATATATTGTAATTCCAATGAATTTAAAGAATAATACAATTTTAGAAAGAATGATGGAATGTGAAAGAAGAAGTGAGTTGAAGAAAAAAAAGAGAGTTGAATAAAATAAAAGAGTGAATGCAAAGGGAAAGGTCGAAGACACATACAAGAGAAAAGAGAAAATGAGCATAGAAGATTAAACACGCGCTTTCTTTTAGCAAATATGAGGGAAATGTTAAAACTCTAAAAATGACGAACCTCGCACATTTTACCTCTTTTTTAAGAAAAATATTATTTTGTCATGTTCAAGTAGTGTCTACGACACATTTCCTATTATTTTTAAATTGAACACGTACGAACGTGTGCCGGACACATGAAATTAGTGTGTCAGTGTCGTGTTGAACACCGACGCGTGTCCAACGTACGCTTAAACTTTAGAGTGTCCGTGTTTCATACTCACTTATCACTTAGGGCAATATTAATGCATAAGGTGCATGGGCATGTATATACATATATTATATTGGATATGATATAACTAATCCAATAATTATTTAACATGCATGCATATAATATATATATTGGAATTAGGTGGCATTAATTAAGCAAGGTAGTAGAGTGGGTCCGGCAGCTTGAAGGTCCTTTGGCCCACACATTCTCCCAAAAGGTCACTCCATTGATCTCCCATGTTCCCTATTATTCTAAACCCTTTCTCAACCAGCTTCTTCCTCGCTGCTGACTTGTACACTAGTGCTGTTTTTCCTTTGTATTCTGAACCCCTACAATAATCACATACATACATACATAATTCACAATAATTAATCACATAATTATCAAATTAGGATTAGGGTTGGATTCAGAAGAAGCCATGGATGCCAATGAGGAAAAAGAAGATGAAAAAGTGAGAAAATTGCATTTTTGTCTTATGAAAAATTCTTTTGTTTCATTTTAGTCCCTGATTTTATTTTAACTAAGGCCACGTCAGCTAAGTAGTACACGTAGGAGAGAGAGTGTGACACCTCAACATGCCACGTCAGCACTTAACGGAAAAAAATAAATGGACTTGGACGGAAGGACCAATTTGGAACTTCTTGCAAACATAAAGGACCAATTTAGACTTTTTGAAACATAAAGAATCAATATAAAACTTCGTGCAAACATAAAGGACCAATTTGGGATTTTGACCTTGTTTTTTTTCACTATACCAATTAAACTGTATTATTCTTACACATTCCCATTTATTTTTTATCACTTCAACTCTTACTTCTATTTCAACTTTTATTTCCCATCAAATTATTTTCCTTCTATAAATCATTAACGACTCGGTGGCTTAGAGACTAAGGTGGCGTTTGGTATCTGTAAGTGTTTTAGTGGGAAGTGGAAGTGAAATGTAAAAGTAATATTGTTTGGTAGGGTGGGAAGAAGATAGGGAAATAGAAGATAAAAATATGAAATACCTTTTTTGCCCTTACTTTTTTAAAAGCCACAAATTTTTTAAGGGCATTTTGGTCTTTAAACCATCCTCACCTCACCTTTCCTTCCCTCCACTTCCCTCTCAATTTTTCATGGCAACAAACTTCCATCTCAACTAAGAAGCTCAACCTCACCTCCTCACATCTCAAAACATACCAAATATACTTCAACCTTAACTTCCCTCTCACCTTCCCTTTAAAAGTGATACCAAACATGACCTAACAATCGAGTGATGTGATCTTTAAAAAATATTTAATTTAAATCTTTATATTGTCTATATCTGAACCAAGAAGTAGGTTTAGTGGTCTCTACCAATTGCGAGAAATTAAAGAATCTTCTATAGTTTAAATTTGATGATTTTACACATTAATTCGTTTACCTGGATGCAGATTAATATGTAAAATAAGGAATTTGACAAAATTAAAAAAGGCAGCATTAATGAGTTACTTGGTAATGAGTGTTAGCCATTGGTTGTAGCCAGCGGCTCTAAGGTTTTGGGCAGTGATTTGTTGTTGGTCCCTATTTCTGCCAGTCAAGAACACAATCTTAATGCCCAAACCCCTCAATTTGAAGTACAGCTTTTGGGTCTCAGGCAGTGTTACAGCTTCTCCTTTTGCAACCCACTCGTTCCAACTTGTTGTGTTTGATGCCTCCGTCCTTCATTCAACATATATCATATAATTAACAAAACTATATATCTTTCTTAAGCTAAATTTAGATCAACCATATATATATATTGGTATCTGATGAAGGTATCTACTAGCTAGAGTGGGTCTGATGACTAATTTCTCGAATATTGTAGAGCTCATTACTGGGGTGATTCTCCCAATAGATATGCTCCATTCTCATTCCTCCAGAGATCAAACTTGGGAGACGATAGTTAAAAAAACACAGACTCCCTTACTATATGTGCCATGTTGGTGAAAAGCCTGAAGTGCAGAGGATATCATTTGTCCAAAATGTTTATATATATGCATACATACCCAAATTTAACCAAACAAGGCCTAAATAAAGATAAGTATATTATAAAATCTTCCGTGGACCAATTAAAGCAGTAATGAATTTACTCTAATAATAATAATCAAGCATATATAAATATACTAGAATAGATCCAGTGCTTGGTTCTTCTATGCATTAGTATGCTAGGCCGACTTTTTCTCTTAGTTTTTTTTCACTTTTTTTATTTAAACTTAAAAAATTGTAAATATTTTTTAAAGAATAAGAGTTATGGACACAAAAAAATAATAAAAAGTTCCACACAAATAAGGATCTACCGTGAATGGTTTAGGGACTAAAAAGTTAGTTCCCAATCTACTTATAGTAAATCTCGATTTATGTGAAGTTTTTAATTTTTTTATCTATATTTTTCATACTTTATATTCTTTAAAAAAAGTTTATAATTTTTCAAATTTATATAAAAAAAATTAAAAAAAAAACTATAAAAAAAATCGGTATAACATACTAATATATAGAAAAGCCAAACACTTGAATCCATTCTCATAAATATACATACCCAAAACCATTGCTAGCATAGTAGGGGAAGATTGGAGAGGACAGTCTCATCAACATCAAAGATCCAAATGTTGTTATTGTCATTAGTGAGATTAAGTGAGCGAGCATAGAAGTAAGCTTCTCTATTAACCGCTTTTGAGTCATCTCTATACTTATGACCCAACATATAATTCCCCACATAATCCTCACACTCTTTTGGGACACTTTTCCAATTCATTATGTTGTTCGTCTCCACCGCCAGCCGCCAGCTCGAGCACGTGATGCCGCCCACCGTCGCCGCGTCCCTGCCCGACCCGGATTTCAGCCGGAGAGGGTAGAATTGGTAGTTGTTTGGATCTTCTTCCCCATGGATGGTTCCTGCAATGGAGGACACAACCAGGAGAACGACGACGTATAGGGCTCTCATCATGTGTGTATATAAGAAATTAAAGGAGGATATGGTTCAAGTGTGGCCTTCTTTTTGCTTTCTTAAATAGACATTTTATAGAGTAAATTATTTTTTGGAACATGAATTATTTTCTAATCCATCCATGATAGTCATAGGTCTTTATTAGTGTGAATCCCTTTCCTTTCCTTAATACTCAATCTAAATATACCCTCTAAGTTTTTATCAATGGTTGAGAAAAATTAAAATTAACAAAAAATATATATAAACTAAAAAATAAAAAACCAAAAATAATTTTTTTAATATAAAATTCAACAAGAATACATGTTTAAGGATTAAAATGAAAGACAGATATAATTTTTATATATTGCAGGAATATTTTTTATTGGGACTAAAATGAAAGACAATTTTTACCTCAAATACACAAATATAATATTTCCTTTTAAAATCTTCCTCATCAAAACCGTGTAAATGTAAAGGAAAGAGAAGTAATTCAGCACGCTAAACGATGTCATTTCTACTAGACAGCAACAACAGCAGCATGAATGGACAGTAGAGGATCCTGTCTCTTTGGGAGACGTGATAGGATTGTGACATGTGAGTAACATGATTTGAGATGCAGTGTAATTTTTCATGTGTCACAATTCTATCGATCAAAATTGCATTGTATGGATGTAACAAGTTATATCATAGACCAATCCATATACACAACACAACGCAAAAATATTACAAAATGGATTAGTGACCACACACGCACACATCATTCATAGAATCACAGTACTGGACCATCATATTTCTGTCACATGACGAGGAAATGAGAGAGAATTTAAAAAGTAAATATTCTAAAAAGTTAAAAAATAATAACTATTGCACATTTATATATTAAATAAAAAATATATACATAAATTCAGTTACCTTTAAAAATTATCTTCAGAAATATATCATTTTTACTGTGCACATTACAAAGTGCTTTCATTGAAGGCGTTTTTCTTAATTTTTTATAAGAAAAATACTCTCACTGAAAGCGTTTTTAACACTAAAAACGTCCTCACTTAGGTTTGAAAAGTAGCGTTAAAAACACTCTCATGATGGCACCCTCACGAGGACGTTTTTCTTGTAAAAAATTAAGAAAAACACCCTCCGTGGGGGAGTTTTGTAATGTGTACAGTAAAAGTGATATATTTCTATAGATAGTTTTTAATGATGACTGAATTTGTATATATATTTTTTATTTGGTATATAAATTTGCAAAAGGCAAAAATAATAGTCAAGTGTCAAATAGTTTAATTTTTAACTTTAAAATCTAATTATTATTTTATGTCATATATATTTTAAAAATTAAAAGAAAAATAAAATCAGTTTTGTGGGCTTGAAGAGTATAGTTTGGCCTTTAATTGAGGTCCCCTTTGGTTTGACCAACTGGGGATGAAATTTTAGCTATAATTCAATATTTTTTTTAATATTTTTTTTATTAAATATATTTTATTTTTCGTAATATGATGAAATTATATTTTTGTTTTTATTTTTTTACCTACTTTTATTCTATTATCGCTTTTAATATAAAGATAAATTGATCATTTTACCAACTTTTATTTCATTAACATCACAATCACGTCACATTCTCATTATCTCTAAAATTATTATTTTCATTCCTAATTTATGAAGCCCATGATGCAAGAAGAGGCCCACAAGAGCAAAGAAATCACATCAAAGTTGAGAGCCTCATCCTCCTTCATCTATTCTCAGTCTAATCCATTTGTTATTTTCATTCTTGTTTATGTATCTGTCAATTTTTTTATTATAAATTTATGATATTATTTTTATATTTGACGTGTTTTAGATTAATATTTTTGTTTATTTATAGTCATAAAATTATTTTGTTTTGCTTTTACAAATGTTGCCTGATGAATCCAAGGGGTGTGGTTGAGTAGAAGGGACTCGTTCATCCTTAACCAAATGTAGGGGTTCGATTCCTGTTTTGGGTATGGAGCAGCTTTAAATCCTTGGGCCAGTTGTCCCACCCTTCGAGGTGCCTACAATTCAGCGATGGGATTAGTCACTGTGCTCGACGGTGGATACCCTAATCTAGACAAAAATAAAATGTTGCCTGATGTAAGTATGTAACTGCTAAGATGGATTCATTTTAATTTTTCTTTAACCTGTTTAAAATTAAATTCGTTTTCACACCTTTATATTCCTCACACTCTAAGGGCACGTTTGGTATAAATGCACAGATATAAAGTACTGTAAAGAAAGTACTGTATAGTAAAGTACTGTATAATAAAAGAAAGTATGCAGAGAAAAGTGAGGAGAGAGATAGAGAGAAAAATTAGAAAAGAAAAAAAAATGATAAAAAGTGTGTTCCGTATAAAATATGATGTAATTTTTTTAAAAAAAAATCGTGAGATTACATGTAATGCACTATTTGATAAGTATACCAAACGTGCACTAATATTTTAAAAGAGTAAAACACTGTTTTGGTCCTCCACAGATGCTTCCTTTGTTAATTTGGTCCCCCACAGATCGGTGTTATCAATTTGGTCCCCCACAGATCAAACTATTAGCAATTTGGTCCTTCCGTTAATTAACTTGATGACATGTCAAGTTAAGTTGTGACTTAGCAATTTTTTTATCTGACTAGGCATTAATTAATTTAGAGTAATTTATTTTTTATTTAAAAAACCTTTTAAATTAAAAAAAAGTAAAAAAAAGGACACAAATATGCTTCTTTGCGTTAAAAGGAGGTATGTCAAAGAGTTTTTTTTTTTACTTTTTTTTAAAAAAATTACTCTAAATTAATTTATGCCTAATCAAATGAAAAAATTGTTGAGTCACAACTTAACTTGACATGTCATCAAGTTAATTAACGGAAGGACCAAATTGCTAACAGTTTGATCTGTGGAGGACTAAATTGATAACACCGATCTGTAGGGAGACAAATTGACAAAGGAGACATATGTGGAAGACAAAAAGAGTGTTTTACTCTATTTTAAAAACAACGCTGGGCTTTTAGATTTTATGGTAGCAGAGCTAGAGAAAGATACATTGTGTAGTAGGGAAGAGAGTGATCCAGGAGGGTAGACCGTAGGGTTTGTATTCTTATTTTTTGGGCCTTGTGGGCCCCGTCTTGTACCCAAGAAAAATTCTAAAAGCCCAGTCCTGCCTAAGAGAATAAAATATATTTTTGCCTTTTTCGTAATTAAAAATCGATCCGCAATTATAATCAATATTTTTTCTGTATGCACTACGGATATTTTTCATTGGTAAATAGAAAGAATATTAAATAATTGTAAAAATAAAAAGAATGTTTGACATGTAATAAAATAAGAATAAAAATTTTTAAAGTAAAATATGTTAAAAGACCAAAATGCTATTAATATTATATTTAAAAAAGAAAGTGGTGACTAGGTGATGGTGGTGGTTGTGAGAAATAAAAGTGGTGATTTTGTAAAAAAAAATAAATTACATAAGTAAAAATGATTTACATAGCAATTTTGATGTAATCCATTTTCTGATTTTCATTCATTTGATATAAAACACAAAACATTATTACAATGTAATTACAATTGCATACTAAGGGCACATTTGGTTATGTCAATGTTGGATGTAATGGGAATATGAATATAGGAAGTAATGAGAATAGTAATATGAAAGTGATGTGATTTGAATAGCATAAAAGTTAGTAAAATGACCATTTTATCCTTATATTAAAATTGATAATATAATAAAAATAAGTAAAAAAAGTAAGAACAAAAATATAATTTTATCACATTATAAAAAGTAAGATATGTTTAGAATTACATTCTACCTTCCATAGACAAAACAACGAACGAAACATATTCTAAAGTTATACCGAACAATATAATTTCTTGAAATCCGTGAGATTACATTGTAATTACATCATGTAATGCATACATTTTTAAAGGTTGAACCCGAAATCCTTTGTTTGATAGTTTAGGGGAGAAAATGTCCAAAGGTTTCAATTCCCATGTTTGCTTGCAAGAGTTTGAAGCTTTCCCATGCCATGTTTGGTTCTTGATTTGAAAGCTTATGAATGGGTCTGGGTTTAACAACCCCATGTTTGTTTGAATGATTCAAGAAGCTATGGTTTGAACTTTCTTCATTAGTTTAAGGGCTATATCCAAACCTTCCAATGACCAAGGTTTTGGGAGTCCAATTTGGGGTTAAAAATGCAAATTTACAATTTTGTCCCCAAACTTGCAAAAAATTAACGCCATTGCTTGCTTTTCTGTTTTATGCATTATTGTTATTAGGGGTAACTCTGGGTGGGTACCGCTTATTTTTTCACTATTCGAATCCGAATCTGCTCATTATATCCAATACCCGAATCCTAATAGAATCTAAAAAAATTATATTTTCAATATCCGTATCTAAAATTACCCGATACCCGATATTTGAAATACCCACAAAAATAACGGATATAGGATACCCAATATCTTATATCCATTACCCAATATCCGATATCCATTACCCAATATCCATCCACTAAATAAATTACTATAAAAAAGTTAAATCTTCTAAAAAATAAAGATAATTTTTATAAATTAAAATTAACAATACTAATTTTATTAATTGAACTATAAAATTTTATTTAATATTATAATTATATATATAAAATTATTAATATATATAAAATATTATATTTAATTAATATGTTATATAAAAATAGATATCGGATACCTTATCCACCCATTCAATCGGACGGATATAAGGTATTCGAGGCTAATATCCTAATCCGACTAATATCCGATGGGTATTTCAAATATTCGATATCTGAAATATCCGATATCCGATGGATATCGGATACGGGTATCCGTGGATACCCAAAATATCCGTATCCATTGCCACCCCTAATTGTTATATTTAATTTTGAGATGTGTGGGAATTGGGAAGGTGGGCATGCACATTTGGAAATTGGATCGATGGAATTAGTTTTCATGTAATTATAGTGTAATTACTTGAAAATGTACATTTTCATTTGTGAAGTACTATTAGGGATGTACATTAATAAGAACTTACCATGAATGGATTATGGACAAAATCTGTATTAATATTGACAAATATCATCGTCTTAAATGGATTAGAGATGAAATTGTTATTAATATTGATAAATAATCTCACAAAGCTATTTAGTGATGATATTTGTCAATATTGATAAAAATTTAGAACACGTTCTTTACGCAGAAATGGAAAAAGAAAGGGAATGGGAATTCATTTGTTGTGTTTGGTAGTAAAAATTAATGGAAATGAAATGAGAATGTATTAAAATTACCACTTTGTCCCTTGTATTAAAATAATAAAAAAAAATGTTATAATTATATCAAATCAAGGGTATAATAGATATTTTATATTTTATTTTATTTTTTTATAAAGAAATGTAAAAAAGTAAAAGTAACTGGGGCCCACTGGCTCCACCTAGTTTATTAATTTTATTCTTTTATTCAATATCCCAAACGAACATCACCTTAGTATATAATCTATTCATGATAAGTCTTATATGTCTTTAAAATTACTTTACAAATGAAATAAAAATATATATTTTAAAGTAAGTGTACGAAAGCTAATAATTGTACCGGATCCAATTTTCACATTTATGCTTTACTGTTATATTATTTCTTTATGAAAAAAAAGTATATTAATTTTTTAAATTTTTTTTTGAAAAAAACAATTTTTTATAAATGATTTAATTTAAAGATAAAATAGTTATTTTATCCCTTTAACATTTTTATTCTCAATCTTAATCCCTTAATTTTTTATGCCGTACCAAACGTGGTGGCTAAAGTTTGAACCAACAATGTTGCTCTGTTTGAAAACTTTTTATTTGATATTGATAGATGGAAGATAGGATAATAGGTAGGATGAAAGAAATGAAAACATAGTGTGGCCTCATCTCATCCGATGGATCCACATAGAGATGAGATAGATCTAGATGTAGTAGAGTGCGTTGGGAAGCTTGAAGACGCGATCCCCCGCCTCTTCTCCAACAAGATCGCTCCATTGATCGCCGATGCTTCCCCTGATTCTGTACCCTGCTTTCACGAGCTCCTTCCTCTTCTGCGCCTTGAACTCTCCCGATGTTAATCCTTTGTATTTTGATCCCCTGCACATTCATTCAATTACTCTTTTCGAGATAGGATCCACTGCCGGTCAGCAGAAATCTTTAGGAAGAGAGAGAGAAAGAAATAGAGAGTGGGTTCCACCCTCTCTCTCTTTCTCACCCCCTCGACCTAATGTATTAATGCATAGAAGAGTTAAGCATTGGATCTATTTTATAAATGAAATCAAATCAAAACAAAGTAATTAGCTTACTGGTTGAAGAATCTGTGCCAGGTGGCGAAGCCGGCGTTCTTGAGGTTTTCTTTAGTGATTTTGGCATGTGCTGTGTTTCTCTCCGTCAAGAACACAATCATGAAGTGAAGCTTACGCAGCTTCTTGTACATCTTGAGGGTCTCTGGTAGTGCTGGTGCCTCTCCTTTCTCCAACCACTCAGCGAACGCCGTGTGGTTATACAACTCAGTCCTTCAAGTTCAATATTTCAATTATTATTATATGTCTTTTAGCCATAATTCATAATTGACAATCATAACTTTTTTTTCTTTTTTATTATTTTAATATAAGGGATAGAGTGTTAATTTTAATATATTCTTATTTTATTTTTATTTTTAATTTTTACTACCAAACATAGCAAATGCATTCTCATTCCCTTTTAACTTTCTCTTTCTATTTCTGGATAAAGAACATGCCCTAAATTCATATTTTCAATCTTCAAACACATCATTTAGTCCCTTACAAATACAGATATCAACAATTTAGTCCTTAAAAGAAAATTTTTAATTTAGTCCCAAAAACATGCAGTTTCTTTCAGTTTAATCCTCAAGAGAAAATTTTCAAATTTAGTATCAGAAGGTACAGTTTCTTTCAAATTAATCTCTAAAAAAAATACAAATATCAAATTCATTAGTACTAAATAAAAAATAAAAAAATTGTCTCGTTTTAATCCTGTTAAAATTAACTTCCATCAATTTTGCTGATAGAAATTCTTAGAGACTAAATTGACACAAAACAACATCCTTTAGATATCAATTTCACACTTCCATGCATCTTCCATAAACAAATTTATTAGTACTAAAAAAAATGAAATTTGTCTCATTTTGTTGATATATATATATATATATAAATTAAATGTTAAAAGAGTAAATTAAGTGTGTATACCCATATCCATGTTCCCTATAGTAAGGAAGGCTGGAGAGGACGGTGTCATCAACATCGAAGATCCATATGTCTTTGACATTGTCTTTGGAGAGGTTGAATGTGCGAGCATAGAAGTATGCTTCGCGGTTAACGGCTTTGGAGTGGTCTTGGAATTTGGGGGTTTCGTAGTAACTCTTCACGTATTCCAAGCACTCCGCCGGGACTGTTTTCCAGTCCCTGATGTTGTTGGTGCTGGTGGCGTAGCGCCACGCCGAGCACGTGATGCCCTCCAGCATCTCGGCATCGTCGGCATCGGATCGGAGGCGGAGAGGGTTGGTTAGGTCGAAGCGGCTTGTGCCGTGGCTTGTGGCCACGGCGGAGGCGACAAGGAGAAGGGTGAGGAGAAGGGATTTCATGGTTTGGATGGATGGTTCAATTGGTCTTGGGTTTGCTCTTGTTATATAGACTTTTGGTGTGGGCAATTTTGTTTTTTTTAAATGGAATTTAGGTGAGAAAATGTTCAAAATTAAAACAACTCTCTCAATTTTTAATTGTAGACATTTTGAAAGATAAAATATTTTTAGAGAATGGATATGTCTTTATCATTCAACAACGTTCCTTGAATTGAATGGATTAATTTTTCACAGTGTAAGGAACAAGGTTGGAATCTATGGGAGATGTTCTCATATTTAACAGAGATGTTAAGGTGAGTTAATTTGGCTAATGTGGATTGGCACACCACTGGTCGCGAGTTAAACATGTTAACTTATGTGGGTTAATTAAAATTTCAGGTTAGATATAGAGAAAATGTCAATCCAGCTCATCAAGGTTGTACGTCGGGTTAGCTCATTTAACCAATTTTTTTTTTCGGATTTTAAAATTACTAATTTTAAATTAAAATTATTTTTAAAGAAATTTGATAATTAATACTCCTATATAACATCTTACATTAATATTACATTAGAAGTTCATAAACAATGCATAAAAAAATAAAACCAATCATCAAAACAATCAAATAGTAATTAATAATACATGTCCCAAATTAAATAAAAGAACAAATAAATTACATTTCTATAATTTCACGTACAAGTGAGCTCACAAGTTTCTTTTGACTCATTTATAAATAAACATAAACTCTTCTAGCTAGCTAATTAAGAGCCCACGAAGGGACCACACCAAAAGAATCAAACCTATACACATCAGTACAAAAGCTAGGGGTACTATTAAACAAATTTAAACCCATAAGGCAAGGAATGGGCGTGGTGGACAGCAAGGCTATAAGCCACATAGTTTTCTTCTCTGAGAGTGTGGTTAAGTTCCACCTGCCAGTCTTTGTTCAAAAAATCTCTGATGCTTAAAATAAGCCTTTTGAGCGGATAAGCAGTGAAAGAGACGTCTTGAATAAGCTGGATGACAAAGCTACTATCCAACTCCAAAATTACCTTCTTATACCCCCTATCCCAAGCAGTACTGAGGCCAAAATAAATACTCCATAACTCTGCATAAGCAGAACACCCATTCCCAAGGGATTTGCTATAACCATACAACCAATTCCCATACCAATCCCTGGCCACTCCGTCACAGCTCATAGCAAGATTATTGGCTAGAAATAGGGATGATCAAAATACTCATATCCAATGGGTACCTTAAAATTTTATTTTATGGGTCTGGGTAAGGAGGTATCCTATCCGTACCTTATCCGCAATAGTAATTATTTATATATATATATATATAAAGTATTATTTTTAAACTTTTTTATGTTGAAAAAATATATAATTCTAAGAAAAAATGTTAAATATTTTATAGATATTAAAGTAATTTAATTGTACATTTATATTTATGATTTAATTTTTTTCTTTTTTGTGATTATAGATGAAAAAAATTGATAAAAATTAATCTTATATTAATAAAATAATAATTTATTTTAAATTTTTATAGGTCTGGGTCCGGGTATGGGGATTTAACTACCAATAGAGTACGGGGATGTGGATTGATTTTGATACCCGCTCAAATCCATATTCGAGTTTGGGAATTATAGTACCCTACCCAAACTCTACCCATGATCATCCTTAGCTAGAAAGGACCCATCCACATTGACCTTGATAACATCGTTAGGAGGAGGGTGCCATATATAATCCTTCAACTACAACTGGTTACCAGCAACATTTATAGCCCGTTTGGTATCACTCACCTGCTGGGAAAATAAGCTTGAGGTGAGATTAAACACGTTTGGTAAGGCTCACCAGCTGGGAAGGTGAGCTGGACCTTCCCTGCCATGAGGAAAGCCTCCTTCCCTCCTGACAGGGAGGGAAGTGGAGAGAAGGTGAGGTGAGGTGAGGTTTAAAGACCAAAATGCCCTTAAAAAATTTGTGGCTTTTAAAAAAGTAAGGGCAAAAAAAGTTTTTCATACTTTTATCTTCTATTTCCCTATCTTCTTCCCATCATACCAAACAACATTACTTTTATATTTCACTTCCATTTTCCTGCATACCAAACATACTTTTTATCACCTATTTCCACTTCCACTTCTATTTCCACTTCCACTTTCCTCTAAAACACTCACCGGCTACCAAACGTCACCTTATATTCAAGGCTTGGTTGAAGTTATTGAAATAGATATTAACAAGGGAGCTTAAAGAACCCGCCTCCTCATGTCTTTTCTATCCCTTTTGATTATAACTATTACGATCTCACAATTATTATTGATATTTTCTCTCTTCTATTATCTTCTTATATCATGTATTCTATTAAATTTTTAAATGACTACTTTATGAGATTATTAATTAAAATGCTTAACAGACATATTAATATAAATATAAAATAAATATCTAAATTTATATGTTTTTCTTATGGAAAAAACTTAGGTCTATTTTTTTATGTCCATTTCATCCAATTCCACCAATCATATATTGTATTTATACTCTCTCTCTTCTATGATTGGTCATATAAAAGGTGGTCTTCTATATTCTCTCTCTACTGTGATTGGTCATTTAAACACTTTTTGCCACGTGTCATAATTATATTGGAGAATTGGATGAAATAAACATAAAGAAATAGACCTACGTTTTTTCCTTTTCTTATTCATATTTAGGCACGTGTTTTCTTTATTGTGGTTGTGGTCCTGTGGGAACAAATTTAAAATGACTGTAGCCGTACCTGATCTTTTGGATTTTCTTGTAGGGTTCTGAGGTCCTTTAATACGTGGCTTTTATTTGTGTGAAGATAATAAGAAATTTATATTTTTTAAATACTATTTTTTATATTCAATCTTTAAATTGATTAGATTTTGTCATTATCCGTTGAAATAATCATTCTCAAAATAATTCTTATAATGCTTAAAAGATTAATTATTATATTTACTCTCAATAATACACGAGTTGTAAACAAGAAAAAATATATGGTCTTTCAAATAAAATTATCTATTTTTAAAATCAATTTTAAAATAAAATATATAAGTACAAAGTGAGAAAAGAGAAATTAAAACAAATGAATGGAGTGAAATTAAATACTATATGGAAAAAACTTAGGTCCATTTCCTTATGTCCATTACATCAAGTTTCACCAATCATATATTGTAACGTAGCAAAAAGTGTTTAAATGACCAATCACAGTAGAGAGAGAATATAGAAGACCATATTTTATATAACCAATCATAGAAGAGAGAGAGTGTAAATACAATATATGATTGGTGGAACTTGATGTAATGGACATAAGGAAATGGACCTAAATTTTTTCCATACTATATTACCTTTAGTTTATTATTTTTCCATGTATATATAAGAATTAGTATTTTATATTATATTTTAAAATTAAATAAAAAAAAATGACACGCACTACTTTCATGTAAGTAAACCTTTAGGTTCCGTTTGGTATGCAGTTTGCACGCCGAAAAAGAGGCCGGAATGGAAACCTCCATTCCATTCCCACATTTGGTAGCCGGAAAAAACATGGGAATGGAATTGAGGTTTCCTTCAAGCATTTGGCGGGAAAGATGGGTAGAGACGGGGAATGTCGAAATTGTCCTCGCATGTGTGAAACGTGAGTCTTCTTCTTCTTCATTTTTGGATGTCGTAAGACGACAGTGGTCGGAGGTTGTAGGACGGCGAAGCTCTCTCTACTTCTTCTTCATTTTTGGAGGTCGCCGCAGGTCAGAGGAGTTTTATATAAATTATACACAGATTTTTATTAAAAAAATTAGGGTTTTGCTAACCAGTGGGGCACTGGTTAAGGAAGCATTAAATGAGGTTAGGTAGTTAAAAAGTGCATAGAAATCTGAATTTATATTAAATGTGTTTTTCTATTTTTCTTAAAGACACTAATACCCTCAACCTATTACTTAATAAGCATTCATAATTACATCTCAATAATATTTTTTATATTTATTTCTCTCTATTTAATTGTTTAATTGTTTTAAATAAATTAAACACTTACTAGTCTATATATAAAAAATACTTACCATTTACATTATATAAAAAAAATTATTATGTGATATAAAAAAATTAAATAAAAATGTGACCAATATATTTAATATGATGGGATAAATAAAAAAAATAAAAGAATATAAATAAATAAAGAGAAATAAATATAAAAAATATTATTGAGATGTAATTAAGAATATTTATTAAGTAATAGGTTGAGGGTATTAGTGCCTTTAAGAAAAATAGAAAAACACATTTAATATAAATTCAAATTTCTATGCACTTTTTGACTACCTAAACTCATTTAATGCTTCCTTAACCAGTTCCCTAAGGGCACTGGTTAGCAAAACCCAAAAAATTATAACAAAAATATAAAATTTAAAAATATTAATAAAAAAATGTCTGAATCAATTATTGTTTATATTTAGGCACGTGTTTTGTTTTATTGAGGTTGTGGGCCCGTGGAGACAAAATCAAAATGACTGTAGCAGTACCTGATGTTATGGGTTTTGTTGTATGGGGCCAGCAATGCTTGGATCATTTATTTATATGCTTCTGAGCTCTTTTAATATGAATGTGATCTTTCAAATCAAATTATCTATTTTCTAATATAAATTTTAAAATAAAATATATAAGTAAAAAGTGAAAGATTGGAGTGAAAAGTTGGTTTTATCCACAGAATCATCTTATTTTTTAAAGTATTCACGAATGTGTATTATAGTAGCAAAAAATTGTCACTATTGTTGGGGATTTATTAAAAAATTTTGTAAAAAAAAACATATTCAATAAGAAAGATTTATCTGTTAAACAAGTTAACCTATATATATAAATAGCTCTTAATAAAAAAATTTTAGGTTAAAATGCACATAAACTCCTAAACTATAGTGTGTTTACATATAATATCCCTGAACTTTAAAAAGTTGCATAGCACCTCTCTAAATTTTTCAACTTTTGCACATAAAGGATCTTGTTAACTTTTCCATCCAATTTTTAATACTTAATGACACATCAGCTTCCACATCACATTTTAATTCCATGTCAGTTGGGCAAATAATTAATTTCTCTACCATTAATTACTTAATTAATTAATTTTATAAAAAAAATTAATTATTTTTATGAAAAAATTAATTAATTAATTAAAATATAGACTGTAGAGAAATTAATTAATTAAAATATAGACTGTGAGGGCAACTTAGTATTTTCAAACTCCCTCAGTTTTCACTTTGGGATAGAGACACCGGCCCCTCATACATGATTGCTGACGTGACACTTAACGCCTAATTTTTACGAAACCCTAACAAAAGAGGTGTCTTTACCCCAAAATAAAAAGTCAAGAATTTATGTACAAAACCCTAGCATATAAGTTTTTTCCTTTTCTTATTCATATTTAGGCACGTGTTTTCTTTATTGTGGACTTGTGGTTGTGGTCCTGTGGGGACAAAATTAAAATGACTGTAGCGGTACCTGAAATTTTGGGTTTTCTTGTATGGGGCCAGCAATGTTTGGATCATTTATTTATATGCTTACAAGGTCTTTTAGGGCACGTTTGGTAGCTAGAAAGGGAAAGGGAAAGGGAGAGAGAAATAGAAAGGGAATGAGTTTGATGTGTTTGGTAGTAAAAATTTAGAATGAAAATGGATTGGGAATGTATTAAAATGACTACTTTACCCCTTATATTAAAATAATAAAAAGAAAAGATAGTTATAATTGTGTCAAATCAAAGGGTATAATAGATATTTTATATTTTTTTTCTTTTTTTAATTATGCACATTTTTCAAGATGAAAATAAAAAAGTAAGTAACATGTGGGACCCACATGTTTTTTTTTCTATACTTTTCTCCCTCCTTATTTCATCCCATCCGAACATATCTTTCCAATAAAATTATCTATTTTGTAATAAAACATATAAGTGTTCTAAAAATAATAAAATATATAAGTAAAAAGTAAAAGAAAAAAAAGAGAAATTAAAACATATGATTGGAGTGAAAAGTTGGTTTTATCCACATAATCATCTTATTTTTTAAAGTATTCACGAATGTGTATTATAGTAGCAAAAAATTGGCACTATTGTTGGGGATTTATCAAAAAATTATGTAAAAAAAACATATTCAGAAAGAACAATTTATCTGTTAAACAAGTCAATCTATATATATACATCGCTCTTAATAAAAAATATTTATTGCGGGTGGTCAAAAAGAAAACCTACAAAACTAGGTAGTACGCCAAATGTCTATAAAAATTGTCATCAATAATAATGATTTTGTTGTTCTACAAAAGTTGCTACTATTCGAATGAGGTGATTAATGTCTCTACGTATTATTTATACTTTTTATATCTATCTTTATTTGCCTACTATTTTTTTTTCCAAGACCATGAAAATGAATTTAAATGCTCTATGTACAAAAATTGTTGAAGTATTGAAGTGAGAAATTAAAAAGTAGGAGAGAAATAAATAAGGACAAGCGCTCGTTTACTGAAAAAATATTGGAAAGAAAAAAATAAAGTTGGCCCACCACCTATGAAAAATTTATTTCTCGCTTGGGAAATCGTGAATTTTTTAAAATATAAAATATTTATTATTTTTTAATTTGACATAATTATATTTTTATTATTATTATTATTTTAATATAAAGAATGAAATGATAATTTTAATACATTTTCTTTTTATTTTATTCTCAATTTTTACTAACAAACACAGTAAACTCATTCACATTCCCTTTCTACATAAAAAACATGCCCTTAGAGTACACCTATAATTTTTTTTGTTTATTCTTTTTCTTACTCCACATTAACACTTGATTGATATTTGTATTTTAGATAAAGGTATCAGAGTGAGCCAATCCTACTGACAACGGGTTACGAGTTAAATGAACCTGCTCATGCGAATTAAAATTTTAGGTGAGCCAAAAAATATTATGAGCCATTGGCTCACTTAACCCACATATATATATATATATATATATATATATATATATATATATTTTCATTTTTTGATAACTAATGCTCTCACTTGATATAACATTACATTATATTACATTAGAACAACATATAAACAATGCATAAAAAACACAAAACCAACAAATAAAATATCCAAATAATAAAACATGCCCTAAATGAAATAAAACAACAAGTAGAATTGTGTTCCTTTAAATTCAAGTGAATATTGCATGTGTATTAAGTTTACAAATCTCAATATTTAGAAGTACATTTGAAAAAAGTCTAGGTGTTTTTTAAATAATTAAATTATGAAGAAAAGAAAATTAAATAGGCCAATAATCCACTAAGTGAATTAAGTGAAACGAGTTACTTTTGACTCATTTATAAATAAGTCTAAATTCTCTTAACCCAACTCACATAATAAGTGAGTTAAACGGATATATATATATATATATATATATATATATATATATATATATATATATATATATATATATATATATATATTTTAAGTTGAATTCGTTTGAGATAGAGACTAAAAAGAAGCTCAAGCTTTTTAGAACTTGTACAGGAAACTACTGAGAAAATAATTAAAAAATAATAATTGTTTTTTTGATGGACTCCTCCAAAGGGATCTTGTAGAGCCCTAATCCAAATCTGAATTAAATCCAATTCATGACTATCCATGGTTTTATCCTATACATTGAAGAAAGGGCCAGACATTATATTTCAATATTCCAGTCTAGCGTAATTTAAAAGGTTATATTTGAAAAAAAAATTAAAGTAAAATTTCTTATTATGTAATTATTATAAAGTACTTCAATTATAAATTTTATTTTTGTTCTCTCTCTTATTTGATTATTACTTATGTAATTTATTATTTTTTATATTCTTTTTATATTCTATTAAGCATTTATTCCATATATTAATAGGATGATCAAAACATAGTCTCTCTCTCCCATCTTCTTCCCCACATACACATGCATAGCATAGTGGATATGGATTATTGTACTAATACGCTTAATCTAAATGTAGTAGAGAGCATTAGGAAGCTTGAAGGTACGATCTCCCACTGCTTCACCAACAAGATCGCTCCATTGATCGCCGATTATTCCTCTGATTCTGTATCCTGCTGACACAAGCTGCTTCCTCATCTGCTCCTTGTATTGTCCTGAGGTTAACCCTGTGTATTTCGATCCCCTGCATTTTTTACCCCCCATGTACCAGTTATATACATATTTCCCCCATATGTACCGTTTTTGTTGGAAATTAAATTAAGGAAGGATGAACTAACTTACTTGTAAAAGTACTTGTGCCAAGTGGTGTAACCAACGTTCCTGAGGTTTTGCTGAGTGATTTTGATGTGACCTGCGTTTCTCTCAGTCAAGAACACAATCTTGAAGCCAAGGTTAAGAAGCTTGTTGTACAACTTTATGGTCTCGGGAAGTGCTGGTGCTTCTCCCTTCTCCAACCATGTGTCGAACTCCGTCGCGTTGTATTCCTCCGTCCTTCAAACGTATATATACATATGTTATTAATTGTACTATAATTTAGTCTTAAGAATGAATTAAAAAAAAGATAAATTAAGTTATGTATGTAATATATGTATACCCATAGCCATGTTCCCTATAGTAAGGAAGGTTGGAGATGACGGTGTCATCAACATCAAAGATGAAGACGTCTCTGCCATCTTTAGCGAGTGGGATTTCACGCGCATAGAAGTATGCTTCACGGTTTACGGCTTTGGAGTGGTCTTGGAATTTGTGGGTTTCATAGTAACTCTTTATGTATTCCTCACACTCCGTCGGGACTGTATTCCAGTCCCTAATGTTGTTCGTGCTGGTGGCGTAGCGCCACGCCGAGCACGTGATGCCCTCCAACAACGTCTCGCTGCCGTCCGACCGGAGGCGGAGAGGGAAGGATCGGTCGTAGCCGTGGGTTGTGGCCACGGCGGAGGCTACAAGGAGAATGGTGAGGAAGAGGGCTTTCATGGTTGTGAATATAGGTTGATGATGTGTGGATGGTTCAATTGGCCTTGGCTTTGGTCTATTATATAGACTTCAGTAAGGGCTCTTCAGGCCCAAAAAAAGAGCAAGGGCTCTTCACATAACAATGGATAGGGTCTCGATAGGATATTGCATTCTCCGTTTTCAGTCTCGGTAGTCAATATTTTTCTTATCCCGAATCCGTCCCCGGCCGAGTATGAAATTTGATACCCATCTCCGGACCCATCGAATACTTAGATCTCCAGACCCGACTCTGAACCTGGAAAATTTACTATTTTCCTGCAAAATTTGCTACTTTCATCACAAGTAATTAAATCACAAGTATTGAACACACATTCATAAATTTAATTATTTCCAAATTTAAGAAAAACAAACTTCAAACACACAATTTGATATGATATATAATATATTTTTATATAAAATACTTTTATATATATTATATCATCGGGTCCAGGTCCGGGGTGAATACCCCCCTCACCCGCACCTGGAATTTTACCCGTTAAAATCCCCAGACCCGGATTCAGACCCATTTTTTCAATACCCAGACCGGACCCAACGGGTAAATTTTTCAGGTACCCATTGGGTCCGGGTAATATTGTTATCCCTAGCTCTTCACTTACTAAAAATGTATTCTATGAAAATGATTGGGTCCTACTTACTTTTTCACTTTTTTATTTTTATTAATTTTAAAATGAAAAGAGAAAAAAGAAAAAGAAAATACAAAATATCTATTATACCCTTTTGATTTGACATGATTTGATACAATTATAACCTTTTTTTCATTTTATTATTTTAATATACGGGGTAAAATAATCATTTTAATACATTTTCATTATCAAACTTTTACTACTAAACACATCAAATGTATTCCGTTTTCGTTTTTGTTTTTGTTTCCATTTCCATTTCTATTTTTACCTAATGAATAGTGCCCTAAATTTGTTTATGGGCTAGGTAGCTTATAAAACTATTTAAGCTCAAGCCCATGGATCTGCTACCCAATATTAAAAATTGAGTATAAATAGTACTTGGACTTTATCCATCAAATGCCCATTTTATTAAAAATATTTGGGCTAAAGCTTGAGTAGTTTCTGAATCCTACCCATTATTTAAATTACTTCAGTGTGCTGATTTTTTGAGACAAAATCTTGGTGAAGAATAATGTTCAGAATTAAAACAAGGAGCAAATTATGAGCATTGTATATTTGTTTTAAATTGTATATTTTTTATTTTAAAAAACTGCAGTCTAAACATCTTTTTAATTTATCTTTTTTTCTTTTTTACATATTAAAAAAGCATATAATTTTTCTATTTTCAAAAGAATGAGTACAATTTTAATAAATAGGAATGTATGTTAACATAAAAGATGACTAGATGAGATCGATGAACTAATTATTAATTGTTATTCATATTTATTATTTACACGTGTTTTGTATAATGTGGTTGTGGGCACCGGAATAATTGTAGCTTTACAATATGTATCCATGGAGAATAGATCTAATACTTGACTCTTCTATGCATTAGTATGCTAAGCCGACTTTTTTTTATAGTTTTCTTTATTTTTTTTATTTAAACTTGAAAAATTATAAACTTCTTCTAAAGAATAAGAGTTATAGACACATAAAAATAAAAAATTTCACATAAATAAGGACCTACCGTACGTGAATGGTTTAGGAATCACCTTTATTAGGGACTAAAAAGTTAGTCCCTAATCCATTCATAGTAAATCTCGATTTATGTGGAGTTTTAAATTTTTTTTGTATCTATGTCTTTCATACTTTAGATATTCTTTAAAAAAAAATTTATAATTTCTCAAATTTAAACAAAAAAAGTGAACAAAAACTATGAAAAAAAGCCGGCCTAATATACTAATACAGAAAAAATCAAGTACTAGATTCATTCTCGTATCGATGCACTATCCAGCAATGCATGCATAAATTTTCTTTTATTTTTATGTAATGCATTAATTCTGGATTATTTTTATCGTTAAATTGAAATATATTTTTAATTATGTTAGTGTATTTGACAACTACTACTGATCAGTATTATTCGGCCTCATACCCTGAAGGTGGTGGGCACACTGAAAATATGTCATTGACATGTTTTAAATGTAATTAAGAGTACGGGACAAATCGTATGAACTCGTATTTCTGATCCTATAAATTTTATATAATTTAATTAAAGAAAATATAGATTTAATTAAAAATAAGTTGTCCCGACTCAAATATGCTATGGACTAAATTTTTATTTAGTATTAAATTATTAACAAGTGATAAATATAAATGAAAGAAGTATTGAACTTTTTTATGTCTTCTTATATTGATTAATGTTATAATAAAGCCATAGATCATGTATAAATTTTTAGACTAAAAATATAATTAACGATAAATAAAAGTTTAGTATTGTAATAATATTAAATTTTAGTATATCTTATTAATTATATTATGTCATTTATTAATATTAATAGAAACTTACATTAATATAACATACACCCCCTGAGTTTTCACTTTGGGGCAAAGACACCCCTCACACATGTTTGCTGACGTGGTACTTAATCCCTAATTTTCACGGAACCCTAACAGAAGGGGTGTCTCTGTCCTAAAGTAAAAACTCAGGGGGTCTATGTGCAACATTTTAAAACTCAGGAGGTGTATGTGCCCCTGCCTCAAAACTCAGGTGGTGTATGTACATTTTAGCCTTTATTAATATTAATAGAAACTTACATTAATATAATATATATGTATAATAACCCACTTCAATAGATTAGAAATTAATTGATTGGATAGGTAATACATGAACATTCTCTCATTAACTCTATACACTCTTTATAAAATGTTATTTATAAATTTGTTTATGGTAAATATTAGAAAATCTCTTAAAGATGTACATATCTATGATAATAAACATATATATATATATATATATATATATATATATGTGGCTTTGCTTTTTATAACACGTGATTTAAAAGGATTCCAGTTGTAGATAGGGTTGGGTTGTGTTAGGTGGTCACTGGTCACGCGTGAGAGAGAAAAGAGGAAAGAGGGTAACTTTAGCAGTATGCTTTTCTGTCACCGTAACTTTAGAGTTTTTGCAGTAAGAATGTAACACACACAAATTTTACATTATATTTTAGAAAGGAGAAAACAATGTAACTTTAGCAGGAGTAGATGTTTAGTGATACGGTAGTACTGAACTTTAGTACATTTTTTCAATCAGTTGGTCCCTAAACCATTCAAAGTGGGCTTTAATTAATGTGAGTTTTTATTAATATTAACAAATGGCACTACATGATTGGAGGGATGCACTGAAATTCAGTGATACGGTACCATTGAACTTTTATCCCTTCTTTTTTATTTTTTTTTAAAGTTGATAGAAATTAAAAAATAAAGGGCCTTATTTACCTTTTGGTTTCTATGGAATTGTTTTTTTGGTAGTGAACATGCCCTTAGGGTTCCTATAATAATGATGCAGAACAGTAAAATTATGGTATTTTATGATTCTTAAAAAAATTTTACATTATATTTTATACATATTATTAAACACACTTTTTATCATACTTTTATCTTTCCTAATTTTTCTCTCTATCTCTCTCCTCACTTTTTTCTCCGGTACTTTCCTTTACTTGACAGTATTTTACATCTGTACATTTATATTAAGCGTAAATAAGGTTAAATATAGTTTTCTGTTGTTTACAAATAAGTCAAAAGCAACTTAGCTTATCAATATTTGATTGGTTAAAGTGGTAAATACTTTATTTTCTTTAAGCAAAGTCCCAAGTTTGAGACTTACGTAATATGAAAGTTAAAATCAATAATATTCTTTAGCTTTTTAAATGGAAAGAAATATTCTGCCTCTCCTAGGGTTTGTTTGTTTACTAAAATATTAGAAAGGAAGGGGAATGAGAATATGAATGTTAGATGGAATAGAAATGTCGTCATGTCAATGTGATGTGATGTGAATGAAATTAAATTAGATAAAATGATCATTTTATCCTTCTATTAAAAGTGGAAATAGAATAAAAGTGGGTAAAAAAATAAAGACAAAAACATAATTTCATCATATTAAAAAAATAAGATTTATTTGATAAGAAGAATGTTAGAAAAAATGTTTAATTACCTCCAAGATTGCATAGTTAATTTTTGTTACCAAACATGACACTATTCTCATTGGTCATTCCATCACCTCAAATCTTGATTAAATTTTATTTATTATTCTACTAATATAATTTTTAAAAAAACTATACTCACTTTTCCCTAATTTATTTTTAGTTAAAATTAATAAAGTTAGTTTTTTTTACATGACATAGCATATATTAGACTTTTATCAATATAATATATAGTAAATGAAAGAAAAATTGAAAGTATAATATATTGATTAATATATGTAAAGATGTTAAACCAAGTTATATATATTAATTAGACATTTTGGATATAAAGCTTTTCTCACTGATGAGGCCATAATCAATTAACTAATCTTGGGCATGGATCTATGTTTCATCATACACAGATTTATGTACATAAGTAATACTCAAAATCATATGATTTAAACATGCATGTGACTATATCCATGCTCTTGTCCTTTTCTTTGAAGAAATTAAAGAGCCACATTAAAATCCTAATATCCAGTCTCAATTTAATTAAAAGGATAAAAATATTTTTCCCCTTTTAGAGTAAATTAATTACTATATATCTTTTGTTCTTGAAAGATAAAATTTTTGAATTTAGTTCCTAAAATATACAATTAAATTCAATTTAGTCCTTACATGAAATTAAAGTTAAAAATGTCAAATTTAGTGTTTAAAATATACAATTTATCTCACTTTAGTCCTTGATAATTTCCATTAACATAACATAAAATTTTTTAAGGTGATTAAATTTGATATTCTCGCATTTGAGGTACTACACTGAAATAGAGGGCGTATTTCGGGGACCAAATTATAACAATTTACTTGTATATATATATTTTGGTTTTCCAAAGTATCCTCAGCCCGGCAGGTCAAGGACTAATCCTCTGCGGATCTGAGCTCCATTTAAGGGTTTGTCGCTGGCCAATTGGTTGCTGCATACACAAGGTGGGATTCGAAACGACCTAGGGAGCTAACCACTAGACCAACCAAACTTGGTTATTTACTTGTATATTTATTAAGGCATGCCAACTCTCTCTCTCTTTTATATATAAATTTCAAAATCTAAAATCTGTTCCGCATTTAATTATAATTAATATTCATTTGGGAAAATTGCAAAACGGAGCAAGAGATGGATCGAGCAAGCAAACACATTGCAAAACATGAAACTTTTTATTTCATTTTTTGATACAACATAGGATGAAAACTCAGTCGTCTCTCCTCATTGTGATCTCCTCCACACACATAACACATTCATATAGTATGACAGTAGTGGATGGAGTGTACACTGCATTCATCTAAATGTAGTAGAGAGCATTGGGAAGCTTGAAGGTACGATCTCCCACTGCTTCACCAACAAGATCGCTCCATTGATCGCCGATTATTCCTCTGATTCTGTATCCTGCTGACACAAGCTGCTTCCTCATCTGCTCCTTGTATTGTCCTGAGGTTAACCCTGTGTATTTCGATCCCCTGCATTTTTTACCCCCCATGTACCAGTTATATACATATTTCCCCCATATGTACCGTTTTTGTTGGAAATTAAATTAAGGAAGGATGAACTAACTTACTTGTAAAAGTACTTGTGCCAAGTGGTGTAACCAACGTTCCTGAGGTTTTGCTGAGTGATTTTGATGTGACCTGCGTTTCTCTCAGTCAAGAACACAATCTTGAAGCCAAGGTTAAGAAGCTTGTTGTACAACTTTATGGTCTCGGGAAGTGCTGGTGCTTCTCCCTTCTCCAACCATGTGTCGAACTCCGTCGCGTTGTATTCCTCCGTCCTTCAAACGTATATATACATATGTTATTAATTGTACTATAATTTAGTCTTAAGAATGAATTAAAAAAAAAAGATAAATTAAGTTATGTATGTAATATATGTATACCCATAGCCATGTTCCCTATAGTAAGGAAGGTTGGAGATGACGGTGTCATCAACATCAAAGATGAAGACGTCTCTGCCATCTTTAGCGAGTGGGATTTCACGCGCATAGAAGTATGCTTCACGGTTTACGGCTTTGGAGTGGTCTTGGAATTTGTGGGTTTCATAGTAACTCTTTATGTATTCCTCACATTCCGTCGGGACTGTTTTCCAGTCCCTGATGTTGTTGGTGCTGGTGGCGTAGCGCCATGCCGAGCACGTGATGCCCTCCAGCAACGTCTCGCTGCCGTCCGAGCGGAGGCGGAGAGGGTAGGTTAGGTCGAAGCGGCTGGCGCTCACGGCGGAGGCCACGAGGAGAAGGGTGAGGAAGAAGGCTTTCATGGTTGTGCTCTATATATAGCTTAATTAAGTTTGGCTGTCTTGGATGCTTCAATTCCACTTGCATTTGCTCTCTTATATAGACTTGAGACTTCACTGCTCGCGCGTGGCTTTTAACTTCTAATGGGAAGGAGTGATTTTATGTATGAACTAATAATGGATCGGATAGGGATGAGGCAAAATTTAGTCCCTGAATTGTTGGTCAAATTACTATTTAGTCTATGAAATTTGTAATTAATTATGTCAACTATTTAGTCCTCAAACTTGACAAAAATACTATTTAATCTTCGAATTTGTAATTCTGTCAACTTTAACAAATAATAGTCAAGAGACTAAATAGTTGACAGAGTTACAAATTTGGGGATTAAATAGTATTTTTGTCAAGTTTGGGGACTAAATAGTTGACATAGTTACAAATTCGGGGACTAATTAGTATTTTTGTCAAATTCAAAGACTAAATAGTTTCTTTATAAAGGAGACTAAATAATTGATATAATTATAAATTTCGGGGACTAAATAATTTTTTTTTTCCCTCCCGAAATTTTTTTTTTTCTCTAATGGCAGGGAATGCACAGTGACTCAGAATTTCCTTTGAATGAAAGAAAAGAGGGGAAATAGATTCATTTGTAAATAAGTTTTGGTCGAAATTAAGAACTTGATTGGAAGAATCATTTAAAAATAATAATTCTAACACTTTAATTTTTAAACTCTTTTAAATTGAGGGTTTCAAATTATTTTTATAATTTATATTATTTAATTTTATTTTGAACTCTTTAATTAGTCAATTATACTTTTTATTTTTTATTTTTTAAGTAATATTATTATTTTTACTGACATCACGCCACTGTCTAAATAGATAACTGGCCGGGCACTTCTTTTACTTAAAAGTTTGGGGTGAATGAGGATTATTTTTGCTACAACTTAACAAATTTTGTCAGCTCAAAAAAAAAAAAAACTTATCCAAACATCTCACTATTTTAGAATAAGTATTTTTGAACAACCAATACTTCTTCTATGAAGCCTAGGTTGTCCCATTTACCTCATATAATTTGAGATAAGAGGAGTGATTTTACAAACTCAAATTCATGTAAATTATAAATCACTATTAAAAGTGTAGTGAGAAAAATAAAATAAAAATATATGTTTAATTAAGTAAAGTATATTTAAAAATTTAAAAAAATCATTTTTAGTTGTATTCACTCAATTTATACTAATTAACATAGTCGTTTGTCAATAATAGGTTTGTAAAGAAATGAATGTTAGGTTATTGGCTGGATTGTTTCGGGTAATTTATTTTAATATAATTTAAAAAAATTTAATTATTAAATTATTATATTATCTATTTAAATTCTCAATATACTACCCCTACAATCAAATATTTTTGCACAAACTCTAAATGCCACATTTCAATGGGCCTTTGTCATACTCCATGGCAAAGACCCCACACACGCTCAGCTTTTTTTAAAAAGAATTTTTTAGCAGCGGAAATATTTGCTGCTATAATGTGCTTTGCTTTTAACAACAAAATATTTTGTTGCTACAATATTAATTTAAAAAATCGAAAAAAAAAATTCACAAATACAATTACAATTTTTATACTTTTATTTGTTCTAATTATTTAAATTTATTATTATAAGCTTTAAAAAAATATATTAAAATTATTTCAGCAATCATTTATTTTTTAAAAAATATAGTTAAAAATTTAAAAATTGAATTAAAGAGTAACTATATAGTTATACTTCAATAATTATTTCTTATATGTTGTCATCAAAATATGAATGTTTAAAAACTTGATTTTATTGTAGTGATAAAAGTATATTTGTTAATTTTAAAAGTAAATAATAGTTTCAAAAAATATTAATTATATAGATATCTATAATAATCATCACTCTCATTCATTTTAAAACTCTCATTTAAGTCCTTAAGTAATTTTTTTTCATAAAAATAAATGATTTCTCAAATTATTTTAATATATATTTTTAAAGTTTATAATAATAAATAAGTTAAATAATTAGAACGAATAAAAAAGTATACAATTTTTAATTAAATTTGTGAAAAAAATTAAATTTTTTTAAAGTAATATTGTAGCAACGAATATTTCCGCTGCTAAAAAATTCGTTTGCAAAATAAAAGGAAAAAAAAAAAAGCTGAGTGTGTCAACTTTGTGGGGCCTTCACCGTGGGGTATGGCAAAGACCCCTTGACATGTGGCATTTTGAGTTTGTGCAAAAAACTTTGTTTGTAGATGTAATATGTTAGGAATTTAAATTGATGATATAATAATTTAGTAATTAAATTTTAAAAAAATTATATTGAAATAAATTAGCCATTGTTTCTCCCCTTTATATATATATATATATAGATCAAATCTTGAAAATGTTTATAATTTATATTAATTTTTTTTAATCGTTCAAATAATTTTAAGATCATCATATACAAAGTGGACAATTAGGTACGTTTCGTATAAATGTATCGATATAAAGTACTGTCAAAAAAGTACTGTAGAGTAAAGTATTGTATAATAAAAGAAAATACCGTAGAGAAAAGTAAGAAGAGAGATATAAAGAGAAAAATTAAGAGAAAAAAAATATGATAAAAAGTGTCTTTTGTATAATTTATTATTTATAAAATATAATATAAATTTTTTAAAAAAATTATAAAACATTATAATTTTACTGTTTGCTTTTTACCAAACGAACCCCAATAAAAATAAAAAAAGTTTCATTTTAATACTGTAAAAGCTTTTTCTTTTTAATTAAACAAAAGAAATAATTTTTTTCCCTTTTTTGCTGAATTATGTGGAGAATCAACCATGATCGAACAAATTAAAGGTGACAGTGACCTTGACAATTGATATTTCAGGTAGAAGAAGACACAACTAATGATGTAACTAAAGTTTGTTTGATGGCCACACACGTGATCAATGTTTTGTAAAGGACATACATAATATATTTTGGACTAAATTAATTATTTAATTTTTTAAAAAATAAATGAAATTTTTGAAAATTTTCAATATTTTAACAATATTTTTTGACGACTATTATTAAAAAGTATAAAAATAATTATTAATTTAGTCTCATAAAAAATATAAATTATTTTAATTTAATTTTTAAAAGATAAGAATATACTTAATTTAATTTTTTTTAAAAATTAATTGTCTCAATTTAATTCTTAATTTTTTTTATTAATGTACATGTGACTTCTTTTAAGGTCTAAAATAATTAAATTAAAACAAAAAAATTTTAATAATTAAATTAGATTTTTTTTTTTTAAAAGTAAATTAAAATAATATATATCTTTTAAGAATAAAATTGACAATTCCTTAAAAAAAAATATTGTCGGTGAACACATTAATAAATTTTACCATCCACGTGTGTTAATGATTCATTTATCCACCAATTTCATAGTCATCACTTGTAATTAATTTGTAAGTGTAATTATTAATTAATATACCTAAAATCTACCTTCAAAATAAATCATATTAAAAGGACAAACGCCTTGAAATTATTTGCAAGCCTAACTTTGACAGGTGTTCTTGTCGGATATATATTAAGATTTTGATGTGCACATTGACGAACTTTAATTTTTTTTTTTTCAGAAGTTAGATCATTATAAAACTTATGTATACAATAACAACACTTTTTTACACGAACTTTTACGAAATATTAAATATATAAAGCTTAACTTTTCAACTTTATTTTTTCTCTCAAATTACATATTTTAAAAAATTTTATTATCTATATTTTATATGATATTACTACCAAAAAATTAGTATTTTTAACAATCTATATTTCGACAACTGAAAGAAATTACATTCTTTCAATAATTAAATGACCGTCAAAATATATACATATTTTAAATAATATTTTCGACGATTAATTATTGTCGATAATACTTTTTTGAATGGTATTTTTTTGACGGCCGTCGTTGAAAAATATATTGTCGAAAATAATATTATTGACAACTGATAATCGTAAAAAATATTATCATTGAATTTTTTATTAATTTATTTTGATTGTCAAAATTTAATTGTTGAAAATGTACTTATTTCGACAGTTAAAATTTTATTATTAAAAAAATTTCTTTTGTCAACAATTAATAGTGGTCATCAAAATATAAGTTGAAAATACTCATTTTTCTTGTAATGTATAATATACAATTTTGAAAAATAAAGAAAACATATTTGTCAGAAGGTTCTACAATTAGAAACTAATACATGTATGATTTATATACAACTCATTTCTCTTATGGTTGGTTTTTTTTAAAAAAAAAACACATATTTTGTTTTGATTAGATAAATGATTAGTAAATATATAAAAAATTACATACAACAAGTCTAGAGTGGCGTTTGATACGCTGTCATCTTAATCTAATCATCTTACATACTGTAGACTGTAGTATCTTAAATGTCTAAATTGAATGTTAATGTTTGGTAAATACGATCTAATTACATAACGACATCCAGATAACACCCTATTATCATAATTATAGTAATTAGAAGTCTTGGCTATATTATTGGATTCACCAAAAGATCAAAGAACGTAACCTGTGTCGGCGAGAGAAGGGAGAAACTTTGAAGAAGGAGAACGGTTTCTCTTTGATAAAAAGAAAAAACAAAGTTCGAACACTGAGAATATACACAATTTGAAATATGATAATTTAAGGTTAATAATGCATGTAATGTTGGCTTTTACACATTTATATACACGTTAAAATATATATATACACACAAATTTAGTCACCTTTAAAAATTATCTACAAATATATACTTTTTTTTATTGTACACGAGTAAAAAGGCCGTCAGTGAGGGCTTTTTATTTATTTATAAATTTTAACAAGAAAAACAAATTCAGTGAGGGTGTTTATAGTTTTTTTACAATTTTATCACACTTATTTTTATGTAAATATTAGCGTTAAAAACGCCCTCACTGAGGGCGTTTATAAGGTTGACCATTTGACTCTAAAAACGTCCTCATTGAGGGCGTTTTTTGATGTGCACAATAAAAATAATACATTTCTGTAAATAATTTTTAAATGTAGCTAAATTTATGTATATATTTTTTATTATGTATATACACGTGCAAAAGCCGAGCTTATTTTCTTTTAACAAATAGGAATATATAAATACAAATTATATTTATTTTTGTTGGTACGCGTGGAGGGAGAATCAACCATGAACAAAGGAGATACAATGACGTCCATTAGAGGGTATAGAAGAAGACACAATTAATTATTGGGTGGCCCATACTTAATTATTACATGACATGACGATGTCGATGCTTTTGTGGACTTTTAATTTTTGCCACAGAATAAAAAATCTTATCACGAGTCAAGTATATGTGAGAGTAAATCAAAGATTACAAAATTAAAAAAAAAATCATTTTTAATTTTATTCAGTTAATTGTTAATTTGAAAAAGAGACAAAATACTATATAGTCTCTGAATTGTTGGTCAAATTATTATTTAGTCTTTGAATTTGATAAAAATACTATTTAGTCCCCGAATTTGCAACTCTTCAACTATTTATCCCACTGGTCGTTACCCGTTGGGTAACCAGTTAACGTGGCACTGTTAAGTGCCTAGTCATCTGCCATTTCATATGTCACGTCAGTTTTAAAATTTAAAAAATTCACCAAAATTAAAATGGTCCTTGAACTATTCAAAAGTCATACTAAATAATAGTCCCTAAATTACTGAAAAATCATACTAATTGATTCCAGAATTATTCAAAAGTCGTATTAAATGGTCCCTGAATTATTGAAAAATCATACTAATTAGTCTTTGAAATATTCAAAAGTCTCCAAGATAATTTTTTTTGTCTCAATTTAGCCCTTTTAATTTTTTGTCAGTGTATGTGCGGCTCCTTTCGAGGACTAAATTAAACATTTCACATTTTAGGGACTAAATTGGTAATTCTCTCTTAATATTATTTTCTTTTTTAAAAAATGTATCATTTATTTAAAGTATATTTCAAAAATTAATACTTCGTTGTAATTTTTGTTGAATTAAAATAATAAATTTAATTATTAAAAAAATAAATTATACGTTAAATACATATTTAAATTAATTATTTAAATAATACAATATAAAATACTAAAAAGGGAATATAATTTTAATATTTGTAAGAGAATATTACTTAAAACAAAAGATGACTAAAATGAACCAATTAATAATTATCATTCATATTTACGCACGTGTTTTGATCAAATTGTGGCTGTGGGGACCAAAATGATATTGTAGCCCTACCTAATAGTTTGAGTTTTCTAATTTCTAATACGTAGAGCCAGCAATTAATGCATGGATAATTCAAATAAAAGAAATCAGAGAGTGCATGGATAATTTATATTCACTTTTATGTAATGCATTTGTGTAATTTTTAATTTTTATAGTTTAATTTAGGATTTCACTAGCAAGTAAGGTGCCTTAATTAAGGAAACTCTTTAGATTTTCTCTTATTAGTTGGGATAGAAGTTCAATGGTACCGTACCATTGAACTTCAGTGCATCCCTCCAATCATATAGTGTCATTTGTAAATATTAATAAAAATTCACATTAATTAGGGCCCACCTTGAATGATTTAGGAACCAACTGATTGGAGGGATGTACTGAAGTTCAATACTACCGTACCACTGAACATCTACTCAGTTAGTTGATAGTATTATATGGGGAATAGCACAATCAGTCCTCGACCTTTATCATGCGATCAACTTTGGATGACCGCATCCTCTTTCCCGTCTTTACGTTTTTATAAGCGAATTATGTGAACTGTAATCTTTGTCTTTGAATATATAGTCCATAAATCTTGCACCTAGGTTTAATGACTTGAATTAAATAAAAAATCATCAACATTGTAAATTCTAATATCTAAAAGTGTTATTTCATTTGTTTAAAAATTTAATTTAAAAAATACATTATTAGGACAACAATTAACAAAAAAAAATCCTCATATTTAATTATGATATCAATAAAAAAAAAGCCAATACCTTTAAATGTAATATCCTTAAGAATATTCTACTCGCATCTAAATGTAATATCCTTAAGAATATACCTTTACAAGTAAGTCGTCCTCCGGGACTTGGAAGGACAAAAACTGTGTAAAAGTATGTTTTTTTCTGGTCCTTTGATTTTTATCTTTTGTTTAAACTGTTTTTTTTTTTTAAAAAAAAGTTGCATGCCTATCTTTGAGTTATGGTCGCATATATTATAAGGGTTTTACTAATTAGGTGGCGCGTTTGGTAGTTGGTGAGTGTTTTAATGGAGAACGAAAGTAAAAGTAAGTGATAAAAAGTATGTTTGGTATGCAAGTTAATGAAAGTGAAATGTAAAAGTAATATTATTTGGTATAGAGTGAAGAAGATAGGGAAAAAGAAGATAAAATTATAAAATATCTTTTTTTGTCCTTACTTTTTTAAAAACTACAATTTTGTTAAGGGCATTTTGGTATGAAAAAAACTTATGTGCTATTGCTTACATGCTTATATGACACACCATCTCTCATACATGTCATATTTTAATGACGTGACATGACATATCATTGCCACGTCACCCCAGATGATGATGATAATGATAATGATGAAGGAGGGAAGATAATGATGTGGTAATCTGGGGTGACATGGCAGTGATCTGTCATGTCACGTCATTAAAATATGACATGTAGGAGAAAGAGTGTGCCATATAAGCATGCCACGTCGTCATTTAACGGCAAAAAGTTAACGGTATTATGCTTGAGGACCAAAATCGACAAAAAAAAAACGTTGAGGATCAACATTAAAATTTTGAAATATTAAGGACCAACATTAAACTTCATATAAACATTAAAGACCAAAATAATACTTTAGTCCTCTGTAGAATTATCCTTTATATAAATCTCCAAAAAATCTGAATAAATGTCTTATGGATTTGCTTATTATGACACGTGTTTTAATACAATTCGAGCTCTGGATAAGGTTGTGTCAGGACTTGGGACACAGGAATTTTGTGTGGTCACCACTCACGCGTGACAGAAAAAAGACGAAATATGTTACTTTTTGTACTATGTTTTTTTTTTCAAAAACCTGCTTTTTTTTTTTTTTTTACGTTCATTCTTCAATCTATTTTTTTTTTATGAATTTAACGGGTCTATTTTTCTTCATATTTTAATATTGTAGTCTTATAAATAAGGTTGATATAATATTTTAATTTTGGTGGTGTTTTTTTTTAAATGTTTTAGTCCTTCTTTATGATAATATAATTTTTTATTGTTAGATCGATTTAAATTTTTAAGTGGAGTTTGTTTTATTTTATTTTGTGTATTCGTTTTTCTTTCTGAATTTTTTTTTACAATTATGTGATTCTGGTCGATTTAAGGTTTGTTATAATCATATCTAAAATCTACGAGTTATCTATGTTAAAATTTTTTTACTCGTTCATCATGTTGATAGAAGAGCCTACGACAATTTCAACTTTGAAGATTACTTAGCTTCAGATCTGATATGCAAGAGGTATAAGAGTAACAACTCTTTTGGCAACATCAATGACAGTGAGATTTTTTATCCTAAAGAAATATGATCAATTGAGCTTACACTTTGTTTACCTAGTTCAACAATTGTTATGATTTATTTTTTAGTATTGTTATATCAGAGTTTTCTAAATTACTGCAAGTGCCGTTTAATTTTTTCTATAATATAATAGAAGTTTAATATTTTTTACTAAAAAATGTTTTTTCTTGAAAAAATTACATTTGATACTCTCAAATTTTAATTACGGTCAATTACATTTTGCAATTTTTTTATTTTTGAGAAATGTTCTTTTCACTATTATTATTCATGTAACTTTTGAAATCAATTTTCTCTGGTTTTTTTTCTCGCTTGAATCTTAATGTTGAATGAGAGGGCCAAAATATAATTTTCTTATTACGTGTAACGTCAAGTCACCACTTAACATTATCTTTTTAGATGATATTAGTAAAAATGACAACATTACTAAAAAATGAAAAATTAAAGGTACAGATAATATTTTTACAAAATTTAGAGATTAAAAAGTAGTTTGATCACAATTCAGAGACTAAAAAGTTTTATATCTCAAAGTTTTATGCATGTGATTTGACTTTATGGAACTATATATATAAATTAAAAATTTAGATAAAATGGATATTAGATGAAGAAAAAATTGGCCGGCAATAAAATTGTGAGGTGCACAAAGAAGTATGGAGGATAAAATGATTTGGAGATTGGAGTGTATAATTGCATAGTAGTGTGAGGGTGTATTTTAAATTTTTAATTAATATATAAAGTTAAAAAGAATATAATTATTATAAATTTTGGGGTAAAAGTTAAACATAAAAATATAAATAATTAAAAGTATAATTAGTATAAATTTTGACACTAAAATTTAAATATAATATTTTTTATAAATTAAAGAGTGTCACATGACAAATTCTTATTGATTGTATAAGATGGGAGTAGCATGAAATTAAGACCGGTTTTTGGTCACATATATCACTTTTCCATTTATTATTTTTATTATTATCACTTTAAAAATCTTATTTTACAATTTATATCAAACCCACTATTTACGTCTCAATCTTATTTTCAAATTCGAATTTGAAAAGCCAGTGCCCAATTCGTTGTTGGGGACGGCGATTGGGCAGGTAAGCAGCCACGTAGGCTAAGCTGGCTAGTGAAACCTAATTCGCCGTTCCCAACGGGGAATTTGGGGGCATTTTCGTTGACTCCTAATTTGTTTTTAGTAACGGCGAATTGGGACGTGAACAGTGCGTTTGGTACAGATTGAAAAATAAAATTTCAAAAGTGATGTATGTGGCCAAAAACCAATTAAGACCCACTCAGAATATTTTAAAATTTGAATTTGAACAGTGGAAGTTCAAGACAATTGAAAATATAGGCTAAATTACTCTTTTAGTCCTCAACGTTTGCACGAAGTTTAATATTGGTCCTCAACGTTTCAAAAAGTTATTTTAGGTCCTCAACATTTTTTTTGGGTGAAAATTAGTCATCTGGCGTAACATCCGTCTGGTTTTGCTATTAAATGTTGATGTGGTACACCCTCTCTCTTGTGTATCATATTTAAATGACATGGCATCTCCTCTCACTCCAAAATTCATTTAAATGACCAAAATAAAACATTTAAATGAATCAAAACGACGTCATTGGAGTGAGAATGTGTCATGTCATTTAAATACGACATGTAGGAGAGAGGGTGTGCCACATAAGCCTTCCACGTCAGCATTTAATGGCAAAATTAGACAGATGTTACGCTAGAGGACCAATTTTGACAAAAAAAACGTTGAGGACCTAAAATAAGTTTTTGAAATGTTGAGGACCAATACTAAACTTCATACAAACGTTGAGGACTAAAAGAATAATTTGGCCGAATATATACTATAAATTTTTTATCAATATTATATTATAACTAAATATATTTTTAGGAATCATTCGATAACACTTTTTTTTTTGTGTGAAAAAATACACACATTTTGAAATATGATTAAGTACTCTATGTTGTTATTCATGCATGTAATGTAACTGTCAAAGCTGTAAAAGTGTAATAATGCGATAAGACATATATAGTAATAGAGTATATAGATAATTTTGTTCCTGAAACATTTAGAAGTGGTCAATTTGGTTCCTGAAAGATTGCACCATTACACAAATTGGTCCTTCCGTCATCTTCAATTAAATTCTCTTAACGAACTTGCTGACGTGGCATGTTAATTATATTGTAGACGAGGGCCATTAATTGCTTAGTAGGACATGCTTACATGGCACAAGCTAATATTCACCTCCAACTCAGTACAAAACGCAGCGTTTTGAAGCTTCAATTTGCACACTTACACTAAGTTGGAGGTGGACTTTAGCTTGTGCTGCGTTTTGTCAACACAAGCCAAAATCCACCTCCAACTTAGTGTAAGTGTGCAAATTAAAACTTCAAAACACTGCATTTTGTGCTGAGTTGGAGGTGGATTTTAGCTTGTCTAACGGTCCTCGTGTGCAATTAACGTGCCACGTCAGTAAGTCCATTAAGAGAATATAACTGAAGATGACGGAAGGACCAATTTGTGTAACGGTGCAATCTTTCAGGGACTAAATTGTACACTTATGATCTTTCAAGGACCAAATTGACTACTTTCGAATCTTTCAGTGACGAAATTGTCTATATACTCTATAGTAATAAGGGATTTATGATTTTTTAAGTAACTTTCATATCATAAATTCGATCTTTAGACAATGAGAATGAAATGTGATATATTAAGATAGTCACATTTAGGGGCGTTTGGTTAATGGGTTGAGGATGTAATGTGTGATATAATATAACACTATTTCTATCAAACATACTTTATGTTTTGCAATGTGGTGAAATTATCTCTTTGTCTTTATTTTTTTACCCACTTTTATTTTTATTTCATTCACATCACATTCCTATTCTCATTATTGTTTTCATTACATCCAACATTCACCGAATCAAATAGAAATGGGCTTGATGATATCTGATAAATTAATCATCACACTACACAAGAGAAATTTATTTTTGCAAAGGCTTTTTTAGCAGCAGTTTTAACCGCCACTAAAGCATTAACGGCAGTTTGTTAAAGTGCTGCAATACCTTCCACTTGAGGGTTTATAGTGTCGGTTTTCAGGCGGTAGGAAAGCGTTGTTACTACATGATCGTGTCATTGATATTTGTCGAGATTTTTTTAAAAAAAGAGCTAAAAAAAAGCATAATTTATTTGAAGAAAATAATATTTATATTTGTTGGTGCATGTGGAGAATCAACCATGAAGAAATTAATTAAAGGAGACAATGACCTCCATTACCATTATATTACAATGATGTGACTAAAGTTTGTTTGGTTACCACACATGACTTGACGATCATTTTGTGGACTTTTTTTCGCCATTGAATAAAAAATCTTATCACAATTACTCACAAGTCAAGTAAATTAGGACATACATATATAGTATATTTTGGAGTAAACTAATTATTTGATTTTCAAAAGGAAATTTTCAATATGTTTTTTTTTTAAAAAAAATCTTTCAATTTAGTTTCTTTATACAAATTTGGTTTCTCCATTAGTTTGGCAGCTGATCTCAAATTAACTGACTTTTTTAAGTAGTAATTTTTAATTTCTTAACATTTAATTTTAAGCAAATTATCATACAAAATTGACTCTTTTTAACAATATGTTTACTTTATAAAAATTTTCCATCGTTAACATATGATTGATTTTAGTTAATACGTACCGATTATTAAAAGAAGTACTTGTTTATATATATATATATGGCATGCATGAATGCTTTTATCAAATTAAATAACGTTTTTTTTAGTATAACATGGCTCATTTTATTTATTAACAAATAACGTTAATCAATTCATGTTCAAATTGATTTTTTTAGTGATACAACTCACATTTAATTTTCTTTAAAAAATCACACACACACACACACACACACACACACACACACACACACACACATATATATATATATATATATATATATATATATATATATATATATTGTTATTAATTAATTAATGGGTAAAGTACCCTTACTGTCCTTAAACTTTATTGTAATGTTCATTACTGCCCTTAAATTTTTTTTTTGTTCATGTATATCCCAAACTTTTAATTTTGTTCATGCCCGTCCTTTTTGCTAACACTGTTAACAAACATAACAAAATTTGTTGACATGGACGATAAATGTGTATAATTTTACCACATCATTTTTTACCTCACATTTAAATTTTTTACTTTTATAACTTGATCCAAATAAAAATATCAAACTTTTACCCTAACCCATTTTTTACTATCTCATGCAAGTTTGGTATTTTGAATTAGAGTATCAATTGACTTGACTTTGAAGCTGAGACAAATCATGTGCATATATACAATAACCATAAAAGCAAAATGGTTAATCACCAAAAAAAAAAAAGCAAAATGGTGATTTTAATTAAATGGTGTAACCCAAAGTGCATTCATCACATACCAACTCTCCACTCAATTAATTATTCAGCACCTAATTCTCTCACAACGTTTTGAAAATGGGCAATTATTATTTTTGACAGAAAGTTATATATTGTCAGAATCCATGATAATAATTAATATGATTTGTACTTGGGGACAACAATATAATATTATTGACCTGCAGTATATTAAAATACTTTATTTTATTTAAATCAAGTATCTATAATAAAATACAGTGATTAATCATTATGTTAACTTATAAATATCTTGATGAGTAAGATAGTTGGATGAAAGATTTAAATTAAAGCTATTCCATCATAGATTAAAAATCAAACCCCAAAATTAAAACTTAATTAAAGATAAATGAATTACTTTTTTTTTTTAAAATTTAGTTAAATTAAGCATCGATATCCACGAGGATAAAAAAATAATGAATCACTTTTGCTTGATCATATCCTTATACATTTAAATACTTCTAAGTTTTTTTTATGCACTCGAATATGCCTTTATGTGAATCATGAATGCATGTCATATTGCCATGTATGCATGCATGCACATTATTACTTTATTCAATTCTACGTACCTACTATTATTGCCAACGAAACTGGTCTTCATTTTAATTATCAAGTTTATTATGATAAATATATACCTAATCCAGTTAGACCGAAAAAAATGGTGGACTTTATTTAGTGGAACACAATGTTATATATATGCATTATTAGGCTTGTTGAGAGTTTTATTAACCGTTTTTAATTTCTAAATTCTACAATCTTTCTCAATTTAGTCCTTAAATTTATCCTCTATTTGTCTTAAACTTTTAATTTATAAATAATGTTATTCTTCACAAATGGAGATAAGTAACTAGAATAATATATTATTCACAATTGCAAAACAAAAAAAATTGTAGCAGTTGAAGTTAAAACTTGTTTATTTCACTGATATTATATATTACTTCAAAATTCTCACACACACATATATGATAAAATATATAGTATATATATAATTATATATAAATTTAGAAGAAGTCAATTTAAAGGTAAGGTACATATGCATAAACAAGTTTAGCCACTTCAAAAATTAATAGAAAAAAATTGGCTAAAATGCACATAGACCCCCTGAGTTTTGGGTCAGAGGCACATATACCCTCTGAGTTTTAAAACGTTGCACATAGACCCCCTAAGTTTTTACTTTGGGGCAGAGACACCTCTTCTGTCAGGGTTCTGTGAAAATTAGCCGTTAAGTGCCACGTCAGCAAGCATGTGTGAGGGGTGTCTCTGCCCAAAGTGAAAACTCAGGGGGTGTATGTGCCCCTAAAGTAAAAACTCAGGGGTGTATGTGCGGCACATGTTTACTGACGTGGCACTTAACGCCTAATTTTCACAGAATCCTAACAGAAGGGATGTTTCTGCCTCAAAGTGCAAACTCAGGGGGTCTATGGGCAACGTTTTAAAACTTAGGAGATATATGCCCCTGACTCAAAACTCAGGGAGTGTATGTGCATTTTAGCCAAAAAAATTTACGTTTAATAGTAATTGAAAATTTTAGTCTCAAATATAGCATTGATAAAAGTTAAAATATTGTGGTACATGGAGAATGGATCCTATGCTGAATGCTGTACAACATAGACAAGTAAGGAGAGAGAGTGACACATAAATAGGTCCCACACATAGTGGGACCTACATGTGAGATCCACTATGTATCACTCTCTCTCCTTACTTTTTTATACTGTACAGCATAAAATCCATTCTTATGGTACATGCGCATTCGAATTTGAACACGTGATTTAAAAGGATTCAGCTATCCTTATCTTTGTGTCGGGAATCTTCTTCTCTTTTTCTTTCAAGCGTGAGATGAGAGACAAACGGCAAGACTTAAGGGTAACTTTAATCACTTTAGTATATTTATATATATATATGCTTTTGTTTTTTATTTTCTTTTGTGAAAGTTGTGACTCCATATATATATATATATATAGATAGATAGATGCACCCAACAATTTCATATATATTGAAAAAAAATATTAACACTTTTTTTTAAAAATTTTATTTTGGTCATATATATATATATATATATATATATATATATATATATATATATATATATATATAGATAGATAGATAGATAGATAGATGCACCCAACAATTTCATATATATTGAAAAAAAATATTAACACTTTTTTTTAAAAAAATTTTATTTTGGTCCCCTATCTTTTTTATTTAAAAAATTATTTATAATTTTTGTTTGAGAATGGTGTGAGGTTATAAATCCTTGATTTGATATTTAAGTGAGTAATAGAGTGGGATGATTTAAGATGGTTTGAAAACCCTTCCAATCCATCTAACATTTCAATTTTCAAACCTCTCCAATTGGGAGGTTTATGATAGTTTGCATTGTTTACAATATTTAATTCCACTATTAACTTTTTTTTACTTTTGTTCATTCATTATAAGGGTAATATTGTTTATCACTCTTCATTTTTTTAAAACTCCCAATCAATAAGATGGTTTGTATAAACTATTCCACCCCACCCCACTCACTTCAAAACTCCCAACCAAATATTCTAAAACAATAAAATTTCTCAATAGTCTTTGATATTACATTACAAATATTATGTTCACATAAGGTTAAAAAGATTACAAGTTTAATTTTACTAAACTTAAAAAAATTATATCCCCACTGAGAGAGATCACCATAATCAGGTGAGTGAGCAAATTAAGTCTAAATTAGTTGGACAAAATATCAAAAAATGGACGGACAACAAAAAATGAATATAATTTAGTTAGTTTGTTTTAATTTTTTTGTTGTTTGGGGAAAAACAGAAGGGCTAGATTTGTATATATATATTTTTTATATCTTTGCAATTAAGTTTTTTTCTTCATAAAATTGCAATTAAGTTTTTCAATTAAAATGTATGAAAAGTAATTTAAGAAAGGTCCAACCGGCAATAATGAGAGGGATAAGGTGTATAAAGTATAAATTATACACACATTTTGATAAGGTCAAAACCTCAAATTGGTCCTTTATGTTTGTACGAAGTTTCATATTGGTCCTTTATGTTTCAAAAAGTCCATATTGGTCCTTTATGTTTGCAAGAAGTTCCAAATTGGTCATTCCGTCCAAATCCATTTATTTTTTAAGTTAAGTGCTGACGTGGACATATAATCTCTCTTACGTGTCAATTGAAGCTGACGTGTCATGCCACGTCATCATCCAATATCATATGTGATGACGTGGCAGTGACGTGGTGCTGACGTGGCATGACACGTCAGCTTAGATGGACACGTCAGCTTAGATGGACACGTCAGCACTTAACTTAAAAAATTGACGGAAGTGGATGGAAGGACCAATTTGGAACTTCTTGCAAACATAAAGGACCAATTTGGACTTTTTGAAACATAAAGGACCAATATGAAACTTCGTGCAAACATAAAGGACCAATTTGGAATTTTGACTTTTTGATAATCTAATGACAAATATATAAAAATTTGTACCTATTTTCTCAAAATAAAAATGGATGTGAGTTGAAGTAGGTGACGTTTTGTTGAAAGAAAGTTGTTCGGTAAAAAAAGGGAGTGGAGTGGAAATATGTAATAGAGAAAATAAATATAATTGTAAGCAACACCCTTTTATTTTTATTTTTTAGACTTCAAGGTCCCGTTTGGTATTATAATGAGAGGGAAGCTAAGAGGGAAGGAGAAGGAAGCTCAATGTTTGGTATCAACAATGAGAGGGAAAATGAGGGAAGATGTTCCCTCTGTGCAAGGAAGCTTTGATCCTTGATAATATGGAGGGAATGTGAGGTGGAAAGAAGAAAATGATAGATGAAAGTATCACTTTGCCCTTTTCTCCACATCACATTCTCAACAAAACAGAGCACATTTCTGAAAGATGGAGGGTCATTTCTGAGAGTACCACTTTGCACATCTATGAAAGATGGATACGTACCCATCAGCTGGATGATAAGATTTTGAACCTTATTAGCTGACTAATAAGTTGAAAAGGGGAAGGAGGCATTTTGCAATAATGTTGTGTGCGTGTAAGATGAGGTTGAGGGTGTGTCATGTGATGTTGAGAGTGTGTCATGTGAGGGCAATAATGTTGAGGGTAAAATAGTTATCTATTTTTAAACTTTTATTTCCTTATCTCATTCCTATCATACCAAATAATTTTTATTCTTATTTTATTTCCCTTTTCCTACATACCAAACACACATAAAAAACTTTCACTTTCACTAAACACTCACCGGATACCAAATGGGTCCCAAAACTCCAAACAAATTGTGTATGTTAAAGGGCAAAAACGTAAATATGGTTGTGTATGTTAAAGGTCTAAAGTAGGGGTGTTCATAACCGAACAAAACCATCGCACTTGAACCAAACCAAACCGAACAAAACCGATCAATGTTTGGTTTGATTTGGTTTGGTAAGTCGAAAAAACGAACCAAACCGCATACACATACATGTATATATATGTACATATTATGTTAAAATTTCTAAATAATAAAGTATAAAATTTGTTTTTAGAAGGTTATATTAAATTTAGTCAATCTAAAAATTTAATTTTAGAACTAAGTTGATTGTATATTGTAAGCAAATGAAATATTACTATACTTTTTTATTATTTATATTGAATAAATTTATATTTTTTATTAATAAACTTAAATAAGTAAGTTTGATAACATAAAAGTCCTAAACCACAAAATCTAACCGCTCAAAACCGCTCGTTTATATGGTTTGGTTTGATTTGATTTGATGCTATCAACTTAAACCGATAGGTGCACTAAATTTTCACTAAAACCCGCTCAAACCGCCCGCCGAACACCCCTAATCTAAAGGGTTGCAATCTAATGTCTTGACACATCCAGCGCTTTGTAAAGTGTCGCGAAACTATTTTAGTGGCACTTTCACTAAAGGCAAAAATAAGTGTCGGTAAAGTACTATTTTTTTGTTAGTGGTAATACTCTATCATCAAAATGGATTCTCCACCATTTTTTTTTTGTTATTACGGAGAAATAAAGATAAAGGTGTGAGTTTTATCCTCAATTTTTATTTCTCTCTAATGGTAGAGACAATGGCGAAAATTCACTTTATAAAAAGTGATCCGCAATTAATGTATGAAATGTACAAATTCTAATAGTTCATATTAGATTGTTGCACTTTAGTATATGATTAAAATTGTGCATTTTATACACTTTAACGAATCACACTGATCCAATTTCTTCAGCTCTCTATGATTATTATCCGACTGTAAAATGTACTACAAAAGAAAAACATAAGGCTGTAAATTGGAATAATTACAAGCATAAATATATACAGTAATATAGTACGAGCACTGTGGACTTTTCTTTTGAAATATGATGATAACTTATTGGTAAGGCTAATTTTACACTGATTTTTTGATGTGATAAAAATGTGAAATTTAGCACATTTTTAAAATAAAAAGAAAAAAATAATAATTTAAGTATAGCCCAAACTGTAGAACATATATAATTTGTTCAAAGAAATATAAAGAGAGTAAATTGCACAACTCCTAAATAATTAATGGAATACGTGAAATTTTTGGATGTTATTTACATAAATGTTCATTAGGTCACTACCGACAACATTTTTTAATAATTGAATGGTTGAAAACTCAGAAATGATAATGAAATTAGAGGCAAAATACTATTTAGTCCATGAATTATTGATCAAACTACTATTTAGTCTCTGAAATTTGTAACTATGTCAATTATTTAGTCCCCGAATTTGAAAAAAAAACTATTTAGTTCCCGAACTTGTAATTATGTCAACTATTTAATCCCCAAATTTGGCAAAAATACTATTCAATTCCTGAATTTGCAACTCTGTCAACTCTAACGGGTAACAGTCAGGAGACTAAATAGTTGACAGAGTTGCAAATTTGGGGATGATGATTAAATAATATTTTTGCCAAGTTTGGGGACTAAATAGTTGACATAGTTACAAAATCGGAGACTAAATAGTATTTTTGTCAAATTCAGGGACTAAATAGTTTACGTAGTTACAAATTTCTGGGACTAAATAGTATTTTTGATAAATTTAAGGACTAAATAATAATTTTATCAACAATTTAGGGATTAGATAATATTTTACCTAATAAAATTATTAGTAAAACAATTTATTTTATGCATAATGGAGATGGTGACAAAATGATCTGGAATGTACTAAAGTTGTCACATATATACACGTAAAAGATAAAGACATTAATTATGAAGAATTGACTTCTCACATCATCTTATTTTGACACATTTTTGGTGTGATTCCTTTGTGGGCCACACCTTCTTCTTTTCATCTAATTTGGATAATTGATAGCCATAATTGGAGATTACATATATAGGATAACAAGATTTGCTCACATATATGGTTGGAAAATTAGGATAAAAACGAAATGTTTTTCTTTTTTCTTTTTCTGGCGTATAAAAAGAAACAAAAAAAGTAACCTTACGAAATGTTGATTTCTTTTAAAAAAATTTTTGATATCTTAATTAAAATTCTAAAAAAAAGCAATATTTGTTACATTTTGATTTTAAAGTAATTAAAGGGTACAAATATTTTGGATTCACGAGATAGAAAAATCCAAATGATTTTAGTACGAAATAGGAGGTAGGAAGTGTGATGAGGCAAATAGGGAGGGACCTCTGAATAGTAATAATGTAAATCTATATAATAAAGTGATTGTGATGTATGGGTTCAAAAAATAATAGCACATGTGATAAGTACAAGTACAAATGGGCCAGGCTCATTCAAAAATTTGTCTACCATACTATATACAAGTGTACGTTAATTTATGAGCCACGTGAAGTGAAAGCAACAACCATTTCAGACGATAGTACATCAAATAATAATTTTTTTACAAAAAAAAAATAAGGAAAAAACTTATGTGCTGTTGCTTACATGTTTTTGGTAAGGCTAATCAATTAAAAAAAGACATGTGTCAATTTTGAGATAGATATCTTTTTTTAATTGGTTAACCTTACCAAAAACATGTAAGCAACAACATATAAGTTTTGTCAAATTTTTTTTTAAAGAGATTGGAGTCCGTTCATAAAAAAAATAAAAAAAAAAAGATTGGAGTCGTAGAATATGCTTGGTACAAATTTACGGATGTAAAGTACTGTAAAGAAATTACTGTAGAATAAAAGAAAGTACAGTAGAGAAATGTGAGAAGAGAGATAGAGAGAAAAATTAGGAGAGAGAGTATGTTTAGTATATATAAAATATGATGTACAATTTTTTTGAGAATCGTGAAACAACATGATTTTACTGTTTGCTATTCTTACCAAACAAATCTAGTCTTAGATAGATCCAGTTTGGTTACTTATTTCTAGGGCGTAATTTTAGCTGTAATATAACATTTCCTTCAACATTTTTCAGATCAAATACCTTATATTTTGTAATATAATAAAATTATGTTTTTTACCTGTTTGGTTTGTGGAATATGAAATGAGAATCGGGATTAAATAGAATCTGAAAAGTCAATTTTGTCATCAATTTTAAAATAATTTTATTCTTCATTTAAAGATTGTTAATATTTAAAAAAGGCTAGGGATGGCAAAATTGACTTTTCAAACTCTCGATTTCCATTCCCTCATTCCAATTCTACCATCCAAACAAGGGCATTTGTCTTTACTTTTTTTACTCTCTTTTATTCTATTTCCATTTTTAATATAAGGATAAAATTGTTATTTTACCCACTTATATTCCATTCATATCACAATCACATCACATTCCTATTCCCTTAAACATTTTTCATTCCCTCAAATATTCTTGTAACTAAATAAAACCATAGTTCTTATTTCATGTAATTAGCTAGTTTAATTTATATATTAATCCCATATGAGTTAATGTATAAAATAAATAATAATAATTCACAATATTTATATATTAACTCTTATGCGGTTAATATATAAAATAACATGAATTACATCAAATTTTAACTTTAGGGATTTAATATTTTATAACGTATGTATAGAGGGAATTTCATGGTCAGTATTATCAACAGTAAATACCTTTAATTCACAAAAAAAATTGATAAATTTATATTTATTATCTTAATTTTAATAAAGTATATTAAGTACCTTCAAAAAGTATATTAATTGATAACATTATAGGTTAATATGATTGTTGTATCTTATAAGTGATGCTAAAATATTATTGACACAATCTCGATCAAACAACTCTGAACTCCTGACGCTAAATATCAATTATAACTAACGTTTAAGATCATTTATAAGTATTACACTTTTTATTATATATAAAATAATATATAACAAGTGTATTTAATTAAAATAAAGAAAGACAAAACTAATGTAGTAAACTTTTTTATTTTTAAAATTTTAAGGAAAGAAGCATAAATTTTAAAAATAGATACGAAAATATAGTTTTTTTTTTAAAAAAATATGATGAGGCTATATATATATAAATAAAAAATGTATCTTTCCCCAAAGATGGGGCAGGTTCATGTTGTCCTCAACATATATGTCTTAATTATTAGCACAAGGGAAGAAGATAATTAAAACAAAGAGTGATTCTTCAATATTTCTACCACAAATAATATATTCAAATATTGAATTGCCCATTAATTATTTATTAGACTGACTGAAACTAAAAACTACAAACACTAGGCACTAGCAACAGTTGAGTATATTAAAAGGGCTTAGTTCTTATAATGTAATAAATTTAAATTTTTATTAAAAAAGTGTTTATATTTAATATTTCAGAGTAATGCCTCAACGGCCTTTATTCATATTTTCAAGTATCATAAATATATTATTGTAATCTTGAGTTTAATATTGTATCATAAATTATTGTAATCTTAAAATTTTAATATTGTATAGCTTAACTTCATTTGTTAATACTTTTATATCCTAATACCTATTTTTTCAAAATAAAAAATCAAAATTTGTTTATATTAAAGCTTTTAAATAAATTCATAGTTCAAAATTCCAACTCCCAACTCCCAAGTGTGATGATAATTACCAAAGCTTTTCAAATTTGTGGCCCTTACTTGCCTTAGACTTCTCTTCACTCCTACAATTAACACATTTTTTTTATAAAAAGCATAAAGTCAAATTATATTATAAAAAGTTAAATAACACTTACAATTATTCAAATAACTCAAACCCAATAATACAAGCTACTACATTTTCATATAACAATCTTGAACACTCAAGAACTATAGTTATATTTATAATTTATCAGGGAGTAGATTATTTATCATTGTTTTTTCCTGTCATTCCAGAAAACGTCACTTTTGTGTAATTTGATGTAATTTTTTTTTTCTAGATTTCTAATACAATGGGTTCCTTTACTCTCAAAATATATTTATGATGAATAAATTTTAGAATTCAGATCCTCTAAAATTTGAGAAATGACAAATTTTTCTAAAATAAAAGATATATATAAATAAATAAAGTCTCTATTACATTAATATTATGTCCCAATTAATGTGAAGTATTTAATTTTTTTGTTTATACCTTTATCATACTGTTTTAGGCCGAATTATAATGCAAAAAACCCCGTTGCTAATTTGAAAGTTGATAATTTGCAGGTGACTCCAAGTTTATGGGGTATTTATACTTTATAAAATAAATAATCTACATAACATTTTCCGATTGGACTTAAGCCCAGCTTAGCAAACATCGAATTTAAAGCCCAATATATAGTACCCAAATGCAGTATGAGGGCTAGCATATGAAGGCAGATTAGAGAAGTAGTTTCCATCAATGTCAGAAACTGAGAAACCCAAATTCCCTTATAGATGATCTGTATTGCAAATTACATGTGTGAATTGTGATCTTAATGATAGTGAAAACGCATGAGAAAATATTTGATAGAGTTATCATATCGTCTTGGTGGCTTTTAATTTTTTTTTTTCTCTATTCATCAAAAAAAATAAGAAAAGTAAAAATTATTAGGAAGAATTTAATTATTAATACCTAACAAAAATAAGAACAAAAACAAATTAGCATCACTTAATCTATATAACTGACCTTACCTCATAGAAAAAGACTTTAATTTTCTTGTCAGTTTGGGAATAGATGAATACAAACTAGGCATAAGGCAATCAATACAGAGAAGTTGCAAAACACACCATCCCAATCCCACTAAAATAATAGAAACCCAATGTATTTGAGGGATAGATGGCTTGAAAGAGATAACGAAAAGGTAATCTGTATAGGATGTATTTATGAGGGCATCATGTATTGCATTTGTAGTTGCAAAACTTTATGCTATCTCCAACTGAGAGATGAGAGAAAAAAATTATATAAAATGAGTAACGTCAAAATTTTGCGTGATCATACACCAGCTACTTTTAACTTTGCAGAATGAATGGAAAATGAGTTTAAGTGAAAGATAAAAGAGAGTAATGATCCTGGTTAATTGTTCCTCAGATCCGCACCAAAATTTCTCTGGGACTTATTTTCAGGCATTTAGTCCAGAAAATGTGGCTCAGGTTGATCACACGCAATTTCATTTTGCATGAAACTTTCTGTTAACAGATTCATAAGTGGGGACATTTAGAACTGCCAAAGAAGAAAAACATAGATGTCTCATTACTCAAAACCATCAATAAAATAGCACAACCAGAAATCAAATGAATTATGAATGGAACAATCTATAATTACCATCCCCATAGGATGCCATTGTCAAAGGTGATGAGATTATCTTCTGAGAAATTCTGGTTATATCATCCAAAGTAACTTCGTCTACGGCCTTCAAGAATTTTTCCACAGGCTTCCTGAAAAGGTGTAAGAAATGTTATTTATACAAACATGAGCAATACATGATTGGATATTTAATAAAAGTTTCTTTACATGTAATATTTTTTTATTTTAGAAATTATAGCAAATAGCTAAACAACTCCTTTCATGAAACAGTTCATAAGGATTTCTACGCAGGATTTTGGGATGGAAATTCAAAAGAATTCTTATGCAATGGTTGTTCATTAAACAAGAACCTAATCCACTTCCTTGAGATATCTGGGAGATACGTCATTTGTATGTTGAAACTTGAAATGATTGTGCTACTCATATAGAAGCAGCAAGGCATAAATGGAAGGAGAAAAACTTCAGTTGATTTTTGGGAATTGAAGCAGTTCATTGATTGTATACCTTTCTCCGAAAGTCAAAACCTGCCTTCCTATGTCCTCTGATACAATCAACTGCAAAAGTGACCATTTGTGAGCAAACAAGAAACAAATGGAAGCACAAAAGAAAGAGACGAAAACCCACAGGAAGATAAAAGCATAGTATATGATAGTATACAGTCGCAAGCTTTCGAAGGGCTTTATCCTTTTAGGGCCAGAGAGTAGGAGCGTCTAACAAAAGAAAACCACTGGCCTCACTATTAACATTATCATAACCAGAGTAAATAGAGCGAGAGCATACTCGAGATTCCAGATTCATTAGAACAGCATTCTTTGTGGATATTTTGGCTCGATCAAGTTGTACCTGTGAAACTGACATTGCAAGAAACAGAAAAGTTCAACTTACAGAAATTATCTAAAGACCTTCACCAATAAACTGCAGGAACAAGAAGAGACGTGGGTCAAACCTTGTCCAGGAGATGCAATTGCGATTAATTCTCTGGCTGCTATGTCCACAGCTTCTGATGCAAAATCAGAGCTCTACACCCATAAATTAGAAAAACACTCAAGCTTAGAAAAATAATATTAAGCGGTAAATTTAAGAACCAACTAATATATTACAAGTTCATCAGAGAACAAAGAGATGGCAACAAGAAATGTACGAGACAAAACAATAAGCTCATGTGAATTACATATCTCGAGTAACAATTGAAAGGACATTGCTATGTCATGTAAAAGGTAGCTTCAACTTAAAGGTTTTTTAGAAGTCTATCTATCTTCATTTAGCAATGGCAATGGGTAACATAAGGAAATACTAACCCAGCCTTCCAATGAATTAAGAAAACAAATTGAAAATGGTAATAAATAATGAACAATATGCTTACAGTGCTTCCGTAAATGCCAAACAATCCTGTATTGTTGAACATACTGTTGAAAGCAGAAAAGTTTAGAATCTGCTGATATTCATTTAAGACGCGAAGATCTGGATTCGCATGTACATAATAGAAACAAGTTAAAACATTAGAAAGGGCACGGATAACAATCTAAGAAAAAGAAGACTTATAAGTATCAGACAGCTAATTAGAAAGAAGACCTGGCCCTAACGGGCAAATTTAGTTTAGTAAACACAAGTCTTTGTGATTGCAAAGATAAAGCAAATAACTGACCAAAGTAAGATGTAGACAAGATATATGTAAGAACTTACATAGCCTCGAGTGCATCCCTTTTCCAGGCCCCCCAGCAGAGAATGAACCACCTCCTCCCATAAGCATCTGCAGTACTTGGAATTATTACTTCTAATAATTGTTTCTCCAATTTTGGTGCAACTTCAAAATATGCATGACCAGAGATGGCTATGGGTAGGGTATGGATAAAGTAATATAGTCTCCATCTGGCATCCCTTGAGCCAAAGAAAAGTATTTTCTCTATCCCTAGACCCAAGCAGCTAAGAAAATGATCCCCATTTCCATCGAATTTTTGAATCCCCAAACCTGGACCTTTTATTCTGAGAATTGTCAAATAAGTAATTCTGTTTTTTCAAATTAAGACTAGTATATATGAAATTTGTTCGTATAAATTACAAAAGGATAAGTTATGAATAAACTTCACAATCATTAACAAACAGTTAATGGAAAGCCTCAACAAGTTTATCCTAAATATCAAATATGGCAACTTATAAAAATTACAAGTGGTAAATCTTATATATATATAAAAGAAATAATTTAAGTATTATATATATCCTATGGGTTTGGGTCCAAGTGAGTATCACCCTCCCCAAACTAAGATATGGATCTGTAAAAATTCCTGTAGGAATCCCCATACCTAGACCTAGACCTAGACTTGTCTTGTTTATTTAATAGCAATACTTGGACCCAATGAATAAATTTTATGAATACCCATTTGATCATCCTTATAAGCAACACATTGTATCTCTTTAATTCATCAAAGACAAAATGAGCACCTGTAGAACAGTCAAAAGGATTGCATCTTTCTCTTTTTGCCAACCACCAGGCACTTCAAAAGCAACAGCAATATGTGCAACCTGTCATTGCAACATACCTTAGCCAATAAGTAATAATAAGCATTATTTAAAAGGGAGTTACAGGGGAAAATGAGATTTGGATGAAGTGATATCTAAAAATTAATGCTCACCCCTGCTTCGCCTTGACGACGAAAATCACCTCCAACATAAACAGATTTTGGTTCTTCAGGACGGGGAACACTTGGTAGATCAGCGAGAAGAGGCTCTGCAACAGATAAAAGTTCTTCATGATCGGCTCCACATGCCGCAAGTACCATTCTAGGTGCAGTGTAATGCTCCTAATTTTCCACATTCAGAAATTCAAATAGATTGAGAAAAGAAGGCCAAGAAAAATAGCAGAAGAAATACTAAATTTGGCATGAATAAATACCAATAGTGTGCATGAAGAAAGGATAAGAGGTCTTACAGCAACAAAATTCTCCAAAATGGTGCTATCCAATCTATCAAGTGTTAATTCTGAAGCCAAAAGAGGATTAGCCAATGCACCAGCATAACCAGCAGAGTGAAGTGCCTCCAAAAGCAAGCCCTGGGGATTGTTTGAAATTTCTCCAAGCTCTGACTTAACCTTTCGCAGCTGTACCAATATATGGTTCAAAAAAATCAGGACTGGCAGAACTCAACAAATGTAAAACTATTCTCTAAGCATCAGGAAATAATTAACTCTTAATCACTATTAACAGAAAACAGCGCTACAGAAGATATAAAAAGTCAAAACTCTAAAACAGAGATGCTTTCATCTCAGTTTATGCATTTCTCATTGTGGCTTTGTGCTAAACTACTCTAAAACGACAACAAAAATGATCTTAATGCTTGAGGGAAGTAAAGCTCATAAATATTATGTGCTGAAGTCAAATTTATGACATAGTATAGTTAGGAGTCCCCAATTATACAATCTAGCAAAAAAAGGAGTGACTTTTTCTCCTATTAATATAATAATTGTTTAGGTTACTCAATTGAATCTGGAGTCTAGCCTAATAGAAAGGGATATACTTTTTAAAGAGACACTACTGCTGTGCCATTTCACCCTAAGTATTTAATCCCTGTTGCTGGTGTATGCCATAAAAAATGGGAAACCCTGTCCTTCTGCAAATGATGGTGCATGGGCTTGCTAAATACAATAGGAAGAATATTGTCTTTCAGAAAAGAGATCCATAAATAAAAAATACCTCTTCATTGACCTCCCAATCAAGGAAGACTGGGTTCCTTACACAATCAACTAGCAATTCTACCATTTGCGGAACATAGGATTTTAGAGCATCGAATGTGTAGCCCATTTGCTCCCGAGAGGCCGAGGCTGCAATATTACCGCCAATTGCCTCTACTTCCCTCACAACACGAAAGTGGCTTCTGTTTTTTGTGCTCTTGAAAGCCATTCTCTCTAACAAGTGTGATGCTCCACTCGAAATTGGTGTCTCATAGATGGAACCAGAGTCAACATATAATCCTATGGTGGCTGCAGGGGTCTAGTCAACAAACAGACAACCACATTCAGGACACCAAGCATCTGAAATAAAGTGTATAAAGTTCAAGTGAAAACGTCACTAGATAGTATACTGAAAGCACATACCGATGATGTCACTGATGCTATTTTAAAACCGTTGGAGAGGGTTGTGATCTTGGTCTTGCTTGGTTCAGTATAATCTGGCAATGGAGGTGGCAGTACAATACCCTCAAGCGGTGTATCCAAGGGAGGAAGAGAACTTGAACGTTCTCCAGTAAGCCAACTGAAAAGACCTCCTGAGGTAGACCTTGAAACTGCGGCGCTTGAAGTCGCAAGTCTAATGGCTCCCAAGTTGCCAGCTCGGCCCTTGTCACATAATTTAATTACATAAGATTTAAAGAATCCAAAAAAGAAAAAAGAAAAACAAGAATCACCTCTAAATCACCATGTATGAAAGGGTACTATAGGAGTAGGGAACTTCAGTTCATCCTTACAATCATTTAGTGCCTTTTTTACCCACCCACCTTGAATGTATTAGGACTGAAATTCAGTACTATATATATTAAAAGAATGCTCTATTAATTTAGGGCCCCGTAAAAAAAAGAACCACAATGAGCTTAAACTTCCATTCCCCATTTCTGAAGCAACCAATGAAAACAACAACATCAACATCAAACCAAATCTATTTGCCGCACAAACTTCAGTTTACCAAATCTATTTGTAGGTTTTCCATTTCATAAAATAAATCGCCAACCAAGAAACGCGTCATATTATGCCATAACTTCCATCCAATCACACTAATCTATTTTCCGCAGAAAAACGAATCAAACAGTAATGTTCAACAGATTCAAAGCATAGGTCCAACAAAAAACATGGCAATGGGATCTAAACACAGAAAGTCAAAAGTTCAACCGAAAAAGATTTGGTACTAACCTTGAGAGACCTCAGCGGTGAAGCTGCAGCTCTGTACATGGCGATCTGGAATGGAATCGCGAGCTCTGGATTTCGAGGTTTTGCGAGAAAACGAAGGAAGAAGGTGGCTCAGAAGACAGAGAAGCGAAAGAGAAGAAGCTATATTGGATCCCTACGGTGAGTGTGGAAATGCTCTGCGGTAACTATTTCATCATTCTCATATTTTTTGTTTTACCTTAAAATAACCTAATTCATTTATAAGTTATTATAACTCAATATTATATAATTACATCTTTTAAAATTTCATCAATTTTCCATAGACGTGTTAAAATTTAATAAAGAAAAGGTTAGTACAATCTAGTCTTATTTTTATATCTTCAAAAATCGTTTAATGTAATAATAATGAATGGATGGATGTATGTATGTAAAAGGAAGAGAAAAGTAATTGTGGAATAATTTGATGTCTCTTTAAATTGGTTGTACTAATATAGATATAGATATGTTTGTAATTAGATTTCGGGAAATTTTATGTTAGAATCAAGTATTTTTAGGATATTTATGCCCAAAAAATACTTAGTTAGGATTGTACCATATGATATTTTGAATTTTTTTTATTTGCATTTTAGTCTTTTTCAAAATTTTATAATCTTATTCTCTAAATGTATATAGGCATTAGTCTTTGAATAAAATAATTTTTTATTCAAAAATGTTTTTTAGTAATTTATTATTATTTTATTAAAAAAATTCTAAATCTCAAATCGCGAACCATGAATTCTTAAATGTTAAATTCCTCGAAAACTCTAAATTTCAAATCTCAAACTTTAAACTCTAAACTTTAAAAATATTAATAAAATAACAATACATATTAACAAAAAAAATATATATATAAAAACTTTTTATTTTGAATAAAACTATTTTATCTGGAGACTAAAGTATAATGCCAATTTATTTAGGGGAACAAAACATAAATTCTTGTGAGTACTAAAATGTAAATAGAGAAAATCAAAAGTACCACATAGTACAATCCTGATCAAATATTATTTAGGGCATCGAATGCCCTCAAAATGTTTTATAGGCACCTTAAATTTCTTTTTAATAAAAATAAGATGATGAAAATAATTATTGTTTAAAAAATATATTATTATCCATAAAAGTCATAATAAATATTTACATTACATTCGTCTTTGAAGTTTTCACTAGTGTCCTACTAACAAGAAGGAATCCTCAATTCTTGGAGTCTTTTTCTATTTTAGACTTTTCTTATTTATTTGTTTATTATTTCTATTGCTTAAAATAGAAACGAGTGTACTAATATCACAATCAGCTTAACTAATTAATTAAAGAATTAGAAATTGTAGATTATACAAGTTTAATGTGAAAGGTTCATAGTAAACCTTTTTTTTATGACTTTTGATCACATGTACATTATTAGTTTTATTTTTGAATCTGCATAAATAATTTGTTAAAACTTAAAGTAACGCTTAGATGTTAGACATGTTTTTAAGAAAATATCATCAATGAACATTTGACATTACCTTCCAAAAAATAATCACTTGGATATTTGTGATCTTAATTAGGTAATTCAGCTGAAATCATGTTATTGGGAGTTTTTTTAATGAGGTTAAAATAACATTAAAAATGTAGGAAAAGTAATAATGCATCACACCACTTGAATCCATCAAATCTTATAGATAAAATTAAGAATATAAAATACAAAATACTTTATAATTTTCTTTAATGAATATCAATTTCAAGTTTTTACTAAACTTCTTATCGACAAGTAATTAGTTGGAGTAATAAATATTTCATTCCCCTTAATAAGATCTAAAACGTGTATATAAAAATTCCTATAATCCTAATTAAACAAAGCGAGTTTCTAAATACCAATAGTTTCTACAATTAAAAAAAAATAGAAATTTAGAAAACCATATTTAGTACCTTCATCATGATATATTATCTATATTCGGTACATTAAATAGATATATTTACATAATTTTGAGAAATTAAAAGAATGATACAATAAATCTTGAGAGCACAATCAACTATGATCAATCTAGCATCCTTTCATTGTTTGGTGAAAACAGTGTTAATAACCTCTTTGAGATTCCTGCAACCTACAATTTTCATCTTTCCAAAACCTTCAGTTCCCATGGCCTTTTCAGCTGCCTTTGGTACAATGCAGGATCTGTACCCCAATTTGGCCACTGTGTTTATCCTTTTATCCATTCTAGGAACCTAAATCATCACAAGAATTACAAACATCACCACCAAGTTCAGACAATATAAAATTAAAGTAATAAGTTCTATGGGGTTTTTTTTTAAGTGCTTACTATCAAATTCTTCAATTGAATTATGACATATGAAAGGGGTCAATAATATGGGACTAGTAATAAACTATATACACTTGAGTAAATTACTCTTTTGGTCCTGAAAGATTTCACTTATCTCAAATTAGTCTCTAAAATTTGAATAATGAGAATATCAAATTTTGTCTAAAAAATTTATACCTGTCTTAATTTAGTCTCTAAATCACGAGAATATCAATTTTATTCCATGAAAGATAACTTCTATCACAATTTCATCCTTGCCAAAAAAAAAAAGCAAAAACATGAAATACATAGACGAAATTGTGACACAAAGCATCTTTCAAAGACTAAATTTAATATTTTGATGATTCAGAACTAAATTGAGACAAGTGAAAATTTTCAAGGACTAAACTTAATATTTTCATGATTCAGAGACTAAATTGAGACAAATGAAATATTTTAGGGACCAAAATAGTAATTTACTCTAATTTTATTACCCAAGTGTCCGTAAAATAAAAGCATAAAATTAATAGGTCACATTTTGACTTGCCGATTGCTTTGCAAAGTACAACAAAGAATATTGGTTTTACATTAAAAGCTGTTAGAACATGCAAAGATGGCGATGGGCATATTAAAGCTTAAGATCTCAAATTCTCAGGAGATGAAATCCAACATACAGTTCAGTAACTTTACAAAATTATCACTATTTAGATTTACTAAGTAGAAATCTGAAGATTCCTTTCAAGAACCCATGCTTATGAGATTTAACAGAAAAATGATTGATGAGCCAAGTCTCAATCACAGAGAAAAAACTTTCATCACTGGATATAAGACGCAAAAGTTTCAATCATAAATGATATTCGGTATCATAGTGAGAAGCTATCAAAGACTCAAAACCTGACATTAAATGTCACAATAGCAACATTAACAATATAAAAGAAAATGCTTACCGAGCGAAGCTCACCACCAAGGCCAATTTCACCAATGAATGCAATGTCATTGGGAATAGGGAACTCCAAGAAACTAGCAAAATGAAAAACAAGTGAGATATTGATTAAATGCAATGAAGCCAAAGTAGTAAAATAGCATACTGTAAAATAAGAAATTAAAGAGGGAAAAAAGTTGCAACAGTCTTGGTCAATTTGAAATACATGGAACAATTAATAATACCCTCCTATATCCTCATCTTGTGTTAATCATATGTCAATAAAAATGAACAAAATTTACTAGAACACTGACCTGCTGCAAATTGCAGCTGCTATTGCAAGATCTCCAGCTGTCTCAGACACAGTCAATCCGCTAACAACATTCAGAAACACGGCCTGGCAGTACAATTTAAGACACGGCAACAGATTGGAAGAATTATAACAAATATAAAAAGATATTACATCTTCCAATTTAATAGTTATATAAAAACAGCACAGTTGGACTAATAATTGGTTAAAAAATGCAATGGACAAATGTTCTGAAAGACAAGTGTTTTTACACTAGTTTAGCAGGAAACATCCAGATGAACTTTGCTATTTGTTTATTGTTGGAAGCACCAATGACCAATATCATTCCTGTTGACTTCAGGAAATTTATTTACATTGCTGCACTTCAAAATTCTGAAAGGAAAGATGCAATGCACACACACCCTTTACCGACAAGATCTGCCAATGGCTTCCAGATCTTTGAGTTTGTGTGTCACCCTTGAAACCCAAAGATGTTATATTTTTCTAAAGTAACTTATATTTCCATATTATAAATTAATTTTTCTATATTATACTTCCTCTTTTCTTCTACCCAATTACAGGTTCAAATTATTTATTCATGTCAAAATATCAATAGAAAGCCCACCCACAGGTCACATACCGAGAGAGAACAGCAAACGTAAAAGGAACCAATTACAAAATAGCTTACATTTTCTTGAAGATGAAGTCCAACTTGCTTTATAAGAACCTACACTTCAAGAAATGGTAATATGATCAGAACAAGAATGTATACATTTTCAATGAAAAATATTTGTATCTTAGATTAATACACACTATCCCTTCAAGCATTCAATTGTATTGTCCACTTTCTTTCATTACCAAGATACGACAGAGAGTTGACCATATTTTATGGAAGCAAGAATAAGAAAATTATGGAATCTTAGACTTACAGATATAATCATATCAGCTCTACTTTGTTGGATGCCATTAACATGCCTTGAAACTGTTGTGCCGGAAACACAAAGTGCCTGCTAAAGACATTAGATATCAGTCTAAATAAGAATAATGGAGTTAGAAAAGTCAGAAAGGATACTTGTACAGCACCAACAATCAAAGCTTTTTCCCACTAGATAGGGTCGGCTATCAGAAAGGATAATTTTAATGATGTAAAATACACAGGAAAGAAAAATATGGCAATTCAAGAGCAAAAATTGGAGGAATCTAACATGGACATAGAAGGGGAGAAATGGAAAAAGTTAATAAGACCCAAAAATGATATTCATCCAAATCCAAAGACTGCTATTAGTGTATTTATTGACAATTATTAAACTAAGGGTCCTATAAGCATCACCGTTTCCAAAAATGGCTTGGAATATACACCAGTCAAAGACAAGGGTGACGGTGATATTTTTCAAAAGAAAACTACTGAACATAGAAGGAAATCCAAAATAGGTTGAGTCGTTGAGAACTTAAATTTTAAATCATTAATAGGACAAAAGAAAATTACCTGAATTTCAATTAGGAAAGCTCGAGAACCATCCATTATGACAGCAACAGCTAGCCCAGCTAAATAATCAGAATCTAGGTGTTGCTCACTTAGAAATATTTCACTGGCATTTGAAACAGCCTGGAGACCTGATTGTGACATCTCAAAAACTCCGAGCTAGCCACATACGTTAGAGGAACAGATCAAACATCATTATTTTCCCAAATGAACATATTAATACAGTTAAAGGAGAAGCCCGTGTAGCATTAAAAAATTGACATAATAATAAACTAGTCGTACTCTATATTGTTATACTGAGTGATGAAGGAAGAAAGGATGATATGTGAAGTCATTTAAGGTATTGAATAGCTAAATAAATTTCATTCCTTCACAAAGCAGATCATATAACACATCATCATTTCATGCCTCTGTTCTACTAAAATGCAAATTTACTACCAGATGCATAATCACTTGAATATTGTATTAAATAAAAATATATCGTCCAGCTAGAAAATTGACTTTTAAAGAAAAACTATCTTATTAATTTTTCAGACTCTAGTTTATAGACAATTTACAATAACATAAATTACTTTTTATTAAAAAAAGAATATTTTCTTATGGCATAGCCTACCATCTACTTAAATAAGAGAAGCAGAAGGGTAAATTATTCCATTAAACATCAATAACCCCAGGGATACTGATTCAAGTAATTACAACAACAAACAAAGCCTTTTCCCACAGGGTCGGCTATATGGATCAAACGACGTCAACGTGTTCTGTTTTTACTTATTTCTATAATTAGGTTATTAATAGTTAAATCTATCCTAATAGTTTCTCCTATTGTCTTCTTTGGTCTTCCCTACTTCTGATTCAAGTCATTAGAAAAATTAAATAGTAATATGATAATACACCAAAGTTGAAAGGTACAAACAGCCATAGAAAACCAAGAACATAGGAACTAATAGGAAGTCAATGCCGATAGACAGTAATTAAGGTTTCAAGATATTAAGAATATGGCAAACAGAAGGTTTATTGCAAGTTTTGTTATCAAGGAAGACAAGATATATGCTTAATGTAATTGATAAACTTGAAGCTGAAGCATCAGTATCATAGCATACCTCATCGGAGGATCCAAACCGATTTTTCACCACTCGAAGCATACGATGGGCTGAGTACTTCTCCCCCTGAGAATTATTATGAGCAATTAGCAAAGAGAAAGGTGTAATAAAATCCAGTGAATCCAACAAGCCAAATTACAAAGAGAACTTCTAGTTCAGCGTAAGAGAAAAAAATTTGATAAGGGAAAGGAAGGACTAAGTGTTGTACAACCAAAATAAATTTTTGGAAACAAATGTTAATTTTAGCCAGCAGCTATTTCTCTAATAGATGACCACAGTCCACAGACCAATGAGTACAGGGCAATTTCTGCATCATGTGTTCCTATTGTTCCACTTCACAACATCCTCTTCAATTTCATTTTTTGGATAAATATTCATTACAAATTCATGTTAGATTCTACTAGCTTTTCCAACATTATTGTCAATACTTTAGCTCACTGTCACCTGGACTGCAAAGGTACATCTAAAGAAAGAGTTTTCTGAGGAAAGAAAGAAATAAAAAGTTGGGATTGAGCAAACTACTTAAACACTTTGTTCATATCATATTTCCATTAGTATAAATGTTGCTCTAGCAATAAATATCAGGTCCACTATGTCACAATGAGATCTTTCTTTTCCAAAATTTTACCATGGATTAGTGGAAAACTACTAACAATGCCCTCATTGTGGTCAAAATTAAATTATTTTGTCATGCCTTTCTACAATGCATGCAAGGCACAGAAGTGACAGCACTCTATTCAGTTACCACTCACAAGCCACATGAAAGCTTTAAAAAAAAATGCCAGAGCAACTTTTACATCTGAAAAAGGAAGTCAAGAAAGGACTTTAGGCAAAGTACTAAGGGTGTGTTTGGTTGGTGGGGTGGAGAATGTAATGTTGGATCATGGATGTAATGGGAATGGGAATGTTGGAGGGAATGGAAATGTCATGTCAATATGATGTAATGTGATGTGAATGGAATAAAAGTGGGTAAAATGGTCATTTTACCCTTACATTAAAAGTGGGTAAAAAAGGACAAAAACATAATTTCATCACATTGCAAAAAGTGGGGTTTGTTTGGTAGGAAGAATGTTGGATTACATCCAACATTACATCCTCAAAACCACCAACCAAACACACCCTAAGTGTATAAGTAGGAATATTTCAGCTTTACCAGCTATCCAAAAACGGATTAATGAGTCAAGATACCTACTTCCATATACAAAACAACATCAACAATGTGCTCCAATACACGAGGTCCTGCTATGTCTCCAGATTTTGTTACATGTCCAATCTGAAATAAAGAACACATCAAGAAGGAAGAAGTGAAAAAGGAAAAAATAATTATCATGAATGTAAGAAATTTAAAGGCTACCCATTATCAACGAAATGCAAGAGAGAAACCATAATTGAATTAACTAATATTTAGTTTTTTATTCTGATTTTGCCTCCAATTCTTTGCTTCACTTCCAAAGCAGAAAAGCATATTCTTCTGCTATTTAAAAAAAATTATGTAGGACAAACATAGACAGAAATTAAATACCATTTCCCCCCCTTAAACAAAGCAACTTTTTTCTCTTCAGTAGCATGATGGCACTTGGTATTAGAGTTTGTACAACTAAATGGTCAAAAGTTCAATCATTGTTGCTCCCACTCTTCATAATCAAATTGGAACTTCTTAAAGCTTAAAGGCCTTTTGCATGAGGGGGAGTATTAGAGATATTCATAAAAATAATCCTGAGTAAAGACCTTTTTGGTTTAAGTGTCCTTTGACATATAAAACTCAAAACATTGAGTAAATACATACATAATATATTCACAAAATCCTTGCAAAGATAAGGTACAATATACAACAAATTAATATACATAGGCATACTCACCAAAAAGACTGGAGTATTAGTCTTCTTTGCATATCGAAGCAATGCTGAAGTACACTCCTTCACCTGTCACATTTTTATAAAACACCATGTACCATAAAACCTGTATTTCATTTCACAGATAAAAGGTATATAAAATGGTCATTTTGACGGCTTGATAGAGGAGGAAATTAACCCTAGATTAAATTGTCATTATTGCCTAAGAAGTTATCCTTTCTAATAAACAATTATTTGAGTATGATTATTACAAAGGGAGAAGCAATTTAATACAGAAGAAAATAAAAATAGATAAGGTATATGCCCCACCTGCGCAACCCCTCCAGCACTTCCCATTACTCCTTTCAAATAAACAGTCTGTATTGAATCAACAACCAGAGCTCGAGGGGAGAGATTCTGGCTTTTCTCCAATATGTCCTAACAGCACAATTATTTAAAATTCAAACAAACTGTTTGATAATGCCAAGACAATCATAAAGCCATATGAACTCATGATCATAATTCCGGTGAAGGAAAAGAAAGTAAATGAAGAACAACATCAGAAAAAAGCTAGCCAGCAGAATCCAAGAGAATGCACCTCAATATCAGTACTTGAATATAAATATAATTCTGATTTAATCCCTAGACGATCTGCTCTGTTAACAATTTGCTCAACACTCTGTCACATAAAAGAGACCAAAAGGTAAATGCTAGTAACAGGAAAAAGTGCAAGAGACCCTAGATAACAGTTGTAATTGTAAAACATTAGAGAAACTACGGTAGCCAATTTCAGAGAAAGCTAAAACACTGATTGCCTCTGTTACATTACAGAACTACAAGATATGAAATATTCATGGCCAGGAAAAAAGAGGTCAAGTGGTCAACAATGTTCATACAAGACCAATAATTATCTGTAGTTTAACCTAGTATCAATTTTTAACATTTTTTTCCAATGTCAAAGAATTAGGAGTTTTCCTTTTATCTTTGAGTGAAAGAATAAGGCTATATTTTAGTTTATGGAATGAGTCTCTATTTTTCTTCCTCAGCAGTCATTTTACATTTGTTGTGTTAAGAATCATACATCTATATTTAATGAGAGACATCAAAGGAAGATGCAAATTTTCTGACTAGATGAGAGAAATATACATAAAATGTGTAAACTTATTATGAACAGAATTTCACAAAAATATTTATTCTCCCGAGGCAAGAATAAATGTATATGCAATTCAATGTTGAAAATGAGCTTATAGTCATTGAGTGTGATATAAAACCAATAAGAGGCACAATAAAAAGTACACCTCTTCACCAGAGACATATATGACTGGTGTTGCTCCACGCGGATCATACCCTTCTGCTATCATTGCAGCAATCTTTCTTGTTACAATAAAAAATATTAATGGGGAATCAGTGATGCCAATCAAACTGAAGGTACATTGGCAGAAAAAAGGTTGAACAATTCAAGAAAGAAAGTTGACCATCTAACTTGTGTGTCTAGTCTTACATGACCCATATATATTCCATACCTGCAACAGAAGTGTACTCTTCCCAACACCAGGGTCCCCACCAACTAAAATCAAAGAGCCTTAAAGCCCAAAATTGTAGATAAAATTAGTCATGAACAGACAAATACTCAAATTAGCTTTGGGCTGAGGGCATAAGCAAACAAAGAAAAAAATGAATAAGAAGAAATGTCTGAGACAATCAGCTCAAAGCATTCAAATGAGAATTCAAATTTCAGAATCATAGAAAAATTATAAAAATTATAGACCAGTAAAAGATCATTCATTTTCCAAGATAAACAACAGAAGCAGTAACTCTATTGAAACTACTCAAACAAACAGCTAAACTATTGCAAAGCATAAGACTTTGTACACAATGAATCCAACTTGATGAAAATATAAAGGATGGCATCTCAATAGAGTTCTTACCATTATATACATAATTACATCTAAATTAAAAAAAGAGAAAAAGAAAAGAAAAAGAAAAACTAAGACGAGAGAATATGATGCTTAACATCTTTACTCTAGACTGCAACAGAGCACTTTGGCCGACTAGTCTGCCATACCCAGATACATACAACGAAAAATGTAACAAAATTATTTCAACAGTTTATAGCACAAACCTGGCACGAGACCACCTCCAAGCACTCTAGAAACTTCATTTCCAAAATGGCCAGAGCTGAAATTAACTATGAAATAAGACTATATATGAAAGCAGAACAACTTGGCAATCTCAACGTAGACTAGGAAGTACTTACAGAGGAATTCGCCACTCTTGATGATTAAGTCCTCGGTTCACTTCCGTCAATCTCAGCGGACGCACTTCACCAGCCGGCTGTGAGAGCCACGATCCCACTGCTTTCTCCAAAACTGAAAACCCACTTACCTTACCACCATCACTGGATTTCGCTTCATGAAACACCTTCATCGTGCCAGACGCATTACACGAGCGGCAAACCCCCCACCATTGCCCAGACGTATACCCACAATCTGAGCAAACCCAATTGGTCTTTCCCTTCGCCTTTTTCTTACTCCCAGCTTTGCTTGAAATCCCCCCACCACTACCACCACCCTTTTCAGTCCCAATCAATGTGTTCGCCTCCTTCGCTCCCTCATCCACTCTTCCGTTTTCAACTTTATCCCCAGAGTCAATCCGATTCTTTTCCCCGTCATAATCATCACTGTTGTCTCTAGAAATAAGACCATAGCGCGACCAAGAGGGAGTATGATTTCTCGTATCCTCGGAAGGAGTATTTACATTGCTGGAATCTTCTTGAGAGCTGCTTGCGGAGTGGGAATAGCGAGAAGAAAGAGGGTTTGGAAAGGGGCGAAGGGAAATGAGAGAAGGAGGTGAGAAGCGTTTAGGGTTGGTGGTGGTGGGGCTAAGCAGGCGGTGCTTGGTGGTGAGTATTGTTCTGAGGACTCTCATGTCAGAGCTTTGCATGAGGAAGAAGCTTGGAGGGAGTGAGTGTAGTGTTTTAGGGTTTATGAGAAGGAAATGTGAAGTTGACGAACATATTCATGAACGATTGTGCAAGTTCAAATGTCTCAACGTACTCTGCTCTCTCTCACTCTCTTTCTCTTTGGTGGAGACAGCAATGTTCGAAAATCGAAAAACTTTTTGCCTTGCTTCCCGGGTTAATGCCCATGACGGGCCATGAGAGAGAGAACGAGGAGCTATCTGGTTCGGAGAATAAAACAGGCGGGGAAAAATGGCAAAATAAAACTTTCTGGGGCTATTATGCAATTTGCTAATAGATTGCATTTGATGCATTTTGAAAAAATAATTTACCATTTGCCTCACATTTTAGGCATGTTAGTCTTGGTCATTCAAAATTTGAAGGCCAATACTTTCACGGTGTTCAGAATCGAACAAAATCAAATACACTTAAATTAAATTAAATCAAATTTAACATAAATCAAACAAAATTGATCAATGTTTGGTTCAGTTTGATTTAGTATGTCGAAAAATCGAATCAAACTACATATACTTATATGTATATATTAATATATATATGTACATATTATGTTAGAATTTTTAAATAATAAGGTTAAAAATGTGTTTTTAGAATAAATTTAGTCAATCTAAAATTTTAATTTTAGAGCTAATTTAATTGTATATTGTAAGTAAATGAAATATTATTATATTTTTTTATTATTTTTATTGAATAAAACTATATTTTTTATTAATAATTTTAAATATGTAAGTTTGATAACACAAAAATCCTTGACCGCCAAATCGTTCATTTATAGTTTGATTTAGTTTAGTTTAACTATATTAACTTTAATCAATAGGTGTACTTATTTTTTGACAAAAATACTATTTTGGTCCTTAACGTTTACCCTCTGTCTCAATTTGGTCCTTTATGTTTGTCTTGTCTCAATTTAGTCCTTTATGTTTGTAATTGGAGTCAATTTGATCCTTCCGTTAGGCTAAAAGGTCTATTTTGGTCCTCAATGTTTGCATGAAGTTTAATGTTGGTCCTCAATGTTTCAAAAGTTTAATGTTAGTCCTCAATGTTTTTTTTTTGCTCGATTTTGGTCCTCGAACGTAACACCATTAACTTTTTGCCGTTAAATGATGACGTGGCATGCTTATATGGCACACCCTCTCTCCTACATGTCATATTTTAATGACGTGGCATGACACATCACTGCCACGTCACCCCAGATTGCCACATCACCATCTCCTCTCCTTCATCAGCATCATTATCATTATCATCTGGGGTGACGTGGCAGTGATGTGTCATGCCATGTCATTAAAATATGACATGTAGGAGAGATGGTGTGCCATATAAGCATGCTACGTCATCATTTAACAGCAAAAAGTTAACGGTGTTACGCTTGAGGACCAAAATTGACCCAAAAAAAACTTTGAGGACCAACATTAAACTTTTAAAACATTGAGGACCAACATTAAACTTCATGCAAACATTGAGGACCAAAATAGTACTTTAGCCCTTCCGTTATTTAGGTGTTAAATAGTTAATGGATTGCTGACGTGAATAGTTAAATATGTACACTTAAGCATGCTGACTTGAAATTATTCCATCTCCATATTTGTTAATATTATTTTTTAAATGAAAAATCAAATAAATTCTAAATCTTAATTAAAAAATCAATTAAAACACTTTACCAAAAAAAAAAATAATTAAAACATAAACCCTAATTAAAATTATTATTACTATAGCCTCCATCTTCATCTTCAGGACATCCTTTAAAATTTTCAATCTCTATCTCAAATTTTCATTTCCATAACCTTGTTTTAATTTTCATAGAGTCTGATAAAGCGTCTTCTTCAATCTTCAGCGTCTCAGTTTTGAACTCATCTCCAGCAACTGAGTTTCGAACAAGCAGTATTCGATTAAGCTAAGAGTCAAAATTTTATAATTTGGTTGATAAAAAATTAAGACCCAAACCAACCCAATCCAAACCTCTTTTGATTGATACACCTAATAGATTCCTCATCCACAGTTGAAGCAAATTTTTTTTTTGAGTTGTACTACTGGAAATGGAAACTCAGAAAAATAGGACAATCTGCATAAAAACCAGAAGTTGACAATGCGGATTCTAGAGGGATTCGACGATCTTCAAAGTAGTCGAGAAGTTCACCTTCCAACATCTCCACCTTCTTCGTCTCCAACACTCAATAGCTCCATTTTCCATGGGTCTACAACCATGCTCTTATGCCTCTCGAAATCCCTATCGCCAAAATAATCCTTAGGGCTTTCTTGCCAAGAGAAGATGTAGATGCATATACATCTTGAACAACACAAATGTTGCAGCAAGAAGAAAAGAGAAATAAGAAGGCTTTCTAATCTTTAAGAAAAAGGTTTGCTCCCGTCGCCTTCACAATAATGTCGCAAGGTAGAAGAAGAGTCGTTCTCGTTGATGTAGTCGCAGCAAGGTAGAAGAAGAAGAAGAAGGATCTCTAATCTCCATTTTCACCTGCTTGTACCGTTGGAATCCTCAATTAGGGTTTATGTTTTAATTGATTTTTTAATTAGGATTTAGAATTTAATTGAGTTTTCATTTAAAAAATAATATTAATAAATATTGAGATTGAATAATTCCAACTCAATATGCCTAAGTGTATATATTTAATTGTCCACGTCAGCAATTTGTTAATTATTTAACATCAAATTGACTCAAATTACAAACATAAAGGACTAAATTGAGACAGGATAAACATAAAGGACCGAATTGAAACAGAGGGCAAACGTAAAGGACCAAAATAGTGTTTTAGTCCTGATTTTTTTTTATAAAAAATCACCCAAACCGCCCACTGAACAATCTAACTTTCACAATAAAATATTAACATATTCTAAAAAAAATTATTAACAATGGTCAAGCTTATAAACGCTCTCACTGAGGGCGTTTTTAACAATTTTATCACACTTGTTTTTGTGTAAATATTAGCGTTAAAAATGCCCTCACTGAGGGCGTTTATATGTAGATAGTTTTTAAATGTGGTTGAATTTGTGTATATATTTTTTATTTGGTATATATCTATCCGTTCAAAAATCAAGATTTTACTGCTTGAAACCAAAATTTAAAAATGAGTTAAATTTATAGTATATATGTATCTATAATCTATAATCTATAATTTTGGCTAAATAAGATAAAAAGGAAATCTCAGCTGATCAGTTAGGTTAGCTAAATCACACTGTTATGTATATCTGTCCGCTTAATTAGCTAAATTTACTATTTCAATTCCAAACAAAATCTTAATCTACAACGAAGAAACAAAATGGAGGGAAAACTGGAATGGACCTGAAAGCCCGCTTAATAGGGGCTTCCACTAATTTTGATGCTAAATTTGGCCTAAAATTATCCTGCTAGTTGATTTTTTCCAGATCTTAACCAAAAGCTCATGAAAGGTATAATATAATTATTATATTTTCTTCTTCTTCTTCTTCACCTATTCATTCGTATTTCAGAATTTGAATCACATTCTCAGAAACCATTACATAAGATAAAGAATCGTGTCTTTTGTTCGTAGGAAAAGACGTGTATTTTTCCTGTTTTTTGAATATCAAAACGTTACAGTTCAGCTCAGCCCATTGAATTGAGGTTGAGGTGTTTGATAAAAGTCCTACAAGGGTAAACCTCGATCTTTATTCCTGAATAAGCTGAAACAGAGTTTTCTGTACTTCAGTTATTGCTTCTTTAATGTTAATCTGAATTTGGTTTTGGGTTTTTACCTTCTCAGGTCAAGTTTTTTTTTTTTTTTTGAATAATTTGAATTGGGTTTTGGTTTCATGATCCTTTTAGTTTTATTAGTGAAGGATCACGTGCTTTTTCTTGGTGTGGAATCAATCTAACATGATAGATTTGAATGATTTTTTTTTTTTTAAATTTCATAATCTCTGGGTTTGTTGATGTAGAATATATCCTTATGAACATCCAACTTTTGCTTATCTATGATGCTTTTTTTTTTTTTTTTTGGTGTTTCTAGGCATAGACCAGAAATGTGTCTTGTGCTCTTGTCTTGGGGTTGTTGATCAAGAGGACCTAAGAAAGATTTTTCTTGATTATCTCTTCAAGCTTGAAGGGTTTCAAATATGACAATGAGAGATAATCCAGATATAAGACCTGTTCTAGTGAAAGTTGGTTTGGCTCTTACTCTTTCTTTAGCTGGACTTTTCTACTCTCGCTTCAGAGTTAAAAGAATCAAACCCTACAGAATTACTTCAGGTTTCTTTCTGCCTCTATGGCTCTATCAGTATATTATTATTTTTCTTTGTTGTTTTTAAATTGAGTTATGATAGTGTCACTTGATCCATGTAGTTGACAGAAAAGGATTTGTTTATCGTCGTTGTTTTTAAATTGAGTGATGATTCTAAAGTGATAGTATTATGTTTGTATAATGTCCTCAGGTCATGACAGTGAGATTAGTTTAGATAGAGCTCAACGCAAAGATGATCTTCATGCCATAAAGAGATCATCTAGTTCTTGCAACATTTGTTCAGAGGTACATATTCTGCGTACAGTGAATTATAGTGAAATATAGTATATATCTGATTGCAATTTTTGTCTTTGAAAAAAAAAGGTGTAACTGGTTTTCATTCTTGTGTTTAAGATGCTTTTGAGGTTACAAATAATTATGTAGATGTTGTTTTTCTTATGGCCTTTCAGAATTAAGGAAGTTTGCCTGAAAACTGCTAAAATAGGGTCATTACTCATTACATTTCCTTGATTTCAGGAAGAAACATTCATTAAGAAGATGATTGGTGACAGTACACCAATTGGTCTCTCTCCTTGCCGTAAGCAAAGTGGAGAAAAGGATGAGTTCCTCCTAGGAGATTTTAATGATCTCTCTTCAAAGAAAGATAAAGAAGCACCAATGTCAATAATAGGATCTCCTCCAAAAGCATATGTGACTCCAGAAAAGGATGACTATGATCAAGAGATCAAGCATCTCAAGAGCATGATCAGAAAGCTTCAAGATAGGGAAAGAAGTCTTGAGGTTCAACTACTTGAGTACTATGGTCTTAGAGAGAAAGAGGCAGCTGTTATGGAGCTTCAAAACCAGTTGAAGATAAGCAATATGGAGGCGAAGATGTTCGATCTGAAGGTCGAGAACTTGCTGTCTGAAAATCGTAGGTTAGAAGCACAAGTGGCTGATCATGCAAAACTCATGGCCGAACTTGAGAGTTCAAAAGCAAAAGTGAAATTGCTCAAGAAGAAAATTAAGCATGAAGCTGAACAGAGCAGGGAACAGATAAAAAACCTTCAAATAAAAGTTTCCAAGTTGCAAGACCAAGAAGACAAAGTAGCAGCTGGTGATCCAGATGTACAAATGAAGCTGCTAAAGCTAAAGGATCTCGAGTCTCAGACAGAAGAGTTGAAGAAATCTAATTTGAAATTGCAGATGGACAATTCTGACTTGGCTCATAGATTGGATTCTACTCAGATCCTTGCAAATGCTGTTCTAGAAGATCCACAGGTAAATAAGACCCTACCCAATCAATCTAATTTCTTCCTTTCTATCACTCACTGTGGTTAGATGCAAATTTACCGTACTCTACTGAATGCAGACAGATGCTCTGAAGGAAGAGACCGAGCGTCTTAGACAAGAGAATGGGTGCTTAACGAAGGAAATTGAACAACTTCAAGCAGATCGGTGTTCAGACATTGAAGAGTTAGTCTATGTGAGGTGGATAAATGCTTGCTTGAGATTTGAACTAAGGAACTATCAACCCCCACCTGGTAAAACAGTTGCAAGGGACTTAAGCAAAACCTTAAGTCCTAAATCTGAGAAGAAAGCCAAGCAGCTTATACTTGAATATGCAAATAATGAGGGGATGATGGATTTTGATTCAGACCAATGGTCCACCTCACAGGCTTCTTCCATTACTGACTATGCAGATGGTGATGATTATTCTTCTATTGGTAACTCATCTGTTCCCAGAACTAACACTTCAAACAAGAAAAAGTTCTTTAGCAAGCTTAGGAAACTTATTAAAGGCAAAGATAGCAATCTTCCACGTAGTCAATCCAGAGAAAGATTTGGATCTCAAGATAGCAATTCCCCACTGTTCTGTTCAAGTGTATCAACTGGAATTGATACTGGAGCTGAGGGACCTAGGAGTGAGTTCACAACTCCTCGAATATCTAGAAGTTCCTCTGATTTCCACAGGTTGATAAGTTTGAAGGATGAAAACAGGACGAATTCGGATAGCATTGTGCTGGGAGGCTCAAATAAGTTTGGTGACTTTAAAAACTGCCTTGGTCCTTGTTCAGATTCTGTGTCCATAGAGAAATCACCATTGGTGAAATATGCAGAAGCTTTGAAAGATCCAGGTGCAAGTTCCGAACATAAGTTTGGTAGAAGATCAGCATCTTATAGTTCATTTTAACTTACTATAAACACGTAAAAGTTTTATATGTTCTTTAACTGTAAATACTTTAGATTAGCAGGGTACGATGCTATTATGCATGGGTGCTTCTAAAATCAAGTCTGTACCATTTACGTACTTGTACCCGTATTTTTGGATACTCTTAGGTAATTCAAAATATGTATGATGTAGAACTTTTTTGAGAAAAAAAAAGGTTTGATTTTAATACTTGGAAAAACTGTTAGTTCATCTACAAACTTTTAACCTTTTTTTTGGCAAAGACAAACTTTTAACTTTTGATTTTATAGATTAGACAATTATAAGAAAAACAAATATATACTTCAATATCATATAGGATTATGACTAATTATACTAGTTAAATGAAATTTTGATAAAAATTGAAGAAATTTACATTACTATTTTGATTAATTATATATGATTAAAGGTTCATTATGTGTTTTTATTATTGTAAAAATTGTCATATATTGTAAAATTTTCTTTAATATACGTTGCTTTACCTGTACTCTATATTTTGGAAAAAATGCCATACTTCGTGCTTGTTCCCTTATCTATGCAACATAACTTAAAGTGATTTGTGTTATGAATAAATCATGTGCATTCGAATACAATAATTAGTAAGCATTCATATTTACCAATAGAATTTGGGTTTAGCAGAAGGGGATAGTCTCCTACAATGTAGTGAACTAAGGTTTAAATGCCCGTTGAGAGCTCACATTTCGTATTGCCTTCAATATACCAGTTGGTTTTGAGTATCACCACATAGTTACCTTTTCTCTGCATTTTGTAATTCCTAAAATTAAAGAGCAAGGGCGAATCAAACATAAAACTTCTGTTAATTTATCATATAACTTACCCAAAAAAAGAGAGAATTTATCATGTGACATTCAGAACTCATTGTAGTAAGTCAATTGAATCATTCAATCCAATCAAGGTCATGATTAAAAGAAACTGACAGTGAAAGCAGAGATCTGATAATAAAGAGAAGAGAGAGAAGGAATGGAAGGAAAGAAGGGAAATTACACTACCTTACAACTGAAATTAACACTTGGTATGTTTTCTTTATTATGTATTGATTTTTTTTTGTTTGGTATTAAATATGATGGTAAATTTGCTAGACTAGACTTTTTAAAGATTCACTATGGACTATAAACTAGGAGAGAATAAATATAATGAAAAGCTTCATCAGAAAGAAAATTCTATCTTGCTTCTGGACCAGATGCAGTTTCAACATCAACAATATCCATCTCAAATGAGCTGTTTGATCTTGGAATTTGTTCATCTGTGCCTTGTGTTTGTTCACGAGCTGCTTCCATTTCTAAGCACTCTTTCAGTTCAGTGACAATGTAACTCATGGACGGCCTTTGGATAGCAACTGGAGGCACACAAGCTATTGCAGCTTCCACAGCTTTCCACATGGAACCAAAATCAAAATCTCCCTGCAGCCTTGGATCAACAATTTGTTGTAAGTCTCCTCTTGCTATAAATGGGGTAACCCAATGCACAATGTTAGTGTTCTCATGACTTTTTATTATTGCTGGCCTGCCTGTAATAAGCTCCAAAAGCACAATTCCAAAACTATAAACGTCACTTTTCTCGTTGAGCCTGCTGGATGAGTAGTATCTGCATAAGAAAGTATGCACAAGCCATCAGTACACCATGAAGTTGTCAGATGAGAGCACAATCCATCAGTACTGAAACAAGGTTAAAATATCTCATCAACAGGTCAAATATTGGTTTTATTACATGTAGGGAATATATTTAAGGAAAAAACTTAGGTCCATTTCCTTATGTCCATTACATCAAGTTCCACCAATCATATATTGTATTTACACTCTCTCTCTTCTATGATTGGTTATATAAAAGGTGGTCTTCTATATTCTTTCTCTACTGTGATTGGTCATTTAAACACTTTTTGCCACGTGTCATATTTATATTGGAGAACTTGATGTAATGGACATAAGGAAATGGACCTAAGTTTTTTCCTATATTTAAATTGTCAAAGGAAGTGTGCTAGTTACTTCCACTGAATGAGAACACCCCTGAAGTTAGCACTTATGGATGTGTGTGTGCTGTAACAAGCAGAGTTTTATGAAGAAGGAATGTTCAAATTAAATTTTTCTTGGATTCTGCGAATCTTGTAAAAATAAAATGGGAAAAGCACATTTTATGTCCCCAACATTTACACCAATTTTCAATTTTATCCCTAAACTTCTTTTGTGATCAATTTTGTCCCAAAAGCTTCAAATTGCAATTGATGTCATCCTAACACCTAGATAGTCCAAATTACTAACGACAAATGATGACGTGGCATCACATATGTAAAATTAATGCTAACTCATCACTCAAAACAATGACACTTCTTCATAATAATGCTAAGTCATCACTTAAAACGATGTTGTTTCTTCAAATTACAAAGAAGAAATGGTGTAGTTTTGGTGTGTCATGGAGATTATGAGTGATAATGAGTCATTAATGTTGCATGTGTGGCACCATTCCATCATTTGCTGTTAGTAATGTGGACAATATTAGTGGTTGGGACGAAATCAATTGTAATTCGTAACTTTTGGGACAAAAGTGACCACAAAAAATGTTTAGGGACGAAATTGAAAATTGGTGTATAGTTTGGGGTCATAAAAGGTACTTTTGCCAAATAAAATGCATAGTACCATCTTTGTATTAGAAATAACTTACTCTGGGTCAACGTATCCAGGTGTGCCAACAACTGCAGTTGATATATGGCTTTCATTTTCAGTAGAATAGAACTTTGAGAACCCAAAATCAGCAACTTTGGCCTGAATTTTCTCATCCAGTAAAATGTTTGCTGTCTTTATGTCTCTATGGATTATCGGAGGCTTGCAACCATAATGCAAATACTCGAGTCCTATACAAGTAACTTGCAATATTAGTTATCTTCTGTCATATTAAATTGAGGGATAGACTATGTTTTCAGTCTAGCTGCTAACCTTGAGCGGCATTAACTGCTATTTGAATCCTATTTTTCCAACTCGATAATTCTTTCCTTGAACCTACTCATAGCCATAGGCACAGAAGTATAGTAAGATTTCTTATTTATTTAAATGCAGTCTTTGATCAAGTAATCCAAGTATGAAATGCACCATAAAGCAAGTATGGCTGTACCTGAAAGGCACTCCTCTAAATTCCCATAAGCCATGTATTCGTAGATGATAGCGGTACGTTCAGCTTCATTACAGTATCCGAGGAATGCAGTTAAGTTTCGATGATGAACTCGCATGAGGAGTTCAGCCTGTGAATACAGAGAAATGAGAATGTAATTTAAGTGACTTGGCTCATAGTATATTACAGGAACAATTCTTCATAAAAAAAATGAACTGAAATTTCTGAGAAGCGAAGAGGATGCGTGCCTCAGTCTGAAACTGCTTAGAGACTCCTGGTGATCTTGGTGAGAGCATTTTGACAGCAACTTGTGTGTCATCAGACAAAGAGCCAAGATAAACAGTTCCAAATCCTCCTTTCCCAATCATTTTCTGGAAGTTATTGGTAATAGCTACTATCTGTGAGTATGTGAACTGTTTATTGTTTGACTTTAGTACAACTTCTTCGCACGAACTCACTGGTTGATTTTCTGCTAAAAGAACTGATTGGTTTCGCGATTAGCATAATTTGTGGTTCAATATACATTATACTTGAAATATTTTCCTTTCTCTTCCAATTTTATTCATAAATTAAAAAGTATACTTTTATCAAGTTACATACCTGGTTTTCTGTTGCATCTTCTTTTCCAGATAACAATGACTACAATAACCAAAATAATAAAGACTACTACTGAGGAAAGAATGGCTGCAAGTAGTGGAGCATTATTCTTTTCATCCTTTTTGCATTGAGCTGTCAGACAAAGATCCGGATTTCCATCCACACTGTGGTCATATTAATTTTTCTTAAGATATTGAAGCAGGAAATCAATTAAACAATTGAAGTTGCAAGAAAAGGTAATGTCTAAAGCTGTGATGCTTAGGCGATCAATGAAAGTTCATGATTTTAAAAGAAGGCGGCAAAAGCTCCTTTTATGTCCACAAACTTCACCCCAATTTTTAGTTTCGTCCCTAAACTTTTTTTACGGTCAATTTTATCCCAAAAGCTACAAATTGCAATTGTTTTCGTCCCAACCCCTAACGCCATTCACATTACTAATGCCAGATAATGATGTGACATCACACGTAACATTAATGATCATCATTCATAAGCTCCACAACACATCAAAACGGCGTTGTTTCTTCTTCTCACATTAAAATGAAGAAGCGATGTCATTTTGAGTGATGAGTCAACATTAATATGAAGAAGTGATATCGTTTTGAGTGATGAATCAACATTAATGTTAATGTGAGATGACCCATCATCATCTACCGTTAGTGTTTTAGACAATATTAGGGGTTGGGACAATATCAATTGTACTTTGAAATTTTTGGAATAAAATTGACCACAAAAAAAGTTTAGGGACATAAAATATGTTTTTGGCAAAGAAGAAAAGAAAACCTCAATGAAAGTGACCCATTATTTGATCTTTCGTTGAGAAGTGCTGGAATTACACCCGAGAGCCTGTTTCCTGCCAAATTTCTGTAAAGAGAAATTATATCAGATGGTTCATCTGACTTTCCAGTGAGGTATAGCAACAATTAAAATCTCATCAGCTTACAGAGTCCTCAAGTTTGGCAATTGTGACAAAAAATCAGGCACTGGTCCAGTTAAGCTATTGTGTGATAAATCTCTGGATAGGAAAAAAAAAAAGAAATTAGTCATGGAATTACAGTAGCATGGAACAGTAGTACTATTTGTTCTTTTGGGAAATATTTGAAATTATTCATGATATTGTTAAGTGTGTAGACTCACAAGTATTCTAAATATTTAAGCTTGGAAAATGATGAAATTATTTTTCCTGTCAATCCACTGGAGGCTAGGTTTCTGCATGCAGATCAAATAAGCTTGTCAATTTTTAGATTATATCTTCATGGTTAATAATGATTTCTAAAACAAAATGCTTACAGTGCCTTTATTCTTGGTCCATCATATCCATTGTTGCTGCAGTTTAGTCCATCCCAAGAAGAAGAAAATGGTAGACAAGGATCTCCTTGCCATTGTTTAACGTTAACCAACTTGTAGCTTTGTTTGATGTCCATGATAGCAGTAACTAAAATCCACAAACGTGAGGTGCCAAAATTATAAATTCTCTAACTTCAAACAACTAGAAACATCTGTAGTAAATTATCATTTTAGTCTCTGAAAGATGCAGCAATATGTCTCAATTTAGTCCTTGAAAGATGGAAACGTCAAATTTAATCCCTAAAATATGCAATTTGTTTGAAAGATGCAATTTGTCTCAATTTAGGCCCTAGGGATCTCCATTAACATAACTCACATAAAATTTTTAGGGACTAAACTTGACATTTCCATATTTCAGGGACTAAATTTAGACAAATTGCGTCTTTCAATGACTAAATTTGAGATTTCCATCTTTCAGGGATCAAAATGATAATTTACTCAAACATTCTAAAAAGACTAGAACCCCATTTTGGTCCTCCAAGGATGACTCCAAGTACCAATTGACTCCCTCAGAATTTTTTTTTTGGTATCTAATTAGTCTTAAAAAAAATCAGTTTTTTGTTTCTGTGCAATGAGATAATTTTTGTGTGTATTATTATGAAAAGAGAATAGGAATTTATACAAGAGGAGAAAACCTATTCTAGGAAATAAGGATAATTACAATAAATACAATATATCCTAATTGATACACATAATATATCACTAATTGATACACATAATCCTAGATATTCACAATCAAATCTAGAAGATTCTCAACACTCCCCCTCAAGCTGGAGCATATAAATCATAGGCACCAAGCTTGTCACATAGGTATTTTATCCGAGGACCTCTAAGAGATTTGGTGAAGATATCTGCCAGCTGATCATTCGAATTAACAAATCGAGTAACAAGACACCCTGATTGAATTTTTTCTCTAATAAAGTGAAAATCGATCTCAATATGTTTAGTCCTCTCATGGAATGCTGGGTTTGAGGCAATGTGCATAGCCGCTTGGTTATCACATACCAGTTCCATTTTACCAATGTCTCCAAATTTCATCTCCTGAAGAAGTTGTTTCAACCATAGGAGTTCACAAGTTGCTAATGCCATGGCACGATACTCAGCCTCTGCACTAGACCTTGCAACTACATTTTGTTTCTTGCTTTTCCAAGAAACTAGGTTTCCACCGATGAGAACACAATATCCAGATGTGGATCGCCTATCATCTGGTGAACCAGCCCAATCTGCATCTGTAAAGCCAATGATTTGAGAATTTCCTCTGTCCTCATATAACAGTCCCTGGCCTGGCGCTCCCTTAATGTATCGAAGAATTCGAACAACTGCATCCCAATGATTATCACATGGTGATTGTAGGAACTGGCTGACTACACTTACAACAAACGATATATCTGGACGAGTGATAGTGAGATAGTTGAGTTTTCCCACAAGTCTTCGATATCTCTCGGGGTTGTTTATCAACTCCCCCTGTCCTGGATAGAGTTTGACATTTGGATCCATTGGAGTCTCAACTGGTTTGCAGTTTAACATACCTGTCTCTTCTAATAAGTCAAGCGCATACTTTCGTTGTGAAATGGCCACACCAAAACTAGATTGGGCAACCTCAATTCCCAGAAAATATTTAAGCTTTCCCAAATCTTTAGTTTGGAAGTGGCTGCACAGATGTTGTTTTAGTTGAGCAATGCCTAAATCATCATTGCCTGTAATAACAATGTCATCCACATAGACAACTAAGTATAAGCACTTGCCATTTGAAGTATGGCGAAAGAAAACTGAGTGATCAGCTTCACTTCGAGTCATTCCAAAATCTTGAACCACAGAACTAAATCGGCCAAACCAAGCTCTCGGTGACTGCTTGAGTCCATAAAGAGAACGACGAAGTCGACATACTTTCCCACACTCCCCCTGAGCAACAAAACCAGGCGGTTGCTCCATATAAACTTCTTCTTCCAAGTCTCCATTGAGGAAGGCATTCTTAATATCCAGTTGATGAAGTGGCCAATGATTAATAGCTGCAATGGATAGGAAAACACGAACGGAAGCAATCTTGGCAACAGGAGAAAAGGTATCACCATAGTCCAATCCAAAGATTTGAGTATACCCTTTAGCCACTAAACGAGCTTTTAGTCGTTCAATTTTGCCATCAGGACCAACTTTAACTGCATAAACCCACCGGCAACCAACTGGGGATTTTCCAGGAGGAAGTGAAACCAAGTCCCATGTACCATTAGAATGTAGGGCAGTCATCTCATCAAGCATAGCTTGCCTCCAACCCGGATGTGCAAGAGCTTCATCTGTAGTCTTAGGGATAGAAACAGAATCCAAAGAAGACACAAATGCATAATATGGAGTAGATAAACGATGATAGCTCAAGAAATTATAAACAGGGTGAGGATTACGGGTGGATCGAGTACCTTTATGAATGGCAATAGGAGGACTAGCAGGTGGCGGTTGGACCGGAGTAGGGGGTGATTCAGACGAAGGCAGTGAGTCAGGAAGAGTAGCTGTAGGCTCAGGAGGCTCAGGACGGGGACGGCGATGATATGTCAGAAGAGGAGGACTAGGTATGCCTTGGGGTAAGGCCTCTGGAATAGTAAAAGGAACAGGAAGGACTTCGATCACAGAAGGACTGACAGGCGTAGAAGATACAAAGAATGGGGAAGACTAAAAAAAGGTCACATCAGGAGAGGTGAAGCAACGTCGAGTGGTTGGACAATAACATCGGTAGCCCTTTTGGAGTCGAGCATAACCGAGAAAAACACACTTGACGGATTTCGCTGCAAGTTTATCTTTACCTGGGGTTAAATCATGCACAAAGCAAACACAACCAAAAACACGGGGAGGAAGATGATAAAGAGGGTCATTAGGAAACAACAAAGAATGAGGGATTTGATCATGCAAGACAGAAGAAGGCATGCGATTAATCAAGTAACATGCAGTGAGAACAGCGTCACTCCAAAAATTAGTAGGGACATTATGATGAATAAGCAAAGTACGAGCTGTTTCAATAAGATGGCGATTCTTACGTTCAGCTATCCCATTTTGTTGTGGGGTATGAGGACAACTGGTTTGATGTAAAATCCCTTGACCGGCCATAAATGTTTGAAAAGGTGTAGACAAATATTCTTTAGCATTGTCAAAACGCAAAATAGAGACAGAGGTATTAAACTGAGTTTTTATTTCAGCACAAAAGTTTTGGAAAATGTTAAATACCTCAGAACGATTTTTCATCAGATACACCCAAGTACAACGAGAATAGTCATCAATAAAGGTGACAAAATATTGAAAGCCAAATGTAGAAGACACGCGACTAGGACCCCAAACATCAGAGTGAACAAGTTGAAAAGGAGATGAAGATTGACTATTAAGACTAGTAGAAAAAGAGCTACGTGTGTGTTTACCTAATTGGCACGACTCACAAGGGAGGGCAGACAAAGTAGAAAGAGAGGCATCCATTTGGCGAAGTTTTGAAAGGCTTGGATGCCCCAAACGATTATGGATAATAGATGGAGAACAACTGGATGTGCACGCAACTGGGGATATAGGAGGTGAAAGGTGGTATAAGCCTTGTGACTCTCGTCCTATGCCAATCGTCTGCCCCGTACTCCGATCCTGAATGGAAACACATTGATTAGCAAAGGTGATGGAGTAATTGTGAGATTTAGTCAATTTACTAACCGAAATAAGGTTGAAAGGAGATTCAGGGACATAAAGAACAGAATCAACAAATAAGGACGGAAGAATTTGTGCTTTACCAATTCCAATAGCAGCAGTTTTAGAGCCATTGGCCAGAGTTATAGATGGAAGTAAAGATGAACTAGAAAGATGGGTAAAAAGATCTTTATTACCAGAGATGTGTTCAGAAGCACCTGAGTCAAGAACCCAAGGTCCAATATCTGGGGAACGAGTAAAGCAAGTAGTAATATTACCAATTTGGGCAACCGTGGCAACCACAGAGAACTCAGAAGTAGGAGCCATGGCCATGACAGTATACTGACTTGGGATTGACACACCAAAGTCTGAGATAATGGCCAACTGACCTTGGAAACGAGACCAGAAGTGTGACGCTAGGGCAACACTTGAAGCGTCGAGAGCAGCGGAAGACGACGTCAACGATGAAGTCTGAGTGTGAAAAACGAAGTTGGAGAAAACTACGAACTCACACCGGAATAGGGACCAGAACACGCCGAGAAGCACAACGGTGCAGAGAACGGCGGAAAAAGCTGCCGGAAAAAGGCCTCACGCGCCGGCGCGTGGCAGCTCCGGCGAACGGTCGGACAGCGCGTGGCGGCGCGTGCGGCGGTGGACGGCGACGGGAAACTGGGGTTTGGCCGGTCGGAGGCTTCTGAGCACGGTGGTCCGGCGCGTGCTCCAGGAAGTCGCCGGGAAATAGGCAGATCGGAGGGTGGCCGAGATGCACAGTGGAGGAGGAGGTGTTTAGGGTTCAAGGCTGGAAAGAAAGCACAACCGTGAATGCTATTCAGGATCGAATAGGCTCTGGTACCATGTGCAATGAGATAATTTTTATGTGTATTATTATGAAAAGAGAATAGGAATTTATACAAGAGGAGAAAACCTATTCTAGGAAATAAGGATAATTACAATAAATACAATATATCCTAATTGATACACATAATATATCACTAATTGATACACATAATCCTAGATATTCACAATCAAATCTAGAAGATTCTCAACAGTTTCAAACCCATAAATCTCTTAATCCTCAAAAGATTATATGGTATCATTTTAGTCTCTCTGGATGGATGAAACTAGAACAAAATTGTACTTGAGAATACTAAAACAATACAAAAAATTCTTTTAGAAACAAAAATGGGGTTTGAGTCTAAACAAAGTACAAAAAATCTGGCAAGAAAGTGAAAAATAACTAACCATCTTCTTCATCTGTAGGTGCCTGCAAGAAATCCTTCCCAATGTAAATCTCTATTGCATTGATAATGGGAGGAAGGGTGGAACTTTGTTGCTTGTGCATGGAGAACATGAGCTTAGATCCCCTGATCGACTGTTCCCCGAATATGGTGGTGGAGTGCAAATAATTAGGAATTAATGACTTGTGCCACAAGTTTCCATTCACTGTAATGTTGAATTCCCTGCGTTCATTTTCCTGGAGCTCCTCAATCTCAGCAAAGTGCATGTAAACATAGAACTCTAAAGTAGGATCACCGGTTTCGAACTGAAACTCCAGGGAACTAGAGTCCCTTGGGGTTACAGCAGTTTTCATGACTGCTGATGGCAGTTCATATTCAGTTTTGTTCGTGGTGTCGACGGCAAAGGAAGTACTCAGTGGTGTATAATATTCAGGTAAATTGTAAGGAAGCCAAATTCTGTCAAAAGAATCTTCATTGAACCTACATGTTATCAAACAACATTAACAAAACCAAATAAAAGGAAATCAAATGTCATTTCTATCAAGACATAGAGAAGTTGAGATGAATTCTGCAGAGGTGTGGCTTAGTGTAAAGAACCATTTCAACTTAAAAGTTTAAGCAGCTAAATTTAGAGGTACTCCATTCCTTTTAAGTAAAATTTCAGGTTTAAATTTTGTGTATGAAAAAATTCCTGCCAAGAGACCTTTATCCTTGTTATGAGACCTCAGGTAGCTTGAGCCAAATTAGTCGGAACCCAAAGGGCTTTTGGATACTCTGGTGGTTTCGACAAAAGAAAAGAAGAAGAGGCTCACTTAAGTGAAGTTTCATTTTAATTATGAAGAATGGGGATGGCAAGGAGGCTTTGATACCATGGTAAGAACAATTTTCAACTTGAAAGCTAAAATCAATTAGTTTTTGTAGACTTAATTGATAAGACACTTACCTCACTGTTTTATTCGTTGTAGAACCGAAGTCCAAACGTTGGTATAGAAGTAAAGATCCAGACTTGGTTCTATAACTAGAATTATGGAAGTGCCTCAGCTCCAATGCTGATATAAAGGGAGTTCCCATATCAGTGTTCTCTAAGCAAACATAGATTTCATCCTTCACTGGCACATGTAAAATCTCCTTGGTTACAACATGAGAGGAATTTTTAAAGGTCACAGAATCCCACAAATTAACTCCCATATAAAGATTAAATTTGGGAAGCTGATTCAGGCCATCATAGTTACCATACATGAAAGAAGCTCTGATCAAGTAAATAGTGTTTCTGCCTTCTGGATGATTCAGTTTGTAACAATTCCTCTTACCCTCAGGAAAGCTTCTTACATTTTCATATGTTTCTTGAAGAGTTTCAGAAATGAACTTGTCTGATATGTTGTGGTTTCTTCCAGTATTGATGTACTTCGAATCTGAAACGTAGTGTATTTGTGTTTCACGATCGATGTACTCGAGTTCTCCTGGTAGGCCACAATCTATGCTAATTGAGCCTAGAAAATTATCCACACAAGTTGGCATCAGAAAAATTCAGTAATGTGTACCTAATAGGCAATTCTATACTCCATAATAGAGCACAAGGAAGAAAGTACTCACCACCCACATCATCTAGCTTCCTTCTGGCTTGTTTGTGAGGTATGGAGCTCATTTCTGTGGCTAGAACGATGGACTTTCCATCATATTCTCCGATGGCGAAAACCGATACAAACGAAACCCATAACAAAAAGCACCATGCCAAATTGCATTTAAAATCCCCAGCCATATGGTCTCAGAACAACAAAAGTAGTACTAGGAATAAGCAGATAATGTTATTGACTATGTATATATGTTCTGTGATGAGAATAAAAAGCTGGGTATTGAATATAGACCAGCATAGAGCAGTTAGGAAGCATTTATTAATATCTTTCATATGTTTGTCTTGGTCACTGATAAAGAAATTCCCTGTGAAGAAAATATCTGTATGAATATTCATCAGTAAGACTAATCTGGATGAGGTACCTCATTTAGTAGCACTGATAGACACATTTTGATTATTATCTCTTTCATTAACATATCAATATGAAGTTCCAAAGTGCTTTTTTTCTAGAAATGATTGATAATGGAATCAAGGAAAATGAGTTGCATGTCCAAGTGGTCCAGTGCCTCTAGACTTGGTTTGGTTGCACCATAGTTTTCATTCTTTAATTACACAGAATGCTGTCATAGTTGTGGACCTCATTAAACTAGTGGGAGAATGGAAAGAGAAAGAGGTTTGAATAATCAACTTGGATTAGCTTCTTGTGTATTCATTTAAGAGTAAATTACTGTATTGATCCTTGAAAGATTTCACTTTTTTTTATTTAAACCATAAATCATGAAAATATCATGTTTAGTCTTTAAAAGATTTCACTTGTTTCAATTTAATTCCTGATAATAAAAATACTAAATTGAATCTATGAAAGATACTTTGTTTCACAATTGCATCTCTGTTTAAAACGCAAAAATGTGAAATGCAAGGACAAAATTGCAACATTGAGTATCTCTCACTTTTAGGAACTAAATTTGATGTTTTTATGATTAAGGGACAATTGAGACAAGTAGAATTTTTTAGGGACCAAAATAATAATTTATTCATTCATTTATCGTTGTGAGTATTTTCAGTGTTCAGCATTTGAATTAATGCTGTATTAGATACAAAGTTAGTAGTCAAGAAGGGAGGTGAAAGATTTTCAGCAAATGCAACTAGGAAGTAATCACTCAATCAATTACTGATGTGATACCTAAAAGATCATTTTCCTCTGGGCCCTGGTTCATGGACACAAAGTAAACAGACTGCATTGAAGGATTAGTAGTATCTTCTTGTTGACACAATCAAAATGGAAATTGAAAATTGAATGTGTACTCTTTTTTTTGCACTAATGAAATAGGTGTATCATTTTCTTTTATATAAAAAATGATAGTAAGAGAAGGCACTCTCAAGTACTATTGAGGAGGGTGTCAGTAGTATGTTGGATAGATTAACAGAAATTCAACCAAAAATATTACTATACAGGTCTAAATTACAAACAATTTTACCTAATCGCAACTATGGATGCCTACCAAACAAAATTTTTGGATGACTTTTAAGAGAATTCCAACACTCACTCTGAAAACTCTCCAATGAAATAGGTGTGTTATTAGACCTATAAATGAAACACCCACTTCAGTAAGTTTTATGGAATCTTTGCTTATCTAAACATTTTACTGTGAATGGACCTATAAATATGTTAAGTACATTTTATTGTAGAACCCACTTCAGACATATTTATATCTTTATGATCAAGTTTTTTAATTAAAAACTAATATGTGGATGGTTTTATAAAATTATTCTCTTCCATGACTGCTTATTTTTTTTAAGAAAACTTTCACATGCTTTATTTGGTTAGAAAAGTAGCAAAACAAAAAGAACTGTGCATATAAGTTTAGTTTGTTTATATATCTGCATATATCCAGTTGACCTAATAAAAATTTTAGAGTTCTGGTTGATTTATCTGTGTAATAAGTATTTGTAAATTGTACCAATTACTTGGGCCTTAGTAACCTTTGCTTTCCTAATCGACAAGGCCCATTGTCCAACATTTGTTTGGGCTTTTCAATGTGTTGCTGTTAAATGACTTTCTCTTTGGGCTGAAGAGAGAAACTTTGAGCACAGGTCATGTTCAATTGTCACCATTCCTCTCAAACTGAAAATGACTTGTGTACATGTTTAAAAAAAAAGACTTGTGTTCTTAACTTCTAATCACAGAACTCATCTACATACATACATACATACATACATATACATACATACATACATATACATATACATATATATATATATATATATATATATTAATATTGTGGGGTATTAATATGGTATTACCATGGTAGAAAATGTTAAATTGTGGACAAATACCATAGTTTTATTATGGTGGGTAAGTTCAACCTTCGGGCTCATATGATTTTGACTAGTGGTTTTGGAGGGTAAAGTCACTTTTGTCTTCAAATTTTTTTCTATAAATATAAAGCCTTCCCACTCACTTTCACCATCCCATCCATCAAAGGAGTATAAAGTAGTGAGAGTAAGGAAGATTATTCTCCTGGAGAGAGAGAGAGAAAGAGTTAGAAAGTTGTTTTCTCTTCTGTTTAGAGAGAAGTTGTAATAATTTTTCTTCCACGTAATGAAATTCTTCTCGGTTTTTGCCCGTAGTTTTTTCCTTATCATTACGGGGTTTTCTAAGTTAATTATTGCGTGTCAATTCCTACTTTCTCATCTCAATTTTAGTTGAGTGATACCAAATTACCTTCTCTATTTTTCCTAACTATATATAAATATATTGTTGACAGATAGCTTTAGACTCAGTAAAAAGTATGACTTCTAATCCTAGCAATTAGAAATGTGTAATTAAGAATATGCCTCTTCTTTTCATTTATTAAGAATCTTATTACTCTAAAAAAATGTTCTACTTTTTGGATAAAAGTTCATTCCGATCATATAGTGATATTTGTTAATATTAATAGAAACTCATAGTAATAAGGATCTACATTGAATAAATTAGGAATCAACTGATTGAAGGAATATATAAAATTCAGTATAACCGTACTACTAAATATCTTCTCTTACTTTTTCAAGAAAGAATCCAAGATTATTTTCGTTCTTAAATAAAGTTTTATGCATGTGAACAAATCTTTCTTTTTCTTCATAACAAATCTTCTTATTTATGATTAATATTAACATCTAGAGTACATTTCTGAGCGAATTTACTTCTATGCAAAAATAAAATATTTTTGTAGAAGTCTGGGATAAAGATTTTTAATCAACTATTTTTAAAGTAACAGAAAGAAAAACAATGATTAGAGTAGGAGAGTCAAGAGTCATGAAATGTACCAATCTCTTTAAGAAAGTGCATAATTTTTCAAAAAAAAAAAAAAAAAGTTTTGGCCTATTCTCTTTGTTAATTACATGTTAGAAGAAGAGATGCATTTTATTAATAAAACATTGGATACAGATGAAATATTTCACAGGATCCATACTACAAATTTGATGTCATAGAAATCTTCTAACACTAAAACACAAACTAATGCTACTACAGCTCAACATGTTATTCCATGATCTAACTAGTTGGGTTTCATGCTTTCTTCTTCAGAACTCCAATGTTTCACCACTTCAGTTTTGCAGGGAAGTACTGCATCAAAAGCTGATGTATTAGTAACAAAGAAATTGAAAACAAAAAACAAAAAAAATCTATTTCTATTAAGAAGGAAATTAAAAAAAAAAAGCTTTAAAATTGGTTCTTATTCTTACCTTCTCAATAAGAGAGAGATAATATGGTTTGACCTTCTCAACATCTATTCTGACTTTGCTTTTGCTGTATAGGTCATATTTGCTGCAAATAAAGAATAAAGTTAGAGAAATACATAAATCAAAATATTTTTAGAGTGAACTGAAATCATTTATTTAATTCTTACTTGAAAATTTGGAGCCATTTCAGATTCTCAACATCCTCATCATTCATTAAGTGCTTATATGCTTCTGCTCTGTGTAATGCTGCAAAAATGTGTATTAACTATGAAGTGAATTTGTAAATGGGTATACTTTTGATTTGAGCATATGATTTATTTGATTTAAAGGAATTTTATTGTATTTTCTTTTAGATGGACTTACCATAGAATGAATGGTATCTGATAATAAACAGAGCAGCTGAAGGCAGAGTAGTTTTGTTCTTCTTAGCCACCTAGAAAAAAAAAACCCCAAAAAGTTTAACCATTTCTTCATAATTTATGAATAATACCATAATTCTACAATAAAAATTAAATAAATTATTTTACATATAGATTTTGAAGGGCTTACAAGATACATGTAGTCATCATGTCCCCATGACATCATCACATTGTTAAGTCCACATTTCTCTGAGTAAATTCCATATTTAGTGTTGTATGCAGGATTGTCATAGTCTGGATTTTCCTTGAAATACTGAAGTGGACAAGAAACTCTTAGTTTTTAAAAAGAAAAAGAATTGTGAGAATAATTTCTCAAATTTTTAATCAACAAATAACCTAACCATAGAAATGTGTAAAGACAGAATATGTTGACGTCGCTTGATTCATAAACTTTTAATTATTGTTGTTTTTTTTAATCTACAAATATATATATAAGATTGAGAAGTTACCTCATGATGAACAATAGAATTATCAAATCTGCAACCAACTGGGAATGTATCACCTGTGGAATTGAAGAGAAAGATCAAATTACAAAATTGCCCTCCAAAACTAGGAATCCATAAATACATTCTTCTATATAGATATATCGTACCTACAACAGCCCATTGAGGAAGTCCTCCAAAACTAGGAAGCAGAAGCACCTTCCCAAGATCTGCAATTATAAAAAATCAAACTTGTTAATAATGGTACTCCAAGTTTAAGGCTAATTCCTTAGGGGTGTTTCTGTCAACTAGATATTTTAATTTTGGCTTAAATACACTTTTCAACCCTCAATTTCTTTAGTTAAGAAATTGACAATGAAGTCCTTTTATTCTAAGAAATGATCCAATTTTATCCTTTTACCATATAATTGTTTCAGAATATAGTAGCAAATTTGACTCTCATTTAGCTACATATTAAATTTCACATCAGGACAAGATTGGACAACATGGTCTATTTTCAAAATCAAACAAATTAAAACTTCTATGAAACTAGGATAACTAAAACTAAGGTATGAAAGAAATATAAAGAAAAAAAGTTCAATTATTTATTATTATGGGTCCTTTATCTTTTTTTTCTTCCCAATTCTTTCCAAACTATACTTCTCTTTCTAGTTTAAAAGATCAATTTGCCTGTACTCCCTAATTTTAATAGTTGATGCTAAATAAACCTAAGAGTTTAATAATAAAAAAACTGTACTTGAACTTTTTTTTTTCCCCCAAAAACACTAAATAAAAATAAGTAGAAAATACCATGGATGAGGGCAGTTAGATGTAGCCAATCTTGATTAGGAAAATCCTTCCTAATGGCTTCAGCAGTTTGGAGTAAATGCTCAATCTGAGGCTCATCCAAGTCAGGGTCACTTTCGTCAACTACATCATTCAGCAATTCACAGCATTCCCATATGCTCATTTCTACTCTGTTCATTTTCCCATACTCTTCCCTCATCCTCTTCACCTGTTTCATTCAATTTTTCAATAGTAAAAAATAATTAACGTATTATTAATTAAGCTCATTTATCAATGAATTATCTTTTTTTTTCCCCTCAGGATTTGATGCTTACAAAATCATGTGTCTGGTAAATGTGATTTTTTCTGTAGAAGTTCTGCACTCCTTCTTGCCTCTCACTTTCAGCATCATAGTCCCTGAATGATGATTCACCATGGCATAACAGTGTCAAAATATTTGAAGGTGGATGGTATGGGTAATACATAGCTTTATTTTTTAGTCTATACTAGGAATAATTTTTTTTATTAATTATTGTTATATTCTTGTGTAAAATGATAGTTATTAGACTGCACCTATACATACATATTCTTGTCTTTAGTTTTTTTAACTTCCTTTTATTTCATTGTCTCTCATGGTCATGGAAGATACTTCTGTTTAGTTGCTTTCGAGGTTAATCGTGCATGAAGAGGAAATTAATTTAATTATTGAATTGTTCTGGGAAAATGATCTAATTAAAACTGCAAAAACGAATTTCATTATGAGATGGTAGTAATAGTTATAAATTATTGTGTTTCTTTTGCGGCTTCTTTAACATTTTTCTCCCTAAAATATTAATTCAAGAATAGGTGTCAAAGTTGGGGCAATTTTTTTTTTAATTGTTCGGGCTGTACTGTATCCCAGCTTGAGGTTAATTCTCTTCCTTCAATTAAAATTCTTCTGTGACGAAAAATAAAAAGCTTTGGTAATGATAATAATAATAAAGTGATGCGAAGAAATTAACCTAAATGATTGGCCAAATGAGTTTTTCTCTGGCACTAGAAATCCCACATCTTTCTCATTTATGGGTGTCCTCTTTTGATCTCCTTCAACCCCTGCCATTTTCATTTTTTTCAGAATTTTGGGGAATTAATCAATTAAGAGAAACGCAAGAATAACAGCAAAAACATCTTTTTCCCCCAAAAAGAAGAACCTATGGAAAGATTTAAGAGATAACGAAGGGATTGAAACAAGAATTACCAAAGCGATGATCATGCTGGTCAATGAGAATAGTCATGGATCTTGAGCGATGAGAAAGTGTGAGGAAATTAAAAAGAAAGTATAGATGAAGATGAAGATGAAGATGAAGATGAAGATGGCATGATGAGGAAGGAAAGAAGATGGCTATTTATATAATCGGCCGGAAAGTCCTTCCCTGAGATTTGGGAGTTCCCGAGTCCTTACCTGAAAATCTCACAAACTTCAAAATTAGAACTGCATCGCATAATTCTTTCACAGGCCATCAATCCCGAAATTACCCTTTTGCCCCAAACAAAAAAATTGGGATTACACAAGTCCCTCTTCCATAAAAAGATTGCGATAATCATTGCAAATTCACTAACTTACCGGAATATGTGGGGCCCGCCGTGACTTATTCCTTGTCACGACTGAGTCAGCAATGCGTTGGATCTCATCAACGATCCGTAGCTTCGTGGGGCCCAGTGACGTGGCAACGAGTCAAAGCTGGCGCCCGCACACGTGTCGGTTCTCCAAGCCCATCGTCGCCCGGGCAGCCGGCACGTGTGTTGATTAAGAAACTGGCACGTGCGCTCTCGTGCGTGAGATCTCTACACGTACAAGAATGACTGAAAAATGATAATAGATGTCATTTCTTGTACGGTATATTTTTTTGGCTTTCATAGGCTGAAATTTAGAGGCGAGTATTGTTGACACGTGCCAACTCTGCAAATCTGATATACGAGTAAATGTTCAGTGGTACGGTAATACTGAACTTCAGTACATCCCTCCAATCAGTTGGTCCCTAAACTATTCAAGGTGAGCCCTAATTAATGTGAGTTTTTATTAATATTAACAAATGACACTACATAATTGGAGGGATGCACTGAAGTTCAGTGATACGGTACCATTGAATTTTTATCCCTGATATACATGGTTGAATTTCTTGATGAAGATGAGATAGAATCTTCTAAAGTAATTCTCTATATTTATTGGTGGAGTTATGAGAGAGATAGAAATAAGGAAAATATTTTTTTTCTTGATTTTTTTCTCTCCCAATTTTTCTTCTCTCTATCTCTCACATAATTTTATCAGAAAATATAGAGAATTACTTTCGAGGATCTATTCTGAAGATAATATTATTATGAATTAATAAATTTCATAAAGAAGTGGTTGGTAAGGTTGAATAAAAACCCCTGGACTTGAAAAGAGTGAAAGGAGATTGAAAGTGATATAAAAACAAGTGGATTAGAGAGATAGAGGAAGTACCCCATACACAAATCACACACAAAAAGAACAGCTGCAGATGTAAAGTCAATTTTAGCAAGCTGTAGGGCTGTGCAAATGGATTCTTCGTCCAGTTGTTTACCAGAAATAATAAATTTTTTCTGCCTAAAATCTAAATTATAGGATATTTGTAAGTGACTCCATCAACTATAAAAATTCACTTAAAACCCTTCAATTTTTACTATTTGTGGAATGACTTTTTCATTTAAAGTCTTTAACATAGGATATACATTTCAAATTATATAAAGGTGTTTTTTATATAGGACCTGAAGTTCAAAATTTTTTTATACAAGTGTTTGGAAATAAAAAGAAGAAGGGAAGTGATTAGACGAAAAAAAAAAAAAAAGAGAAAAAAGAGATATTAACTTTTTATATGTACTCTTTTTATTTAGTATTGGTAACTCTTTTAAAAAAATGTCAACCTTCTATAATATTCCAGTATTATTATTTTTTTAATTCTGGACATTTTAAAGAATAAAAAGATATCTTGATTTTTTTTCCCTCTTTTTCTTCCCTTTCCTTCTCTATTTTAATTCTCATCCAAACATATGCTTAAAGTTAAAGGGGAATTAACCTTTTGGTTGAGTGAAAGGGACTCATCCATTTTTAATCAAGTGTCAGGAGTTCGATTCTTGCCTTAGATATGGAGCAGATTTAAATTCTTGGGCCAACTGTCCCATCCTTCGATGTGCCTACAATTTAACGAGGAAATTAGTCACTGTACTCGACGGTGAATAACCTAGTCTAGACAAAAAAAAAGTTGAAAGGGGAATTTCTATGCTTGATTTTAATAAATAATGAAATTAATAATTTCATTATTCCATTAAAGTTCTAGATAAAAAAAAGTTAATGATGGGTTATTGCACAAATTACAATTGATGGATTCTAAAGTAATTTTATAGTTGATTAAAGGGACCTAGCTATAATTTAAAAAGATTTTTTACATTTTAGTTTTGTTTTTAATGAAACCAGAAATAATAAAAGTTAGATAAATATTTTTAGATATTTATTATCAATTTTTTATTCATATTTATATCTTAAAATTAGCATTAAAGAAAACTCATGCATCAATTTAAAATAAAAGATATACTTCTTAAATTGGTTAAAAAGGAAAGTTAATTTTAATTGGTGAAAAAGTAACCTGTGTTTGCGCGTTTTACAAGGTCTTATGTACCTGCAAAATAAATAAAAAAATATTATTAATTAGAGATTTGTAAGAAGATCAAGCAACGCAGCTATCTCGAGAAACATGATAATTTAGAAATATAGATGTTGCTATCACATGCCTATGCTTTTCATATTTAAATAGCACAGTGAGACAAAATATCTTTCAATTTTGAAGTATTTTATGCGGGAGTGAGTGAATCACTAGGACAGAAATGTTTTCCCTGCTCTCGTTACCTGTCACCACCCAACAGTAAGAAGAAGACAAGCGTATTGAAAAGCATCCCTTACTGCTTCACAGGCCACTAAAAAGATGGCAACTACAATAAAAAAAAAAAATACTATTTAGTTTTTGAGTTGTTGTTAAACTATTATTTAGTCCTTAAATTTATCTAAAATACTATTAGTCCCCGAAATGTTTAACTATGTCAACTATTTAGTCCCCGAATTTGACAAAATACTATTTAATCCCCGAATTTGTAACTATGTCAACTATTTAATCACCGAATTTACAACTCTGTCAACTATAACGAGTAACAATCAGGAGACTAAATAGTTGACAGAGTTACAAATTCGATGATTAAATAGTATTTTTGCTAAGTTTGAGGACTAAATAGTTGATATAGTACAAATTCGGGGACTAAATAGTATTTTGTCAAATTTGGAGACTAAATAGTTGACATAGTTAAACATTTCGGGGACTAAATAATATTTTTGATAAACTCAGGGACTAAATAATAATTTGACCAACAATTCAAGGACTAAATAGCATTTTGCCTCATACAAAAATAAATCAGATATCCAGCTGCCTGTCAGAGATCTTTTTTCCATAAACTAAATGGTCTGAGATCATACATTTCTCGTGCTGCTTTATGGCTTACAGCTGATAATCCACAACTCATAATCATAATAGTATCATACATATTTACGACACTTCATGGGGGATATGGTGGGAAACCTATTAATGGATTTGTATGATATCTTCGTACATGTATTAACTAAAATGTGCACATCAAAAGTTCATTTCCTCAATAGTGATGAGCAACTTATGGAAAAAATCCTACCTCATGGGCTTCCTTACCATTGGATCATAATATTGCACTATGCTTCGTAGCTTTGGCATCTACGCAAGCTGGCTTTGCACTTCTCCTTCAATAGTGATGTGAAGTATAGGAAGAGCTACACCACAGAAACTAGTTCATGAGAATAGAGGATAAAAAATTCCTGCAAGTCCTGCATATGAATCTCATATATCAAATTTCAATGTAAGACTCAAATCTATATCTTATATTAGATCCTAACATTCCACCATACTTTGCAGCTCCAGCACCTACGCATGCTTTGCTTTGCACTGGCTTTATAGCTCCGGGCTGCACAATTACAACTGAAACTGGGAAATAATGAAAGACTAATACCAATTTATAAAAAGCTTGCGGAGATCAATAACCAAGAGGTAATTCATGAGGTTAGAGTGCCAAAATTCACTAAGGAACATCCCATCACACTTCATATATAGTACCTTCCAATTGGACCCTAACAAATACTTGTCTATCATTCATGAATTCCGTTGTTTATCTTCCATCTTCCCAAATAAAGCTTTACACAGCTGTGCAATTTAAAACAGCACATCATGCCCCGCTCCTGAGGAGAGTAGATCATCTTAAGTATAATTTGTGTAAAATGGTAATTTGTTTTTTCATATTAAACCAGCCAGCTAATGAATATATACAAAAATAACGATTTCAGAACTTTTGCACTTCACAAAATCTGATCTCCTCCCCAAGATGCTGCCCAGTCAAAACTTTGTTACTGTTGTAGGAGAGGACAACCAAAAGTTAATAATTTTACAACCTTAGGATTTCTCCACTTTGACTTGACACAATCTCCAAAACTGAAGATTGACCCAGTTTACACTATCAATTAATGCATTGTTTAGAGTGGAATATAGTCTCAAGACTACAGTAAACCTGGCTTATAATATCTACATTGTAAGCCTGAGGTGAGGACCAGAACACAGTCTAACATTTTGGATTTAAAACAAATACGGATGAAGTCGTCCATGTTCCAGCAAAAGCTACCGGTTAGTAAAAACTCCTTTTCCTGCACCAGAATCTCCATAGCATATGCTGTTTCTCTCCATCATATCAAAATTTCATTCTTTTGGCTGGTCCTTGATCAATTATGGGATCAACAAGAGGAGCTTGAGACTCTCCTGCTTCCTGGCTTTCAGGACCTTTCTCAGTTTCTGCAGTTGGTGGAACATAGCCTTCAGGAAATGGTGGTGGAGGTGGAGCTGGGGGTAGCTGCAGCAGCAAGTGAATAACACTCAGGTCATAGCAATAAAAAAGGTGGAAGCAAATATAAAATATGTTTTAGATAAAACAAAGATATAACATTTATCAAACAATTCTCAACAATTTAATTTAAATTTAATGGAAACTTACTTTAACCCACCCATCTATGCACCAGTCAAACAGAGATATTGCCAACAGGGCAAAATGATAATAGAAGATAACCAGCATATTATTCCACAACTCAATTTCATGGATAACAAGGGCATGGCGTTTTTTCTAAAACTTTCCTTTTATATTAAAAATATAGGACCTTCCTAATGCTACACCATTGTTCAATAAGGAAGTATGGGAAACTTGTAACATTTCAACATACTTTACGCTGTAGGGATGCAAGAATGTGATCCACTCGCATAACTTCCTTTAAGTCAATTGTCTCTTTACCAGCCTTTGGCTCTACCACTGCAGTCTCATTATCTGAGTCAACTGAATCACAATGAAGAAATAAAATTCAATTAATGATCACAGAACTAAGCATTGTACTAACTAAATGGTTATAGTTATGCTATAGTCTATATACTTCAAGAGCAAGGAAAATGAGTAGACAGAATGCTGTGCAGGGGTGAACAGAAAAGGTGTAGAAAATAAAATTAAATGGAAAATTAAGACTAGCAACATGTCCTTTTGTGCTAAGAGTAGAATTGCACATGGCTTAAATGCTACATTCAGAACCTGACAAGTCACAACATTAATCCGAGTAACTTATAGACAGATATCTTTGGAAGTTTATCCTCTCGAGAAAGACAGAGGGGGAAGGGTGGAAGGGCAAAATGGCAATGCAACGGCTCATTGTCAAAACAAATTACTATCGCTCTCGCAACTGTGCAATTTCTGAAGCCTTTTTCAATGTGTATCCCAATAAAGACTATAGAGAGTAACAAAGTCTTATATTACCCCTCAAATTCCACTCACCATATCCTATCTTCTCCAACTTTGATGCAGCCGTACTAAAAGCCTTTTGTATGTGATAAAGTGCCCTTCCCTGGAAGACCAGTAGCACAATGAGCATTGAACAAAACCTTGTCTCTCAAAATTTATTTTAAACCTAAAAGAGTAAAGATAGCAAGCTACACCAAGTTTATTGTATAAAGCATACTTCACTTACTGTTGCTTTTGTATCATCAAAAATTCAAAATGGTATGTCCCATTGCTTAAAAATTAGATGTACAACCTAATATGGTACTACTGCTTTTGTTTCATAAATCAAGAATTCAAAATTTCAGGATTGATAAAGCAATTTTGTTACTTTCTCAATCACCAACATCCATTCTTCATTCAATAAGTTATTGCATATCAAGACTCAAGATCATTTCTAACGCAATAATAATCAAACAGTAAAGTAACACATGAATTTACAATTCGAGCGGCAAAAATATTGCATAGTTGTGGTGCTTGGTATATTGAACCATCCAATATGTAATATGCCAGCATTGGTGTAACTTTCTCAGGGCCATCTCTCCTTTGCTTGCGAATAACAAAAAGGTGGGGTTCCATAACTTCACTGAGCATATACTCTATGCCTGTCATTTTCCTGAAGAACAGAGTAGTTGCAATTTCATAACAATCCTTTGTTTCAACAGCTTTAGATCAGTTACATAAACAATACAACTAACTAATCCAAATAATATTTGTAAGAAGGCAGTAAGACACAAGATTGAATATATTCTTTTCTTTTGTATAGCCAAATGCCTTACTGAAACCAACCAAATAATCATATTGGAGAACAAAATGATATTGTACAGCATTCTATCCCACCACCCGACCTCTCTCCTTGCTCTTATGTTTTTGCCTAAAGCAATCAAGTGGGGCATAGAAAGAAACATATGTTAGATACAGCATTCTATAACACCATTGATCTTGATCCTATCATCTCACATATTATATGGTATCTTGAATGTTAGCATTTGATGACAATGTTTAATATGTTATGTGATATTAGGGTGACATTTGAAATAACACTGATATAACATCTCAAGCAAAAGAATGCTATCTAATTATAGCTAAAATATTCTCTCCTATCACATCATCACATCACGGGGTTGAAGTGTTGAACAGGATAACTTTTCTCATAGTTACCATTCTTATCCTTATCTTTTTATGAAAATTAACTTCATAACAAAATTAACTTATACAAAATTATAAGCATGTAAAATATAATACAGAATAAAGAAATTATGTTATATATTATTACAAGATGGAACAAATTATACATAAAATTTTAAATACTTTCGTAAGTTTTTCCAATTTTATTTCCATCCACGAATTCAAATATTAAAAATAGCATAGATTTTTAAATGTAATTATTTTGAACTTAAAATGGCATATTTGAAAATTCAAGAAGTAGATAACTTTGATTAATATATTTAACCAAACATTTGCATTTTACATCACTTGAGATGCAAGATAATACCAATTTATAATACCAAACATAGGTAACATGAATATGGTATCTTATACTATGGTCTCTCATACAATAATATACAAGAAGCTATGATATATCAAACACTAAGAATTGACTTTCACATCAACATATATCAATCATTAGATCACAATTGACAATTCAAATGTACATATATTTTCTGTTTGATATCCATAGGTCATAGTTCAATTGTTCATTCCTTTACTACCTAGAGTGCTACTTGAGATTTTTTCTTTTTTTTTTAAATCATCATTCAACCATCAAAGATATCATAGTTTAGACTTTTCTCTGTAAACCAGACCAGCGTTAATCACAGTGCTTTTGTTTCTTCTAATCAAAGTGAAATGTCCTTTGGTAGAACAACATCCAAATTTCAAAAAAGAAACCCAATGCCACTTCCACAAACAAACAGATAGAAAATGCAAAGATTGAAACATTTCTCCTTTCGACATATCCAACCACAACCGAACTCAGAACACTAAAAAATTCCAGATTATAAGATTCTTATCCGCAGATTCCTCAACCATCCAATTCCCAAATACTATCTTAAACACTTCGTAAAACCCTAGCTATTTAAAACACAGTGAATTACACCAACATATACACTTATACGAAGAGGATTCAGATGGTATGAATCTTACGATAATTGAGAGATATCGAGAGGGTGAATGGAGCGCATTCGAAGCTGTTCATTATTGCAGGTCCAGTCGTAGAAGGGAGATAATGCGAAATAATCGAACACTAGGTTGCGATCGAGAGGATAGGTATTGAGCCAGAGCTGGTCTCGGAAGCATATTCCGGTCATGTCGGTCCCCGGCGGTTGTGGTGGTGGCGGGGCAGCTCCGTCGAACATTGGGTTTCCCGGCGGCCCCATCGGTGGTGTCGCCATCTCTGTTTCGTGCGACACCAGCTGCTACCACAGTCCACAGATTTCAGGTCCCGGAATAATTGACCGTTTAAGTCAAAGCCAATGTCGTTTTGATAGCTTACATATCTTGTACATTTATACGATCAAGTGTTTAGTTTATTGTTTAATCGGTTTAATTAGTCAAATCATCGGTCGAACCGAATAATATAATAATTAATAAATATTAATTATTTTTAATATATAAAATGACATCACTCAAATTTTAAGTTTTGTTTAATCGGTTTAACTAGTTAAATCATCGGTATAATATAATAAATAATAAATAATAATTATTTTTAATATATAAAATGACATCACTCAAATTTTAAGTTTCAATATATATACTTTTAAAGTTTTAAATTACATAACTTCTCAAATTTTAATTTTTAAAACTTGTCAAACTCTGAAAAAACTTGATCAAACCAAACATAAATTCTTGATAATCATGACTTCTAAAATTTTAATTTTAATTTTTAACACTTTTCTAATTTCTTTTTTTATGCTATTTTTTCTTTTATTTTTCAATTTTTTTAAGTAAAGGACAACAAAAAATTTTATTGCATATTAAAAAAAATTAGACCACCAATAAAAAAAATTTAGACCGGTTGAACCCATGTTAAATTTGGTCCAACTATAAAATCAATTTTTTAGGTCTAACCGACTCGTTTAAATGCCTGGTTCACGGTCGGACCGTCTGGTCGATCTGGTCCATACAACACTGCTTCATACCCTAAAGACAACTAGACTGACTTGGGTCCCGCCGCGCCACGTAAATGTTACATCACTCCTTGAGTTTTATCCAATGCAATAAATCTAATAACTGAATAGTGGTGACTTAAAGCTCATCAAAGCTTCAAAGTATCACCCTACCTACCAATAAAAGGTTGATCCAAGTGATAAGCGGTTTAGTATTGCTTAAGTAAAGTCCTGAGTTCAAGACACTGTGAATGCAGTTATACTCATTGGGAGACTCAACCACCATAACCAAGGTCGAATCTAAATTAGTGAATATTAATGTACAAGTTTACAAGAGGAGCAGCGGCGAAGAAAATGTTTGCGAGGGGGGCTGCCCTTAGCTTTCCTCTTTTTCCTTCTAATTTTGAGCATTTTCTTACTTCTTTCTCCATGGGGTTTCTTCCTCCATTAGGAGGTTTCCTTCCTCCATTAAGGAGGGTTCTCGTTCATTAGATAAGCTTTTAACTTTGGCCTTCTGGGTTGATGAAATTGAAGATTTTGACAACAAAGTCAGATTTGCAACAAAACTTTCAAGGCAAGGAAGCTACAAAAGATAAATTCTTTGAAAAGATTTGGAGGTGTGTTGCCTCTCAAAATCATCAAGCTTCTTTCATACTTTATTTTTTATTTTGTTGTAGTTTCTGTTAAATTTGTTATTGATCTTTGTAATATTATTCAACTATGGTTAGGGGTGTGTTGCTTCTTGATTTGGATAGTATTATCTCTGCATCTAGAAGTGCAAGCTTGTGTTATTTGTTTTATTGTATGAGTCTTGTTGTTGCTCCTATACTATGTATAGCCTTTGTGTCTTTCCCTTTTTTTTAGAATGATATTTGACAAAAAAAATGTATTACTATTACTCTATTAGTATTAAGTTTAAGGTTTTCTTTTGACCAATTAAAAAATCTAAAAAATTATTTTTGTTGGCTTTTCACAAATTTTAAAAAATAAATTTCCTTTGAACTAATTACAAAAAACCTTAATAACCTAGGACATTTGTTAGAAAAATCCCAGAGGTTTATTATTTGAGAAGTTAATAATAATAATTTTTATTGTATTGGTTAAATATTTTATCAAATAATTAATTTTTAAAATCGGTATTTCAAGAATATTACGGGCGTGTTTGGTTAGTGGGGTGGAGGATATAATAGAAATGTTGGATGTAATAAAAACCTCATGTCAATATGACATGAGGTGAATGTAATAAAAGTGGATAAAATGACTATTTTACCCTTACATTAAAAATGATAATGGAATAAAAGTGAATAAAAAAGTAATTAAAAACAAAAATATAATTTTATCACATTATAAAAAATAAGATAAGATATATTTAGTAGAAAAAATTGAGGATGTAATGTTGAATTCCTCAAAACAACATATGAAACACACCCTACTAGTTAAAATGGGTGCATTTGGTACATTATATATAGTATGTCATCAAAAATATGGTATAAGATCTATTTTATATATGTATCATGGTATAGAATATCATAGCATAATTTATTATAGGTCAATACTTACATTGATCCCAAAAGTATGAGTTAAATTTTAAATTAGTCTTATTTTTTTATTTGTTTCACATTAGTTCCAAAAGTATAGAGTGAATTTCAAATTCGTCCCAAATGTTTAATTTGTTTTGATCTTGGCCTGTACGATTTTCATCGTATTTCAAATTAATCTAGCCGTTACAATATCAGTCAAAATTTTCTCTGTTAACGATAATGGTACCATTTTCTCTCCTATCTATCATATTTTCTCTGAGATGACTAATAACATGAGATAATAATTAAAAATAAAAATAAAAACTTTTCTTTTAAAACACCCAAACAATAATGCTATATAGAAAAGTCCACCAAATCATCCATATTTAACAAAATTATTTATTCACAAAACAATACTATAATATAACAATAAATTAATATGGTTATCTAACCGTATTATTCAAGATAATATGATCATTAAGATAACACCATAATTAATAAATCCGAGCTAGCTATATATAATCCATTATTATCCAACCTGAATATCTCATAAAAATACTTATGATAATCAAACAAATCATCATATCACAAGTCACAACCTTCCAATAACTAAATACTAACACAACACACACACACACACACATATATCTATATTAATATGGCTGTGACCCCTTCTGATTATTAGGGTCACAAAATAGCCATATTTTTTAATTAAAAAATAGCAAAAAAAAATTTGATTGGAGGAAAGATAAGTGAGGAAGTTGAGGTATATAAAAATATAATGGAAGGTAGTGGGAGAGAGAAAACATATATGATGGTAGTTACTAAAAAGGTGGGAAAGTAAATAACTTCCTATCATTTAATTCTAATTAATTATGATAATAATACTAATTTAAAATTTTAAAAACTATGAAATATATTATTTTAAAATATAATAATTATATTTTAAAAAATTAATGATAGATTGCATGCACGAAGGTGCATGCGAAGCCTCTAGTATATATATATAAGTCTTGATGGATAAATTAAATATGAATACCAAGTACACCAAATTAAAACACAAATTGCTAGGTTCTTAATACAACACGAATACATCAAAAGCACACAACATAATTATTAATTAATAACATTCATGCATCCTTAATTAGTCTTGATGGAGATGGAGATGATAATTAATTAGGTAGCAAATGAAGACCATTTAAAGCCAAACTCGATAATAAATCCATGGTTGTTGTCTGTGAAAGACATCCCATTGATTTGAGAGAGTTGATTTGAGATGTCTATAAGTTCACCTTCATCAGACATTCTGTACACACTACACTTCACTTCTTTGAGGTAATGTTTCCAGCATTTCCATGACAAATCTGCTTCTGGGCAGCATTCAAATGCATCATCATCATCATCATCATCTTTTTCTTCCCACAACACTAACTCTTCTTGTAGAAACTGCAATAGTATTATATATAGATTGTAGCTAGTGAAAAATCAACTCCAACATATTAATTAATTAATTAATCATATTCACTCATTAAAACTAAATCGAATATCAAAGCCAAAATATTAGGATCAATTAAAAGATAGAGCTAAGCATTGGATCCGCTCGCGTTATAGTAATACTTTGCATAAAGTAAATGTAAAGCAATATTAAGAGTATTAATTAGTAGGTACATACCGCGAGGAAAGCATTCCTAAATGGTGAAGATATGGTTTCTTCAGAAGTCAGCATCAGCTTAAGAGATTTTGGGTGACAACTCCAAAATAAACAATTGAGGAAGGTAGTGAAATTATGTGTAGCTGGAATACATTCTAGCACTAAAGCCTCCACATTTGATGAATGATCATAAACACATGGACCATGTTGTTTCAATTCTTCCAGACTCAGCAAATCCTGTCCATTCAAAATTTGATTAAAAATTAAAGATTAATTAATATAGTCCCAAGAAAAAGAAGAAGAAACTAAAGGAGTATGATGACTTCCATTATTCTTTCCCTTTACAAATTTAAGATATCTCAAGTATGCACATACCTGAGTAAAAATCCGATGCAAGTACACCTTGACACATGGATGATTGAAGTGTTCTGAAAACTTGCCAAGCTCATGAAGACAAGAACCAGCAATACCTCCAGTGGGATGACCAAGATGATGAAGCTCAAGTGTCTCATTATCATCATCATTCACATTATTATTATTAACCATCTCCTCATTCTCATTCTCATTCTCATCATCATCACCCTCGCTCAATACACCACCAACCTTCACAAATGGAATACGAATCCCACTGAAATACACTTTCCTCACTCTTGGTGTCTCAAGCTCAATCTCCAAAGCCTCATCAGTAAATCTCCTACTATCAGACAAAATCAAACTCTCAAGATGGTCACTTTCAACCTTCATCTTCTCATCGTGTGACAAGAACATATGAAGCGTCTCCAGAAGTGGGAGAGTTTGGATCAATTCTTGAATGAACATGAAACCATCATGAGGCTCCCAACCCAAACAACATAATTTGGTTATGTTGGGACAATCATAACAAGTAACCTCCCAAATCTCATACATAACAAGTGTGTGAAGCTTTGGGAGTGACTCAATCTCAAGCTCCATCAAATTCACCTCCAACTCACGAAGGTTTTCAAAGTGAGAAACGTCAAGAATATTGGCGAAAGGACACAGTTTAACAACCAGCTTCTCAAGGAACTTCCTTGACAAGTTTACAAGATTCTGGACTTCTTCTTGAGTAGCAAGAACATTCACAAGGGTTAATTCCCTAAGACAATTGAAATCAATCATATTTTCATCATCAAACATCGGAAAAGGGAAACAACAACCTTCTAAGTGAAGTTTAATCAAAGATCTCGAAGCGAAAAGGGCTTGAGGAAGATTGAGGAAAACATAACTATTTAAACTCTTGGAAATCCTAATCTCGATCTCTCTAACATAATTTTTCAGAATCAAAGACATCCATTCGTCAAATCGAGTAGAGACCAAGCCCAAACCTTGTTCTTGAGAGAGATCCATGATGAGCGAGAAGCGATAGATGAAAGCTCTTGTCTGTTTCAGAAGTGAGAGGGACTCGTCAAATGAGTTGACGTGTTCCTCCAAAGTCATGTCCTCATATGCGTTGGATGGATCGAAGTGAAAAATGCGGTCAGGAAGGCTAGTCCATGCATCTAGCCAATCTTTGGAAACACAAGACATCTTTATTGCATCTTCAAGAGGCATACGAAAGAGGATGTATTGCGAAAGGCAAGGAGGCAAATGACACCAAAAATTGGAGGCATTAAGGTGTCTGGCTGAGGGTCTAAATCTTGTATCTCTAGAAGACATGGTTGGTTCTAGAACACTATGGACCAGAGTTTAGAGTTCAGACGTAGAGAGAGAGAGAGAGAGAGACTTTTGGATGTGAAAGAGGTGAAGCTGACAACCCTAGGACTGAATGCTGAAACCCACATGAGGGATTTATATATGACAATTATAAAGTAATTTATTGTCTTTTTTTTTAAAAAAAAATTTATTTTCTTAGGAAACCAAACATGTGAATGATGATGTAATGTAATGCACCTTTGCTACCCCCAACGTTTGGGGGTCTTGTCAGTTTCATCCCTAACATTTTTTCGCTGTTAATTGTACCCCTAACGTTTTACGTTTCTGTCAATGTCACCCTTTTCACTAACACCATCAAATATTTAACAGTTTTTGCTGACGTCGCATTCTATGTGGCAAAACGTTTTCTTTTTCTGTCAATTGTACCCCTAACGTTTTACATTTATACCAATGTCACCCTTTTCACTAGCACCATCAAATATTTAATAGCTTTTGCTTTTTCTGTCAAGTGTTTAAATGACCAATCATAGTAGAGAGAAAATATAGAAGACCACATTTTATATGATCAATCATAGAAGAAAGAGAGTGTAAATACAATATATGATTGGTGGAACTTGATGAAATGGACGTAAGGAAATGGACTTAAGTTTTTTTCTTTTTTTAAACCCATAATTCCAATGCCATTAAATTTACTCCATATAATTAAAATATCTTAAATAAATTTAATCTTATAAGTAAGATGGTAGGTGTAATTAAGTGCATTTAATCTAATATATAAATGCATGTATTACTCTTAAAAGCTTTCACATTTATCTATTTGAAATTTTAATACATCATAAAAATTCAAATATTCTTAACTAATTTTTATTTCTATTTTCCCATTTTGATTTCTTATTTAAATAGGAATCAATCTTTTATAATATATAATTTCCCAGTTTCCCTTATTTGATAAAGACATATAGAAATTTTTTTAAAAAAATCGTAAATATATTATATATTAATCAATGGAGTATCAAGTAATAATTTTTTGGAAAAAACTTAGGTCTATTTCCTTATGTCCATTTCATCAAGTTTTCCAATATAAATATGACACATGACAAAAAGTGTTTAAATGACCAATCACAGTAGAGAGAGAATATAGAATACCACCTTTTATATGACCAATCATAGAAGAAAGAGAATGCAAATACAGTATATGATTGGTGAAACTTGATATAATGAACATAAGAAAATGGACCTAAATTTTTTCCTAATTTTTTATGCTAAAGATCAATTTTAAGTATATCATATTAATTAACATTTAAAAATAGTAGCCATTTAAATATGATAATACCTTCAATAGCTTATTATTTAAATTTCAAATTTTTGTAAAATGCACTATTTAAAATGAACACATTTTAAATTGTAGCCATTTAAATTTTAAATTTTATGTCTTAAAGGAAACTTTATTTCATGCATATCAAATATGTCACACCCCAGAAAATAAAGGAGGAGTGACTGGCACCGCTAGTGAATGACAAGTGTTTCTTAGTGACAGTGTTAGTGAAAATAATAATATTGCTTAAGAAATGAATTATTAGAATAGAATTTATTCCAACCAAAGTTTGGAGGCATAGTTGACAGAAGCCTCAAAATTTGGGGAATGTCCAAAGGTGCTCTTGCCAAGTGCCAACATTGGCCATCTAGGTTTAATTTGCACTAGAACATGCTTGATGATTAATCCCTCGATTACTGTCTGGTCCAATGTTGGTCGGGGTGCAAACCCTTCTTAACATATGACAATCCATTCGCATCCCTTCAAAGATCGAACCAGATAGACACAACATGTTGCAATAATAGTCCATAATCCAACAACATGAATATATCACATAAAAACACATTTAAGCAAACGCAGTCATCAAAATCATCATCATGCTACAACAAACGCCACACTTCAACAACCACATTCATTCTTAGTCCTTAATTACGATTAATTATATTGGATTTTCCAGCCATTGAAAGGTGAATTCCAGAATAAGCCCTTTGGTATTGGTCTCAATAAAAGTGATTCCATATTGTTGAAGTCGATGTATGAGTTCATTTGGCTCCCTCTCATGTGTGGTTCTGTGAACACAACACTGCACATCTTCTAAATAATTTTTTATGCTAAAGATCAATTTTAAGTATATCATATTAATTAACATTTAAAAATAGTAGCCATTTAAATATGATAATACCTTCAATAGCTTATTATTTAAATTTCAAATTTTTGTAAAATGCACTATTTAAAATGAACACATTTTAAATTGTAGCCATTTAAATTTTAAATTTTATGTCTTAATGGAAACTTTATTTCATATATGCATATCAAATATGTCACACCCCCGAAAATAAAGGAGGAGTGACTGACACCGCTAGTGAATGACAAGTGTTTCTTAGTGACAGTGTTAGTGAAAATAATAATATTGCTTGAAAAATGAATAATGATTAGGATAGAATTTATCGCAATCAAAGTTTGGAGGCATAGTTGACAGAAGCCTCAAAATTTGGGGAAGCAAAGGTACTCTTGCCAACATTGACCATCTAGGTTTAATTTCCACTAGAACAGACTTGATGATTAATCCCTCGATTACTGTCTGATCCAATGTTGGTCGGGGCGCAAACCCTTCTTAACATATGACAATCCATTCACATCCCTTCAAAGATCGAATCAGAGATAGACGATATTTAAGAAAACACAAACCCCAACAACAATACAATATATATGTTGCAATAATAGTCCATAATCCAACAACATGAATACATCACATAAAAACACATACAAGCAAACCGAGTCATCAACAATCATCATCATGTTAAAAACTCCCAACTCAATATTAAACAACATACTTAATAATGTACTTGAGCCTTCACCTCTAATTAAATACTGAATAAATATACATTAGTAATCATCATCATGTTACAACAAACACCACACTACAACATCCATATTCATTCTTAGTCCAAAGGTGCTCTTGCCAAGTGCCAACATTGGCCATCTAGGTTTAATTTGCACTAGAACATGCTTGATGATTAATTCCTCGAATACTGTCCGGTCCAATGTTGGTTGGGGCAACCCTTCTTAACATATGATAATCCATTCACATGCCTTCAAAGATCGAACCAGATAGACACAACATGTTGCAATAATAGTCCATAATCCAACAACATGAATATATCACATAAAAACACATACAAGCAAACGCAGTCATCAATAATCATCATCATGCTACAACAAACACCACACTTCAACATCCATATTCATTCTTAGTCCTTAATTACGATTAATTATATTGGATTTTGTAGCCATTGGAAGTTGAATTCCAGAATAAGCCCTTTGGTATTGGTCTCAATAAAAGTGATTCCATATTGTTGAAGTCGATGTATGAGTTCATTTGGCTCCCTCTCATGTGTGGTTCTGTGAACACAACACTGCACATCTTCTACATAATGTCGCCAGCATTTTGGCGACTCCCTCTCTTTGCAGCATGTAAGTGCACGATGTTGTTCCCAATGCATTAACTCTTTGAATAGATACTGCATATGTGCAAAATAGTCATGAAATTAATTAATCAAGTTAATTATATTAAATTAAATCTAATGCACATTTTTTTTTGCAATTAATATATATATTGATTCATTCAAGATTTTGAGAGATGTAATACAAAAAGGATATAATTGACCAACCGTGATATTCAATATGGTTTTGCTAACCAATTAATGTCTTAAAGATGCTAGTTAAGATTTGAAAGTGTGAAAAAAAAAGGTTAATGTCTAAGAAATTTATCAACTAATAAGAAGAAACTTTAATCAATATTTTAAGATTTACCAAAAGATTAAGATTTTGAGAGTCGTATAGTTAAGATTTGAAAGTTGTGAAAACTAAAGTCAACAAAAATAATAACTTTTATGTCTAATTAAAAAAAAAATCTTAACTTGTACTTTAAAGGAACCAATAATTAGCAAAACCCTAAGATATAAATCAATAAATATTGGTATTAGTACGTACCACGATGAAAGCGGTGAGAGATGGTGAATTCCGGGTGTCTTCATGAGTCAACATCACCATAAGAGAACTTGGGTGACACGTCCAGAACAAGCAATTCAGAAATGGAGTATAATCCAATGAAGCTGGTATGCATTCTAGCATTAGCTTCTTCACATTTGATGCATGAGAGAAAGATGGAAAATGTTGTTTTAGATCTTCCAAGGTCAGCATATTCTGTCCATTCAAATTTTGATTGAAAATTAATCATTAATAATCCCAAGAAATATGAAGTTAAGTTCAGAGAAAATTTTCTTTGCAGTCTCTAAAGTTAAGTTCACTAAAATCCATTAAAATCTCTGTTTTGCACATTAATAAAAGCTAATGCATAAAAATAATGTCAGATTGATGAGTGAAGGAGCATATAATTAGAACTTCCTACTTTAGGAAAGAATCAGACAGAGATGTACAAAAAATATGGTCAATATATAACTCAATATAACATATGTCTGTTTTTTCACTGGTACTCTCCTGTCGGAGGTAATCCTGCTTGAATTACTGAAATGAACTAGATATTATATAGAACTAGCCCCTTCCATTAAACTTAGTCCTGATTAGTCATCCATATAGATCGATACAACCTATACTTTTAAAAACTTTGAGAGACTAACTACAAAAAATATGGTCAATAACTCAATGTCACATCATTCATGAATTACAACACATACAAAGGAGTTCTCTACACCAGATTTACAGGGAGCCTTCATGGTAATGAGATTCTCTTTTAACTTTTGTGAGGATGGTAAAAAAATTCTTGTGGCAACTTAAACTAAAATTCTGAAGCATGGGGTTATGTCATACATATATAATAGAGACACTTTATATATATATATAACCAACACAAGAAAGAACGAAGCCCTAAAAAATTCACACACATATATATATACCTCAGTGAAAATCTGATGTAAGGAGACTTCAATACATCTATGATTGATGTTTTTTGAAAACATTCCAAGCTCATGAAGGTGAAAACCATCAATACCCCCATCATAATGACCAAAATGATGTAGCTCCAGAGTCCCACTCACATTCAGCAAGTCACACTACAAAAAAAAAAGTTCCACAACTGACATTAGAGATTGTTGCGTCAAAGAGCATTTTAACATAAGTTATAATAATAACCAAATTAACAAATAACAGACTCACGGTAACATTCACAAAGGGAATACGAATCCCACTGAAATACATTGTCCCGAGTCTTGGTGTGTCAAGCTCAACCTCCAAAGGCTCCTCAAACCTCTGATCTTCAATCAAAACCAAAGTCTCGAGATGATGATTTTGGACCGTTATCTTCTCGTTCTGTGACATGGACAGTAAAAGCGTCTCCAATAATGGGAGATTGGAAATCATCTCTTGAATGTATTTGTATGCCTCATTACGAGTATCCCAATCCCAACACTTCAATGTGGTTATGTTAGGACAATTAGCACAAGTGACTCTGCTAATCCTATACATAACAAGTGTTTCAAGCTTTGGAGCTAAACAAACATGAAGTACCCTTACATTCACTTCCACATAACAAAGCTTTGCAAAGTTAGAAACTTGAAGAACACCCACATTAGGGCACGCTATAACAATCAATTTCTCAAGGAATTTCCTTGACAAATCCACAAGCTTCTGGATTTGATCTTCTTCAGCAAGAATATTTTTAAGACACAACACTTTAAGACAATTATGGAACGGAAACAATAGATCTGGAGGGAAACTGCAAGATTCCAAGTGAAGTTTAACCAAAGATCTCGATGCGAAAAGAGCACGAGGAAGAGTGTAGAAAACATCCGAATTCGAAATCCTAATGTCGATATCTTCAACATAGTTTTTCAAAATTAAACTCACCCAATCATCGAATCGATCGAAGACTAAGTTCAAACCCTCTTGTGTCGGATTCAGATCCATGTGGAGCAAGAAGGAATTGATGAAAACCCTGCGTTCTTTGAGAGCAGATAGGGAGTCGTCAACAAAGTTGACAAATTCCTCTAAAGTGATGTCGCCGCTTGCGTTGACATGATTGAAGTGATAGATGAAGGTGGAGAGGGTTCTCCATGCGTGGAGCCAGTACTTGGAAAGAGAAGACACAGTGATTGCGTCTTGTAAGGGCACATAGAATAGAATATGCTGTAGAAGGTGATCGGGCAAGCAAGACATGTGATCGGAGCCATCAAGGTTTAATTGTCTTCTTCTAGATGTTGAAGACATGGTAGGTTTGGTTTCAAGTTCAGACTAGATCTAGATTGAGAGATTTGATTTGAGAAGTGATGTTGAGAAAGCAAAAGTGAGAATTTAGGACAAGACGGTGAAAGGCACGGGTTTGGATCACCTGAACTAACTTTATGTGAAGTTATTTCAGATAGTCGATCTGGACCTTTGATCAACTGCAACAAAATTTGTGGCAATCAATCAACGGTCCATATCGGATGCTTGAAGTTACTTTATATGATTCATTTCCAAACCGCACAAGAGTGAAGAGAGAGAATGGAAATGAAGAAATTATTATGTTTTTGTCATTTTCTTTTTTTGAAATATATTATTTTAATTTTTTTAGAGAACTTGATACAATGCATCTAAAAAAAATCTACTTAGAATCCTACTTTTTTTCCTGGTTTTCCGTGTGGTTGTTAGGATATTTTGATTTTGAAAGAAAATGTTAAAAACAGTCAAGGAAATCATTTAATTGAGATTAAAAAAAAGTAAATTACATTAATATATATCAACTTTGGTAAGTTTTTTTTTCTTTTTGTAAAAAAAAAATCAATTCTAGCATTAAATGATTCCATATTTGTCATTTTTCAAGCGTTTACATATATTAACAATTAAAAAGATTTCTCTATCATTTTTAACGCATTTAAATGACTCTAAAACTCTCTAAAAGTTTCATAATTTCATGTTTTCAAAACAGTTTTAAGAGTACATTGACACATTGTTCATGCCGTAGTCAAAGGCTCTACCTAAAAGTTTTCTAGGTTCATCACGCCATGGTAAATGTCGCCGTCAACCATACCAAATCCAAGCCGCCATTTGCTTCCACACAACCTTATCCTCCCAAATCAGTTCAACCATACATCATCAGAGACAACATCTTCCCTTACCCCAATGCCATTGTCGCAATGTGTCATACGTGACAAAAAGAATAAACAATACGAAATTTCGAAAAAGAGTTTTGAAATCATAAAATTATGGAATCTTTAGGGGTTTTAGAGTAATTTAAATGTGTTTAAAACAGTAAATAAGCGTTGTTACTATATGTAAACATTTGAAAGAGGCTAATTTTGAATTTGGGAGAAGAAAAAGTGAGGTTAAATCCTAGAATAAAAATAGTACTGCAATAGTTAGAATATCACAGAGACTTAATAAACTAAATTTTTTAAGGTCGAAGAAGGGGCTAAATATAATTTTTTGCCACATATAACGTCACAGAAGCACCCACTGTTATCTCTTTAGTCATATTACAAGAAATTAAATGAGTCATTTAGTGACCAAATGTGTAATTTCCTAGTAGTTTTAAGTGACCCGCCACTAAATAACCGCTAGTGAATGACAAGTTTTTCGTAGTGAATATATATATATATATATATATATATATATATATATATATATATATATATAGTCTAAGACTAGGTTTAATTTCTGCATAACATACTTAATGATTAATCTTTTAGGTACTGTTTAATCTAATGTTGGGGACATGCAACCTTTCTAACATATAACGCTCCATTTACATCTTTTTAGAGAGATCGAACCAAATAGACGATGATATTTAAGAAAACACATACCCCAACAATAATACAATATTAAACAACATACATAATAATGTACTTGAGTCTTCGACCTCTAATTAAACACTGAATATACATCATGCATTAGTACAACAAATAAACACGACACTACAACATCCATATGACCATATATATATATATATTCCTAGTCCTTAATAATTATGATTAATATGTTGGATTTTGCATCCATTGGAAGTTGAATTCCAGAATCACCCCTTCGGTATTGGTCTCAATAAAAGTGATTCCATTATGTTCAAGTCGTTGTACGAGGTCTTTTGGCTCACCCTCACGTATGCTTCTGTAAACACAACACTCCACATCTTCCATATAATGTCGATAACATTTTGATAACTCCCTCTCTTTGCAGCATGTTAGTGGACGGTTTTGTTCCCAATTCACCAACTCTTGGCATAGATACTTCATATGTGCATAAAATACTCATGAAATTAATTTTATTAAATTAAATCTAATGCACACTTTTTTGTAATTAATGTATATTGATTCATTCAAGATTTTGAGAGCACGGAAAATTAATTAGCAAAACACTAAGATATAAAAGCAAAGTTTGGTATAGAAAGTACTATAGGATGAAAGTTTGAAATGTCACAAACAAAAAAAATGGACCAAAATGCAATTATTATAAAAATTGGGGTCAAAATGTAATTTCCACAAATTTGAAATTGAAGTCAGAATGCAATTTTAAAAAGTTTCTATAACTTAAATTGAAATGGAATAACTAAAATGCAATTTGGGCCAAAAATGTGATTATGACAAAAATTAGGATCAAACTGTAATTTTGGAAATTTTAGAATAAGGGAGAAAATATGAATATGAAAATTTTCTGGGTCAAAAATCAAAGAAAGAATGAAATTCAGGACTAAAATGCAACTTGGGGCAAAACTATAATTTTGAAAAGTTGAAAGCAGGAGAAAAATGAAAATACAAAATACATTAAATGGGTTATGGGTTAACCATGGGTTTTACCCAACTCAATCCATATATGCATGGGTCAATTTTGACCCGACCCACATGACCCATTTATTAATTGGGTTGGGTTGAGTTGGGTCAAAATGCAGTTGAGTTAATGGGTTTGGGTCAAAATTACCACCCCTACCTGCAAGCCTGCTGTACTTACTGGAGTGTTTGATTGATATAATCACAAGCCTCAGGAGTAGCTTTAAAGAAAAGAATGGTGTCGTCCGCATATATTAGATGAGAAATAGTAGGACCCCTATTGGCAAAACGAATACCCTAGATTCTTTTTTCACTCTCAAGCTTGGTCAGCATACAAGATAAGACATTAGAACAAAGGAGGAAGAGGTAGGGTGACAGAGGATCACCTTGTCTAATTCCTCTTTGAGGGTTGAAGAAACCTACTTTCTGACCATTAAGAAGCAAGTTGTATGAAACCGTCTTCACACTTTGCATGATGATTTGAATAAAGCTAGCAGGGAAATTCATTACCCGCAGAACTGCTTCAAAAGAATTCTCTTTTAAAACACCCAATTAATAATGTATATGAAAAAGTCCACCAAATCATCCATATTTAACAAAATTATTTATTCACATAACAAAACTATAATATTACAATAAATTAATATGGTTATCCAACTGTATTATTCAATATAACATGATCATTAAGATAACACAGAAATTAAATCCGAGCTAGCTATATATCTATAATAATGTAGCTTTGAATTTTTTAGTGTCATAAAAGCAAAGTGTGATACCAAAAATATAACTTTATAACTAAACAAAAATTGTCTAATAAATAACTTCTCATGAGTATTTATATAAAAAAAAACTTCTCACGAGTAAAACTTCCATAAAAATTGAGGAAAGTATTACTGGAGATACAAATAGAAAATTAGAATAAATTAATATTATAAAAATGATAAAAAATAACTCTCCATAATTTAATAAATTATTTTAAATATAATAATTATTTTTTATAATATATTTTAAAATTTTTAAAATTTTTAAAAAAATAAAAAATATTTAATATTTTATTATTTTAAATAATAATAATAATTTTATATTATATATTTTATAAAAAAATAAAATACACCGTGCAAGCGGAGTGTCTAGTAATCCATTATTATCCAACCTGAATATCTCATAAAAATACTTATGATCAGCAAACAAAGCATCATGTCACAAGTCACAACCTTCCAATAACTAAATACTAACAACAAACACATATATATATATAGGTCTTGATGGATAAATTAAATATGAATACCAAGTACACCAAATTAAAACACAAATTGCTAGGTTCTTAATACAACACGAATACATCAAAAGCACACAACATAATTATTAATTAATAACATTCATGCATCCTTAATTAGTCTTGATGGAGATGGAGATGATAATTAATTAGGTAGCAAATGAAGACCATTTAAAGCCAAACTCGATAATAAATCCATGGTTGTTGTCTGTGAAAGACATCCCATTGATTTGAGAGAGTTGATTTGAGATGTCTATAAGTTCACCTTCATCAGACATTCTGTACACACTACACTTCACTTCTTTGAGGTAATGTTTCCAGCATTTCCATGACAAATCTGCTTCTGGGCAGCATTCAAATGCATCATCATCATCATCATCATCTTTTTCTTCCCACAACACTAACTCTTCTTGTAGAAACTGCAATAGTATTATATATAGATTGTAGCTAGTGAAAAATCAACTCCAACATATTAATTAATTAATTAATCATATTCACTCATTAAAACTAAATCGAATATCAAAGCCAAAATATTAGGATCAATTAAAAGATAGAGCTAAGCATTGGATCCGCTCGCGTTATAGTAATACTTTGCATAAAGTAAATGTAAAGCAATATTAAGAGTATTAATTAGTAGGTACATACCGCGAGGAAAGCATTCCTAAATGGTGAAGATATGGTTTCTTCAGAAGTCAGCATCAGCTTAAGAGATTTTGGGTGACAACTCCAAAATAAACAATTGAGGAAGGTAGTGAAATTATGTGTAGCTGGAATACATTCTAGCACTAAAGCCTCCACATTTGATGAATGATCATAAACACATGGACCATGTTGTTTCAATTCTTCCAGACTCAGCAAATCCTGTCCATTCAAAATTTGATTAAAAATTAAAGATTAATTAATATAGTCCCAAGAAAAAGAAGAAGAAACTAAAGGAGTATGATGACTTCCATTATTCTTTCCCTTTACAAATTTAAGATATCTCAAGTATGCACATACCTGAGTAAAAATCCGATGCAAGTACACCTTGACACATGGATGATTGAAGTGTTCTGAAAACTTGCCAAGCTCATGAAGACAAGAACCAGCAATACCTCCAGTGGGATGACCAAGATGATGAAGCTCAAGTGTCTCATTATCATCATCATTCACATTATTATTATTAACCATCTCCTCATTCTCATTCTCATTCTCATCATCATCACCCTCGCTCAATACACCACCAACCTTCACAAATGGAATACGAATCCCACTGAAATACACTTTCCTCACTCTTGGTGTCTCAAGCTCAATCTCCAAAGCCTCATCAGTAAATCTCCTACTATCAGACAAAATCAAACTCTCAAGATGGTCACTTTCAACCTTCATCTTCTCATCGTGTGACAAGAACATATGAAGCGTCTCCAGAAGTGGGAGAGTTTGGATCAATTCTTGAATGAACATGAAACCATCATGAGGCTCCCAACCCAAACAACATAATTTGGTTATGTTGGGACAATCATAACAAGTAACCTCCCAAATCTCATACATAACAAGTGTGTGAAGCTTTGGGAGTGACTCAATCTCAAGCTCCATCAAATTCACCTCCAACTCACGAAGGTTTTCAAAGTGAGAAACGTCAAGAATATTGGCGAAAGGACACAGTTTAACAACCAGCTTCTCAAGGAACTTCCTTGACAAGTTTACAAGATTCTGGACTTCTTCTTGAGTAGCAAGAACATTCACAAGGGTTAATTCCCTAAGACAATTGAAATCAATCATATTTTCATCATCAAACATCGGAAAAGGGAAACAACAACCTTCTAAGTGAAGTTTAATCAAAGATCTCGAAGCGAAAAGGGCTTGAGGAAGATTGAGGAAAACATAACTATTTAAACTCTTGGAAATCCTAATCTCGATCTCTCTAACATAATTTTTCAGAATCAAAGACATCCATTCGTCAAATCGAGTAGAGACCAAGCCCAAACCTTGTTCTTGAGAGAGATCCATGATGAGCGAGAAGCGATAGATGAAAGCTCTTGTCTGTTTCAGAAGTGAGAGGGACTCGTCAAATGAGTTGACGTGTTCCTCCAAAGTCATGTCCTCATATGCGTTGGATGGATCGAAGTGAAAAATGCGGTCAGGAAGGCTAGTCCATGCATCTAGCCAATCTTTGGAAACACAAGACATCTTTATTGCATCTTCAAGAGGCATACGAAAGAGGATGTATTGCGAAAGGCAAGGAGGCAAATGACACCAAAAATTGGAGGCATTAAGGTGTCTGGCTGAGGGTCTAAATCTTGTATCTCTAGAAGACATGGTTGGTTCTAGAACACTATGGACCAGAGTTTAGAGTTCAGACGTAGAGAGAGAGAGAGAGAGAGACTTTTGGATGTGAAAGAGGTGAAGCTGACAACCCTAGGACTGAATGCTGAAACCCACATGAGGGATTTATATATGACAATTATAAAGTAATTTATTGTCTTTTTTTTTAAAAAAAAATTTATTTTCTTAGGAAACCAAACACGTGAATGATGATGTAATGTAATGCACCTTTGCTACCCCCAACGTTTGGGGGTCTTGTCAGTTTCATCCCTAACATTTTTTCGCTGTTAATTGTACCCCTAACGTTTTACGTTTCTGTCAATGTCACCCTTTTCACTAACACCATCAAATATTTAACAGTTTTTGCTGACGTCGCATTCTATGTGGCAAAACGTTTTCTTTTTCTGTCAATTGTACCCCTAACGTTTTACATTTATACCAATGTCACCCTTTTCACTAGCACCATCAAATATTTAATAGCTTTTGCTTTTTCTGTCAAGTGTTTAAATGACCAATCATAGTAGAGAGAAAATATAGAAGACCACATTTTATATGATCAATCATAGAAGAAAGAGAGTGTAAATACAATATATGATTGGTGGAACTTGATGAAATGGACGTAAGGAAATGGACTTAAGTTTTTTTCTTTTTTTAAACCCATAATTCCAATGCCATTAAATTTACTCCATATAATTAAAATATCTTAAATAAATTTAATCTTATAAGTAAGATGGTAGGTGTAATTAAGTGCATTTAATCTAATATATAAATGCATGTATTACTCTTAAAAGCTTTCACATTTATCTATTTGAAATTTTAATACATCATAAAAATTCAAATATTCTTAACTAATTTTTATTTCTATTTTCCCATTTTGATTTCTTATTTAAATAGGAATCAATCTTTTATAATATATAATTTCCCAGTTTCCCTTATTTGATAAAGACATATAGAAATTTTTTTAAAAAAATCGTAAATATATTATATATTAATCAATGGAGTATCAAGTAATAATTTTTTGGAAAAAACTTAGGTCTATTTCCTTATGTCCATTTCATCAAGTTTTCCAATATAAATATGACACATGACAAAAAGTGTTTAAATGACCAATCACAGTAGAGAGAGAATATAGAATACCACCTTTTATATGACCAATCATAGAAGAAAGAGAATGCAAATACAGTATATGATTGGTGAAACTTGATATAATGAACATAAGAAAATGGACCTAAATTTTTTCCTAATTTTTTATGCTAAAGATCAATTTTAAGTATATCATATTAATTAACATTTAAAAATAGTAGCCATTTAAATATGATAATACCTTCAATAGCTTATTATTTAAATTTCAAATTTTTGTAAAATGCACTATTTAAAATGAACACATTTTAAATTGTAGCCATTTAAATTTTAAATTTTATGTCTTAAAGGAAACTTTATTTCATGCATATCAAATATGTCACACCCCAGAAAATAAAGGAGGAGTGACTGGCACCGCTAGTGAATGACAAGTGTTTCTTAGTGACAGTGTTAGTGAAAATAATAATATTGCTTAAGAAATGAATTATTAGAATAGAATTTATTCCAACCAAAGTTTGGAGGCATAGTTGACAGAAGCCTCAAAATTTGGGGAATGTCCAAAGGTGCTCTTGCCAAGTGCCAACATTGGCCATCTAGGTTTAATTTGCACTAGAACATGCTTGATGATTAATCCCTCGATTACTGTCTGGTCCAATGTTGGTCGGGGTGCAAACCCTTCTTAACATATGACAATCCATTCGCATCCCTTCAAAGATCGAACCAGATAGACACAACATGTTGCAATAATAGTCCATAATCCAACAACATGAATATATCACATAAAAACACATTTAAGCAAACGCAGTCATCAAAATCATCATCATGCTACAACAAACGCCACACTTCAACAACCACATTCATTCTTAGTCCTTAATTACGATTAATTATATTGGATTTTCCAGCCATTGAAAGGTGAATTCCAGAATAAGCCCTTTGGTATTGGTCTCAATAAAAGTGATTCCATATTGTTGAAGTCGATGTATGAGTTCATTTGGCTCCCTCTCATGTGTGGTTCTGTGAACACAACACTGCACATCTTCTAAATAATTTTTTATGCTAAAGATCAATTTTAAGTATATCATATTAATTAACATTTAAAAATAGTAGCCATTTAAATATGATAATACCTTCAATAGCTTATTATTTAAATTTCAAATTTTTGTAAAATGCACTATTTAAAATGAACACATTTTAAATTGTAGCCATTTAAATTTTAAATTTTATGTCTTAATGGAAACTTTATTTCATATATGCATATCAAATATGTCACACCCCCGAAAATAAAGGAGGAGTGACTGACACCGCTAGTGAATGACAAGTGTTTCTTAGTGACAGTGTTAGTGAAAATAATAATATTGCTTGAAAAATGAATAATGATTAGGATAGAATTTATCGCAATCAAAGTTTGGAGGCATAGTTGACAGAAGCCTCAAAATTTGGGGAAGCAAAGGTACTCTTGCCAACATTGACCATCTAGGTTTAATTTCCACTAGAACAGACTTGATGATTAATCCCTCGATTACTGTCTGATCCAATGTTGGTCGGGGCGCAAACCCTTCTTAACATATGACAATCCATTCACATCCCTTCAAAGATCGAATCAGAGATAGACGATATTTAAGAAAACACAAACCCCAACAACAATACAATATATATGTTGCAATAATAGTCCATAATCCAACAACATGAATACATCACATAAAAACACATACAAGCAAACCGAGTCATCAACAATCATCATCATGTTAAAAACTCCCAACTCAATATTAAACAACATACTTAATAATGTACTTGAGCCTTCACCTCTAATTAAATACTGAATAAATATACATTAGTAATCATCATCATGTTACAACAAACACCACACTACAACATCCATATTCATTCTTAGTCCAAAGGTGCTCTTGCCAAGTGCCAACATTGGCCATCTAGGTTTAATTTGCACTAGAACATGCTTGATGATTAATTCCTCGAATACTGTCCGGTCCAATGTTGGTTGGGGCAACCCTTCTTAACATATGATAATCCATTCACATGCCTTCAAAGATCGAACCAGATAGACACAACATGTTGCAATAATAGTCCATAATCCAACAACATGAATATATCACATAAAAACACATACAAGCAAACGCAGTCATCAATAATCATCATCATGCTACAACAAACACCACACTTCAACATCCATATTCATTCTTAGTCCTTAATTACGATTAATTATATTGGATTTTGTAGCCATTGGAAGTTGAATTCCAGAATAAGCCCTTTGGTATTGGTCTCAATAAAAGTGATTCCATATTGTTGAAGTCGATGTATGAGTTCATTTGGCTCCCTCTCATGTGTGGTTCTGTGAACACAACACTGCACATCTTCTACATAATGTCGCCAGCATTTTGGCGACTCCCTCTCTTTGCAGCATGTAAGTGCACGATGTTGTTCCCAATGCATTAACTCTTTGAATAGATACTGCATATGTGCAAAATAGTCATGAAATTAATTAATCAAGTTAATTATATTAAATTAAATCTAATGCACATTTTTTTTTGCAATTAATATATATATTGATTCATTCAAGATTTTGAGAGATGTAATACAAAAAGGATATAATTGACCAACCGTGATATTCAATATGGTTTTGCTAACCAATTAATGTCTTAAAGATGCTAGTTAAGATTTGAAAGTGTGAAAAAAAAAGGTTAATGTCTAAGAAATTTATCAACTAATAAGAAGAAACTTTAATCAATATTTTAAGATTTACCAAAAGATTAAGATTTTGAGAGTCGTATAGTTAAGATTTGAAAGTTGTGAAAACTAAAGTCAACAAAAATAATAACTTTTATGTCTAATTAAAAAAAAAATCTTAACTTGTACTTTAAAGGAACCAATAATTAGCAAAACCCTAAGATATAAATCAATAAATATTGGTATTAGTACGTACCACGATGAAAGCGGTGAGAGATGGTGAATTCCGGGTGTCTTCATGAGTCAACATCACCATAAGAGAACTTGGGTGACACGTCCAGAACAAGCAATTCAGAAATGGAGTATAATCCAATGAAGCTGGTATGCATTCTAGCATTAGCTTCTTCACATTTGATGCATGAGAGAAAGATGGAAAATGTTGTTTTAGATCTTCCAAGGTCAGCATATTCTGTCCATTCAAATTTTGATTGAAAATTAATCATTAATAATCCCAAGAAATATGAAGTTAAGTTCAGAGAAAATTTTCTTTGCAGTCTCTAAAGTTAAGTTCACTAAAATCCATTAAAATCTCTGTTTTGCACATTAATAAAAGCTAATGCATAAAAATAATGTCAGATTGATGAGTGAAGGAGCATATAATTAGAACTTCCTACTTTAGGAAAGAATCAGACAGAGATGTACAAAAAATATGGTCAATATATAACTCAATATAACATATGTCTGTTTTTTCACTGGTACTCTCCTGTCGGAGGTAATCCTGCTTGAATTACTGAAATGAACTAGATATTATATAGAACTAGCCCCTTCCATTAAACTTAGTCCTGATTAGTCATCCATATAGATCGATACAACCTATACTTTTAAAAACTTTGAGAGACTAACTACAAAAAATATGGTCAATAACTCAATGTCACATCATTCATGAATAACACATACAAAGGAGTTCTCTACACCAGATTTACAGGGAGCCTTCATGGTAATGAGATTCTCTTTTAACTTTTGTGAGGATGGTAAAAAAATTCTTGTGGCAACTTAAACTAAAATTCTGAAGCATGGGGTTATGTCATACATATATAATAGAGACACTTTATATATATATATATAACCAACACAAGAAAGAACGAAGCCCTAAAAAATTCACACACATATATATATACCTCAGTGAAAATCTGATGTAAGGAGACTTCAATACATCTATGATTGATGTTTTTTGAAAACATTCCAAGCTCATGAAGGTGAAAACCATCAATACCCCCATCATAATGACCAAAATGATGTAGCTCCAGAGTCCCACTCACATTCAGCAAGTCACACTACAAAAAAAAAAGTTCCACAACTGACATTAGAGATTGTTGCGTCAAAGAGCATTTTAACATAAGTTATAATAATAACCAAATTAACAAATAACAGACTCACGGTAACATTCACAAAGGGAATACGAATCCCACTGAAATACATTGTCCCGAGTCTTGGTGTGTCAAGCTCAACCTCCAAAGGCTCCTCAAACCTCTGATCTTCAATCAAAACCAAAGTCTCGAGATGATGATTTTGGACCGTTATCTTCTCGTTCTGTGACATGGACAGTAAAAGCGTCTCCAATAATGGGAGATTGGAAATCATCTCTTGAATGTATTTGTATGCCTCATTACGAGTATCCCAATCCCAACACTTCAATGTGGTTATGTTAGGACAATTAGCACAAGTGACTCTGCTAATCCTATACATAACAAGTGTTTCAAGCTTTGGAGCTAAACAAACATGAAGTACCCTTACATTCACTTCCACATAACAAAGCTTTGCAAAGTTAGAAACTTGAAGAACACCCACATTAGGGCACGCTATAACAATCAATTTCTCAAGGAATTTCCTTGACAAATCCACAAGCTTCTGGATTTGATCTTCTTCAGCAAGAATATTTTAAGACACAACACTTTAAGACAATTATGGAACGGAAACAATAGATCTGGAGGGAAACTGCAAGATTCCAAGTGAAGTTTAACCAAAGATCTCGATGCGAAAAGAGCACGAGGAAGAGTGTAGAAAACATCCGAATTCGAAATCCTAATGTCGATATCTTCAACATAGTTTTTCAAAATTAAACTCACCCAATCATCGAATCGATCGAAGACTAAGTTCAAACCCTCTTGTGTCGGATTCAGATCCATGTGGAGCAAGAAGGAATTGATGAAAACCCTGCGTTCTTTGAGAGCAGATAGGGAGTCGTCAACAAAGTTGACAAATTCCTCTAAAGTGATGTCGCCGCTTGCGTTGACATGATTGAAGTGATAGATGAAGGTGGAGAGGGTTCTCCATGCGTGGAGCCAGTACTTGGAAAGAGAAGACACAGTGATTGCGTCTTGTAAGGGCACATAGAATAGAATATGCTGTAGAAGGTGATCGGGCAAGCAAGACATGTGATCGGAGCCATCAAGGTTTAATTGTCTTCTTCTAGATGTTGAAGACATGGTAGGTTTGGTTTCAAGTTCAGACTAGATCTAGATTGAGAGATTTGATTTGAGAAGTGATGTTGAGAAAGCAAAAGTGAGAATTTAGGACAAGACGGTGAAAGGCACGGGTTTGGATCACCTGAACTAACTTTATGTGAAGTTATTTCAGATAGTCGATCTGGACCTTTGATCAACTGCAACAAAATTTGTGGCAATCAATCAACGGTCCATATCGGATGCTTGAAGTTACTTTATATGATTCATTTCCAAACCGCACAAGAGTGAAGAGAGAGAATGGAAATGAAGAAATTATTATGTTTTTGTCATTTTCTTTTTTTGAAATATATTATTTTAATTTTTTTAGAGAACTTGATACAATGCATCTAAAAAAAATCTACTTAGAATCCTACTTTTTTTCCTGGTTTTCCGTGTGGTTGTTAGGATATTTTGATTTTGAAAGAAAATGTTAAAAACAGTCAAGGAAATCATTTAATTGAGATTAAAAAAAAGTAAATTACATTAATATATATCAACTTTGGTAAGTTTTTTTTTCTTTTTGTAAAAAAAAATCAATTCTAGCATTAAATGATTCCATATTTGTCATTTTTCAAGCGTTTACATATATTAACAATTAAAAAGATTTCTCTATCATTTTTAACGCATTTAAATGACTCTAAAACTCTCTAAAAGTTTCATAATTTCATGTTTTCAAAACAGTTTTAAGAGTACATTGACACATTGTTCATGCCGTAGTCAAAGGCTCTACCTAAAAGTTTTCTAGGTTCATCACGCCATGGTAAATGTCGCCGTCAACCATACCAAATCCAAGCCGCCATTTGCTTCCACACAACCTTATCCTCCCAAATCAGTTCAACCATACATCATCAGAGACAACATCTTCCCTTACCCCAATGCCATTGTCGCAATGTGTCATACGTGACAAAAAGAATAAACAATACGAAATTTCGAAAAAGAGTTTTGAAATCATAAAATTATGGAATCTTTAGGGGTTTTAGAGTAATTTAAATGTGTTTAAAACAGTAAATAAGCGTTGTTACTATATGTAAACATTTGAAAGAGGCTAATTTTGAATTTGGGAGAAGAAAAAGTGAGGTTAAATCCTAGAATAAAAATAGTACTGCAATAGTTAGAATATCACAGAGACTTAATAAACTAAATTTTTTAAGGTCGAAGAAGGGGCTAAATATAATTTTTTGCCACATATAACGTCACAGAAGCACCCACTGTTATCTCTTTAGTCATATTACAAGAAATTAAATGAGTCATTTAGTGACCAAATGTGTAATTTCCTAGTAGTTTTAAGTGACCCGCCACTAAATAACCGCTAGTGAATGACAAGTTTTTCGTAGTGAATATATATATATATATATATAGTCTAAGACTAGGTTTAATTTCTGCATAACATACTTAATGATTAATCTTTTAGGTACTGTTTAATCTAATGTTGGGGACATGCAACCTTTCTAACATATAACGCTCCATTTACATCTTTTTAGAGAGATCGAACCAAATAGACGATGATATTTAAGAAAACACATACCCCAACAATAATACAATATTAAACAACATACATAATAATGTACTTGAGTCTTCGACCTCTAATTAAACACTGAATATACATCATGCATTAGTACAACAAATAAACACGACACTACAACATCCATATGACCATATATATATATATATTCCTAGTCCTTAATAATTATGATTAATATGTTGGATTTTGCATCCATTGGAAGTTGAATTCCAGAATCACCCCTTCGGTATTGGTCTCAATAAAAGTGATTCCATTATGTTCAAGTCGTTGTACGAGGTCTTTTGGCTCACCCTCACGTATGCTTCTGTAAACACAACACTCCACATCTTCCATATAATGTCGATAACATTTTGATAACTCCCTCTCTTTGCAGCATGTTAGTGGACGGTTTTGTTCCCAATTCACCAACTCTTGGCATAGATACTTCATATGTGCATAAAATACTCATGAAATTAATTTTATTAAATTAAATCTAATGCACACTTTTTTGTAATTAATGTATATTGATTCATTCAAGATTTTGAGAGCACGGAAAATTAATTAGCAAAACACTAAGATATAAAAGCAAAGTTTGGTATAGAAAGTACTATAGGATGAAAGTTTGAAATGTCACAAACAAAAAAAATGGACCAAAATGCAATTATTATAAAAATTGGGGTCAAAATGTAATTTCCACAAATTTGAAATTGAAGTCAGAATGCAATTTTAAAAAGTTTCTATAACTTAAATTGAAATGGAATAACTAAAATGCAATTTGGGCCAAAAATGTGATTATGACAAAAATTAGGATCAAACTGTAATTTTGGAAATTTTAGAATAAGGGAGAAAATATGAATATGAAAATTTTCTGGGTCAAAAATCAAAGAAAGAATGAAATTCAGGACTAAAATGCAACTTGGGGCAAAACTATAATTTTGAAAAGTTGAAAGCAGGAGAAAAATGAAAATACAAAATACATTAAATGGGTTATGGGTTAACCATGGGTTTTACCCAACTCAATCCATATATGCATGGGTCAATTCTGACCCGACCCACATGACCCATTTATTAATTGGGTTGGGTTGAGTTGGGTCAAAATGCAGTTGAGTTAATGGGTTTGGGTCAAAATTACCACCCCTACCTGCAAGCCTGCTGTACTTACTGGAGTGTTTGATTGATATAATCACAAGCCTCAGGAGTAGCTTTAAAGAAAAGAATGGTGTCGTCCGCATATATTAGATGAGAAATAGTAGGACCCCTATTGGCAAAACGAATACCCTAGATTCTTTTTTCACTCTCAAGCTTGGTCAGCATACAAGATAAGACATTAGAACAAAGGAGGAAGAGGTAGGGTGACAGAGGATCACCTTGTCTAATTCCTCTTTGAGGGTTGAAGAAACCTACTTTCTGACCATTAAGAAGCAAGTTGTATGAAACCGTCTTCACACTTTGCATGATGATTTGAATAAAGCTAGCAGGGAAATTCATTACCCGCAGAACTGCTTCAAAAGAATTCTCTTTTAAAACACCCAATTAATAATGTATATGAAAAAGTCCACCAAATCATCCATATTTAACAAAATTATTTATTCACATAACAAAACTATAATATTACAATAAATTAATATGGTTATCCAACTGTATTATTCAATATAACATGATCATTAAGATAACACAGAAATTAAATCCGAGCTAGCTATATATCTATAATAATGTAGCTTTGAATTTTTTAGTGTCATAAAAGCAAAGTGTGATACCAAAAATATAACTTTATAACTAAACAAAAATTGTCTAATAAATAACTTCTCATGAGTATTTATATAAAAAAAAACTTCTCACGAGTAAAACTTCCATAAAAATTGAGGAAAGTATTACTGGAGATACAAATAGAAAATTAGAATAAATTAATATTATAAAAATGATAAAAAATAACTCTCCATAATTTAATAAATTATTTTAAATATAATAATTATTTTTTATAATATATTTTAAAATTTTTAAAATTTTTAAAAAAATAAAAAATATTTAATATTTTATTATTTTAAATAATAATAATAATTTTATATTATATATTTTATAAAAAAATAAAATACACCGTGCAAGCGGAGTGTCTAGTAATCCATTATTATCCAACCTGAATATCTCATAAAAATACTTATGATCAGCAAACAAAGCATCATGTCACAAGTCACAACCTTCCAATAACTAAATACTAACAACAAACACATATATATATATAGGTCTTGATGGATAAATTAAATATGAATACCAAGTACACCAAATTAAAACACAAATTGCTAGGTTCTTAATACAACACGAATACATCAAAAGCACACAACATAATTATTAATTAATAACATTCATGCATCCTTAATTAGTCTTGATGGAGATGGAGATGATAATTAATTAGGTAGCAAATGAAGACCATTTAAAGCCAAACTCGATAATAAATCCATGGTTGTTGTCTGTGAAAGACATCCCATTGATTTGAGAGAGTTGATTTGAGATGTCTATAAGTTCACCTTCATCAGACATTCTGTACACACTACACTTCACTTCTTTGAGGTAATGTTTCCAGCATTTCCATGACAAATCTGCTTCTGGGCAGCATTCAAATGCATCATCATCATCATCATCATCTTTTTCTTCCCACAACACTAACTCTTCTTGTAGAAACTGCAATAGTATTATATATAGATTGTAGCTAGTGAAAAATCAACTCCAACATATTAATTAATTAATTAATCATATTCACTCATTAAAACTAAATCGAATATCAAAGCCAAAATATTAGGATCAATTAAAAGATAGAGCTAAGCATTGGATCCGCTCGCGTTATAGTAATACTTTGCATAAAGTAAATGTAAAGCAATATTAAGAGTATTAATTAGTAGGTACATACCGCGAGGAAAGCATTCCTAAATGGTGAAGATATGGTTTCTTCAGAAGTCAGCATCAGCTTAAGAGATTTTGGGTGACAACTCCAAAATAAACAATTGAGGAAGGTAGTGAAATTATGTGTAGCTGGAATACATTCTAGCACTAAAGCCTCCACATTTGATGAATGATCATAAACACATGGACCATGTTGTTTCAATTCTTCCAGACTCAGCAAATCCTGTCCATTCAAAATTTGATTAAAAATTAAAGATTAATTAATATAGTCCCAAGAAAAAGAAGAAGAAACTAAAGGAGTATGATGACTTCCATTATTCTTTCCCTTTACAAATTTAAGATATCTCAAGTATGCACATACCTGAGTAAAAATCCGATGCAAGTACACCTTGACACATGGATGATTGAAGTGTTCTGAAAACTTGCCAAGCTCATGAAGACAAGAACCAGCAATACCTCCAGTGGGATGACCAAGATGATGAAGCTCAAGTGTCTCATTATCATCATCATTCACATTATTATTATTAACCATCTCCTCATTCTCATTCTCATTCTCATCATCATCACCCTCGCTCAATACACCACCAACCTTCACAAATGGAATACGAATCCCACTGAAATACACTTTCCTCACTCTTGGTGTCTCAAGCTCAATCTCCAAAGCCTCATCAGTAAATCTCCTACTATCAGACAAAATCAAACTCTCAAGATGGTCACTTTCAACCTTCATCTTCTCATCGTGTGACAAGAACATATGAAGCGTCTCCAGAAGTGGGAGAGTTTGGATCAATTCTTGAATGAACATGAAACCATCATGAGGCTCCCAACCCAAACAACATAATTTGGTTATGTTGGGACAATCATAACAAGTAACCTCCCAAATCTCATACATAACAAGTGTGTGAAGCTTTGGGAGTGACTCAATCTCAAGCTCCATCAAATTCACCTCCAACTCACGAAGGTTTTCAAAGTGAGAAACGTCAAGAATATTGGCGAAAGGACACAGTTTAACAACCAGCTTCTCAAGGAACTTCCTTGACAAGTTTACAAGATTCTGGACTTCTTCTTGAGTAGCAAGAACATTCACAAGGGTTAATTCCCTAAGACAATTGAAATCAATCATATTTTCATCATCAAACATCGGAAAAGGGAAACAACAACCTTCTAAGTGAAGTTTAATCAAAGATCTCGAAGCGAAAAGGGCTTGAGGAAGATTGAGGAAAACATAACTATTTAAACTCTTGGAAATCCTAATCTCGATCTCTCTAACATAATTTTTCAGAATCAAAGACATCCATTCGTCAAATCGAGTAGAGACCAAGCCCAAACCTTGTTCTTGAGAGAGATCCATGATGAGCGAGAAGCGATAGATGAAAGCTCTTGTCTGTTTCAGAAGTGAGAGGGACTCGTCAAATGAGTTGACGTGTTCCTCCAAAGTCATGTCCTCATATGCGTTGGATGGATCGAAGTGAAAAATGCGGTCAGGAAGGCTAGTCCATGCATCTAGCCAATCTTTGGAAACACAAGACATCTTTATTGCATCTTCAAGAGGCATACGAAAGAGGATGTATTGCGAAAGGCAAGGAGGCAAATGACACCAAAAATTGGAGGCATTAAGGTGTCTGGCTGAGGGTCTAAATCTTGTATCTCTAGAAGACATGGTTGGTTCTAGAACACTATGGACCAGAGTTTAGAGTTCAGACGTAGAGAGAGAGAGAGAGAGAGACTTTTGGATGTGAAAGAGGTGAAGCTGACAACCCTAGGACTGAATGCTGAAACCCACATGAGGGATTTATATATGACAATTATAAAGTAATTTATTGTCTTTTTTTTTAAAAAAAAATTTATTTTCTTAGGAAACCAAACACGTGAATGATGATGTAATGTAATGCACCTTTGCTACCCCCAACGTTTGGGGGTCTTGTCAGTTTCATCCCTAACATTTTTTCGCTGTTAATTGTACCCCTAACGTTTTACGTTTCTGTCAATGTCACCCTTTTCACTAACACCGTCAAATATTTAACAGTTTTTGCTGACGTCGCATTCTATGTGGCAAAACGTTTTCTTTTTCTGTCAATTGTACCCCTAACGTTTTACATTTATACCAATGTCACCCTTTTCACTAGCACCATCAAATATTTAATAGCTTTTGCTTTTTCTGTCAAGTGTTTAAATGACCAATCATAGTAGAGAGAAAATATAGAAGACCACATTTTATATGATCAATCATAGAAGAAAGAGAGTGTAAATACAATATATGATTGGTGGAACTTGATGAAATGGACGTAAGAAAATGGACTTAAGTTTTTTTCTTTTTTTAAACCCATAATTCCAATGCCATTAAATTTACTCCATATAATTAAAATATCTTAAATAAATTTAATCTTATAAGTAAGATGATAGGTGTAATTAAGTGCATTTAATCTAATATATAAATGCATGTATTACTCTTAAAAGCTTTCACATTTATCTATTTGAAATTTTAATACATCATAAAAATTCAAATATTCTTAACTAATTTTATTTCTATTTTCCCATTTTGATTTCTTATTTAAATAGGAATCAATCTTTTATAATATATAATTTCCCAGTTTCCCTTATTTGATAAAGACATATAGAAATTTTTTTAAAAAAATCGTAAATATATTATATATTAATCAATGGAGTATCAAGTAATAATTTTTGGAAAAAACTTAGGTCTATTTCCTTATGTCCATTTCATCAAGTTTTCCAATATAAATATGACACATGACAAAAAGTGTTTAAATGACCAATCACAGTAGAGAGAGAATATAGAATACCACCTTTTATATGACCAATCATAGAAGAAAGAGAATGCAAATACAGTATATGATTGGTGAAACTTGATATAATGAACATAAGAAAATGGACCTAAATTTTTTCCTAATTTTTTATGCTAAAGATCAATTTTAAGTATATCATATTAATTAACATTTAAAAATAGTAGCCATTTAAATATGATAATACCTTCAATAGCTTATTATTTAAATTTCAAATTTTTGTAAAATGCACTATTTAAAATGAACACATTTTAAATTGTAGCCATTTAAATTTTAAATTTTATGTCTTAAAGGAAACTTTATTTCATGCATATCAAATATGTCACACCCCAGAAAATAAAGGAGGAGTGACTGGCACCGCTAGTGAATGACAAGTGTTTCTTAGTGACAGTGTTAGTGAAAATAATAATATTGCTTAAGAAATGAATTATTAGAATAGAATTTATTCCAACCAAAGTTTGGAGGCATAGTTGACAGAAGCCTCAAAATTTGGGGAATGTCCAAAGGTGCTCTTGCCAAGTGCCAACATTGGCCATCTAGGTTTAATTTGCACTAGAACATGCTTGATGATTAATCCCTCGATTACTGTCTGGTCCAATGTTGGTCGGGGTGCAAACCCTTCTTAACATATGACAATCCATTCGCATCCCTTCAAAGATCGAACCAGATAGACACAACATGTTGCAATAATAGTCCATAATCCAACAACATGAATATATCACATAAAAACACATTTAAGCAAACGCAGTCATCAAAATCATCATCATGCTACAACAAACGCCACACTTCAACAACCACATTCATTCTTAGTCCTTAATTACGATTAATTATATTGGATTTTCCAGCCATTGAAAGGTGAATTCCAGAATAAGCCCTTTGGTATTGGTCTCAATAAAAGTGATTCCATATTGTTGAAGTCGATGTATGAGTTCATTTGGCTCCCTCTCATGTGTGGTTCTGTGAACACAACACTGCACATCTTCTAAATAATTTTTTATGCTAAAGATCAATTTTAAGTATATCATATTAATTAACATTTAAAAATAGTAGCCATTTAAATATGATAATACCTTCAATAGCTTATTATTTAAATTTCAAATTTTTGTAAAATGCACTATTTAAAATGAACACATTTTAAATTGTAGCCATTTAAATTTTAAATTTTATGTCTTAATGGAAACTTTATTTCATATATGCATATCAAATATGTCACACCCCCGAAAATAAAGGAGGAGTGACTGACACCGCTAGTGAATGACAAGTGTTTCTTAGTGACAGTGTTAGTGAAAATAATAATATTGCTTGAAAAATGAATAATGATTAGGATAGAATTTATCGCAATCAAAGTTTGGAGGCATAGTTGACAGAAGCCTCAAAATTTGGGGAAGCAAAGGTACTCTTGCCAACATTGACCATCTAGGTTTAATTTCCACTAGAACAGACTTGATGATTAATCCCTCGATTACTGTCTGATCCAATGTTGGTCGGGGCGCAAACCCTTCTTAACATATGACAATCCATTCACATCCCTTCAAAGATCGAATCAGAGATAGACGATATTTAAGAAAACACAAACCCCAACAACAATACAATATATATGTTGCAATAATAGTCCATAATCCAACAACATGAATACATCACATAAAAACACATACAAGCAAACCGAGTCATCAACAATCATCATCATGTTAAAAACTCCCAACTCAATATTAAACAACATACTTAATAATGTACTTGAGCCTTCACCTCTAATTAAATACTGAATAAATATACATTAGTAATCATCATCATGTTACAACAAACACCACACTACAACATCCATATTCATTCTTAGTCCAAAGGTGCTCTTGCCAAGTGCCAACATTGGCCATCTAGGTTTAATTTGCACTAGAACATGCTTGATGATTAATTCCTCGAATACTGTCCGGTCCAATGTTGGTTGGGGCAACCCTTCTTAACATATGATAATCCATTCACATGCCTTCAAAGATCGAACCAGATAGACACAACATGTTGCAATAATAGTCCATAATCCAACAACATGAATATATCACATAAAAACACATACAAGCAAACGCAGTCATCAATAATCATCATCATGCTACAACAAACACCACACTTCAACATCCATATTCATTCTTAGTCCTTAATTACGATTAATTATATTGGATTTTGTAGCCATTGGAAGTTGAATTCCAGAATAAGCCCTTTGGTATTGGTCTCAATAAAAGTGATTCCATATTGTTGAAGTCGATGTATGAGTTCATTTGGCTCCCTCTCATGTGTGGTTCTGTGAACACAACACTGCACATCTTCTACATAATGTCGCCAGCATTTTGGCGACTCCCTCTCTTTGCAGCATGTAAGTGCACGATGTTGTTCCCAATGCATTAACTCTTTGAATAGATACTGCATATGTGCAAAATAGTCATGAAATTAATTAATCAAGTTAATTATATTAAATTAAATCTAATGCACATTTTTTTTTGCAATTAATATATATATTGATTCATTCAAGATTTTGAGAGATGTAATACAAAAAGGATATAATTGACCAACCGTGATATTCAATATGGTTTTGCTAACCAATTAATGTCTTAAAGATGCTAGTTAAGATTTGAAAGTGTGAAAAAAAAAGGTTAATGTCTAAGAAATTTATCAACTAATAAGAAGAAACTTTAATCAATATTTTAAGATTTACCAAAAGATTAAGATTTTGAGAGTCGTATAGTTAAGATTTGAAAGTTGTGAAAACTAAAGTCAACAAAATAATAACTTTTATGTCTAATTAAAAAAAAAATCTTAACTTGTACTTTAAAGGAACCAATAATTAGCAAAACCCTAAGATATAAATCAATAAATATTGGTATTAGTACGTACCACGATGAAAGCGGTGAGAGATGGTGAATTCCGGGTGTCTTCATGAGTCAACATCACCATAAGAGAACTTGGGTGACACGTCCAGAACAAGCAATTCAGAAATGGAGTATAATCCAATGAAGCTGGTATGCATTCTAGCATTAGCTTCTTCACATTTGATGCATGAGAGAAAGATGGAAAATGTTGTTTTAGATCTTCCAAGGTCAGCATATTCTGTCCATTCAAATTTTGATTGAAAATTAATCATTAATAATCCCAAGAAATATGAAGTTAAGTTCAGAGAAAATTTTCTTTGCAGTCTCTAAAGTTAAGTTCACTAAAATCCATTAAAATCTCTGTTTTGCACATTAATAAAAGCTAATGCATAAAAATAATGTCAGATTGATGAGTGAAGGAGCATATAATTAGAACTTCCTACTTTAGGAAAGAATCAGACAGAGATGTACAAAAAATATGGTCAATATATAACTCAATATAACATATGTCTGTTTTTTCACTGGTACTCTCCTGTCGGAGGTAATCCTGCTTGAATTACTGAAATGAACTAGATATTATATAGAACTAGCCCCTTCCATTAAACTTAGTCCTGATTAGTCATCCATATAGATCGATACAACCTATACTTTTAAAAACTTTGAGAGACTAACTACAAAAAATATGGTCAATAACTCAATGTCACATCATTCATGAATTACAACACATACAAAGGAGTTCTCTACACCAGATTTACAGGGAGCCTTCATGGTAATGAGATTCTCTTTTAACTTTTGTGAGGATGGTAAAAAAATTCTTGTGGCAACTTAAACTAAAATTCTGAAGCATGGGGTTATGTCATACATATATAATAGAGACACTTTATATATATATATATAACCAACACAAGAAAGAACGAAGCCCTAAAAAATTCACACACATATATATATACCTCAGTGAAAATCTGATGTAAGGAGACTTCAATACATCTATGATTGATGTTTTTTGAAAACATTCCAAGCTCATGAAGGTGAAAACCATCAATACCCCCATCATAATGACCAAAATGATGTAGCTCCAGAGTCCCACTCACATTCAGCAAGTCACACTACAAAAAAAAAAGTTCCACAACTGACATTAGAGATTGTTGCGTCAAAGAGCATTTTAACATAAGTTATAATAATAACCAAATTAACAAATAACAGACTCACGGTAACATTCACAAAGGGAATACGAATCCCACTGAAATACATTGTCCCGAGTCTTGGTGTGTCAAGCTCAACCTCCAAAGGCTCCTCAAACCTCTGATCTTCAATCAAAACCAAAGTCTCGAGATGATGATTTTGGACCGTTATCTTCTCGTTCTGTGACATGGACAGTAAAAGCGTCTCCAATAATGGGAGATTGGAAATCATCTCTTGAATGTATTTGTATGCCTCATTACGAGTATCCCAATCCCAACACTTCAATGTGGTTATGTTAGGACAATTAGCACAAGTGACTCTGCTAATCCTATACATAACAAGTGTTTCAAGCTTTGGAGCTAAACAAACATGAAGTACCCTTACATTCACTTCCACATAACAAAGCTTTGCAAAGTTAGAAACTTGAAGAACACCCACATTAGGGCACGCTATAACAATCAATTTCTCAAGGAATTTCCTTGACAAATCCACAAGCTTCTGGATTTGATCTTCTTCAGCAAGAATATTTTTAAGACACAACACTTTAAGACAATTATGGAACGGAAACAATAGATCTGGAGGGAAACTGCAAGATTCCAAGTGAAGTTTAACCAAAGATCTCGATGCGAAAAGAGCACGAGGAAGAGTGTAGAAAACATCCGAATTCGAAATCCTAATGTCGATATCTTCAACATAGTTTTTCAAAATTAAACTCACCCAATCATCGAATCGATCGAAGACTAAGTTCAAACCCTCTTGTGTCGGATTCAGATCCATGTGGAGCAAGAAGGAATTGATGAAAACCCTGCGTTCTTTGAGAGCAGATAGGGAGTCGTCAACAAAGTTGACAAATTCCTCTAAAGTGATGTCGCCGCTTGCGTTGACATGATTGAAGTGATAGATGAAGGTGGAGAGGGTTCTCCATGCGTGGAGCCAGTACTTGGAAAGAGAAGACACAGTGATTGCGTCTTGTAAGGGCACATAGAATAGAATATGCTGTAGAAGGTGATCGGGCAAGCAAGACATGTGATCGGAGCCATCAAGGTTTAATTGTCTTCTTCTAGATGTTGAAGACATGGTAGGTTTGGTTTCAAGTTCAGACTAGATCTAGATTGAGAGATTTGATTTGAGAAGTGATGTTGAGAAAGCAAAAGTGAGAATTTAGGACAAGACGGTGAAAGGCACGGGTTTGGATCACCTGAACTAACTTTATGTGAAGTTATTTCAGATAGTCGATCTGGACCTTTGATCAACTGCAACAAAATTTGTGGCAATCAATCAACGGTCCATATCGGATGCTTGAAGTTACTTTATATGATTCATTTCCAAACCGCACAAGAGTGAAGAGAGAGAATGGAAATGAAGAAATTATTATGTTTTTGTCATTTTCTTTTTTGAAATATATTATTTTAATTTTTTTAGAGAACTTGATACAATGCATCTAAAAAAAATCTACTTAGAATCCTACTTTTTTTCCTGGTTTTCCGTGTGGTTGTTAGGATATTTTGATTTTGAAAGAAAATGTTAAAAACAGTCAAGGAAATCATTTAATTGAGATTAAAAAAAAGTAAATTATATTAATATATATCAACTTTGGTAATTTTTTTTTCTTTTTGTAAAAAAAAATCAATTCTAGCATTAAATGATTCCATATTTGTCATTTTTCAAGCGTTTACATATATTAACAATTAAAAAGATTTCTCTATCATTTTTAACGCATTTAAATGACTCTAAAACTCTCTAAAAGTTTCATAATTTCATGTTTTCAAAACAGTTTTAAGAGTACATTGACACATTGTTCATGCCGTAGTCAAAGGCTCTACCTAAAAGTTTTCTAGGTTCATCACGCCATGGTAAATGTCGCCGTCAACCATACCAAATCCAAGCCGCCATTTGCTTCCACACAACCTTATCCTCCCAAATCAGTTCAACCATACATCATCAGAGACAACATCTTCCCTTACCCCAATGCCATTGTCGCAATGTGTCATACGTGACAAAAAGAATAAACAATATGCCGACGAAATTTCAAAAAAGAGTTTTGAAATCATAAAATTATGGAATCTTTAGGGGTTTTAGAGTAATTTAAATGTGTTTAAAACAGTAAATAAGCGTTGTTACTATATGTAAACATTTGAAAGAGGCTAATTTTGAATTTGGGAGAAGAAAAAGTGAGGTTAAATCCTAGAATAAAAATAGTACTGCAATAGTTAGAATATCACAGAGACTTAATAAACTAAAATTTTTAAAGTCGAAGAAGGGGCTAAATATAATTTTTTGCCACATATAACGTCACAGAAGCACCCACTGTTATCTCTTTAGTCATATTACAAGAAATTAAATGAGTTATTTAGTGACCAAATGTGTAATTTCCTAGTAGTTTTAAGTGACCCGCCACTAAATAACCGCTAGTGAATGACAAGTTTTTCGTAGTGATGATGTTAGTGAATATATATATATATATATATATATATATATATATATATATATATAGTCTAAGACTAGGTTTAATTTCTGCATAACATACTTAATGATTAATCTTTTAGGTACTGTTTAATCTAATGTTGGGGACATACAACCTTTCTAACATATAACGCTCCATTTACATCTTTTCAGAGAGATCGAACCAAATAGACGATGATATTTAAGAAAACACATACCCCAACAATAATACAATATTAAACAACATACATAATAATGTACTTGAGTCTTCGACCTCTAATTAAACACTGAATATACATCATGCATTAGTACAACAAATAAACACGACACTACAACATCCATATGACCATATATATATATATTCCTAGTCCTTAATAATTATGATTAATATGTTGGATTTTGCATCCATTGGAAGTTGAATTCCAGAATCACCCCTTCGGTATTGGTCTCAATAAAAGTGATTCCATTATGTTCAAGTCGTTGTACGAGGTCTTTTGGCTCACCCTCACGTATGCTTCTGTAAACACAACACTCCACATCTTCCATATAATGTCGATAACATTTTGATAACTCCCTCTCTTTGCAGCATGTTAGTGGACGGTTTTGTTCCCAATTCACCAACTCTTGGCATAGATACTTCATATGTGCATAAAATACTCATGAAATTAATTTTATTAAATTAAATCTAATGCACACTTTTTTGTAACTAATGTATATTGATTCATTCAAGATTTTGAGAGCACGGAAAATTAATTAGCAAAACACTAAGATATAAAAGCAAAGTTTGGTAGTATAATTAGAAAGTACTATAGGATGAAAATGTTGGAATGATGAGCCTAATTCAATCTAATTAATAATGCACATTTTTAAATGAATATGTTACATTATATTAATTCATTTAAGACTTAATTTTGAGAGCCGTAATATAGAAAAGATATAATTGACTAATTAAGGTGATATTCAATACGGTTTGTCTTAAGGACACTGGTTAAGATTTGGAGGTTGTGAAAATTAAAGTCAACAAAAATAATAACTTTTATGTCTAATTAAAAACTTAATCAAAAGCAATAAGTTTGGTGGTGTGATATAAGAAAGTACGTACCAGGATGAAAGTTTTGATATCCTGTGAATGGGTTTGCCATGGAGTCATCTTAAGCACAAGAGAGTTAGGATGGCAACTCCAAAGCAAGCAGTGTAGAAAGGAAGCATAATTGTATGCAGTTGGAAAACATTCTAGAACCAACAATTTCACTTGTGGATGATACACAACTGGATAATGTTGTCTCAACACATCCAGAGTCAGCAAATTCTGTCCATATATATATACAAAATTTGATTAAAACATTGATTAGTAAATTAAAACAAGGGAAAACAAATGAATTAAGATTGATTTGTCATGCATTAACAAGTTCAGAATTCTAATTAAGTACGTAGTACTCTTCTTCACACATAATTACTAAGCAAAACCAAGCATTGCAAATTGCAAATTACAGTTTAATTAATCATATGCAATGATCTTTCTTTCCCTTATAAGTAATTTCCAACCATGTCTAACTTTGAGACGTGAGAGATCTTAAAAATTAGTCTCTTTGGAGAATGAAGTTTGATACTTTAATGAACATGCTATATAATAAGAAAATCTAGCAAGCATATCTTTTCACAAATCCAATACCAAATACCAATGGAGAAGTTCATTAAAATATACTTAAAAGTACAACCCTTTTATTAGATTATAATATCAAGGAAGCTAAATAATATTAATTATATGAAACATGTGAAAAGAATTTAGAAACACAAAGTGAAAGATTATGTGAGGAAGTGCTAGTGCCTACGCCCTACAGCTATAGCTATATATATATATATATATATATGCACCAACCAAGGTACGTATTTTTGTGAGTACATTCATATATACATAGATGATATGATGCAGTATACCCAAATGAAAAAATCAGTGTGTGGTATGAGTTATGACATGCATATAAAGTATGAGATTAGAGAGTAGAGACAATCAGTAACGCACAAAGTTCTCAATTCCACCATGAGTCTGGGAAGAGTCAGATGTATACCTGAGTAAAAATATGGTGCAAGTATATTTCAACATTTGGACGAACGACGAATTGTGAGAAAACCCCGAGCTGATGAAGGCGAAAGCCATCAAGGCCCCCAGAGATATGACCAAAATGATGCAACTTCACTTGCCTGGTCTCATTCATAAACATGCCATTCTCAACCATACGCACAATGGGAACACAAAACCCATGGAATTGCACTGTCCTCACATTTGGTGTCTCAAGCTCAACCTCCAAGGGATCCTCAAACCTCTCCTCTTCAAACAAGACCAAAGTCCTCAGTTGGAGACTTCTTATCTTTACCTTCTCATTTCTTGACAACGATAGCTGAAGCGTCTCCAGAAATAGGAGTTTCGAGACCAGGGTTCGAATCGACCTGAAGGCGTTCTCTGACTCCCACGAGAGACACTTTAGTGTGGTTATACTGGGACACCAGTGACAAGTGACTTTCCGAAGTGAATACATAATTAGTGTCTCGAGATTTGGACATTCGTCAAGTTGAAACACCTTCACTTCCACCTCCACATAACAAAGCTTAGGAAATTGACTAAGAACAAGAAGATCAATTGGAGTATGAAGCCTAATAATCAACTTCTCAAGGAATGGCTTTGCCAAATTCACCAAATTCTGGATTTGATCTTGAGCAGCAACAACATTCAATAGAGATAATACCTTAAGACTATTGTAGTAGTCAAACCCGAAATTTCTAGTATCATTTCTAGTGTATGAGATCAAAGAAGGGAAATTACAACCTTCCAGGTAAAGTTTAACCACAAATCTTGAGGTAAAAACGGATTGGGGCAAAGTATAAGACGTTTCAGAAGGATCCGAAACCTTAATGTTAATCTCTTTCACATAATTTTTCATAGTCAGAGACACCCAATCATCGAATCGATTAGAAACTAAGTTGGAATAATAATTACCCTCGTCATCTCGTTCTTTTTCAAGATTGATATTGAGAATGAAGCTCTGGATGATAGCTTTGCTCTCCTTCAGAGTTGAGAGGGACTCGTCAATGGAATTGACGACTTGCTGCAAATTGTACTCGTCAGCTATGTTGGCGACATCGAAGTGAAAGTCAAGGGCAGGAAGGGAATTCCACGCCCTGAGCAAAGTCTTGGAAACTGAAGATAGTGAAATTGCATCGTCAACAGGCAAGTAGAGGAGTATGTGCTCCAAAATGGATTCTGGTAAATTAGAGATCTGATCGGAGCCAATGGTGGAAGAAGAATAAGAAGAAGAAGAATAAGATTTTGAGGGTTTTGATTGTTTTCTTTTCCTAGTTCTATAAGACATAGGAGCCATAGTTGAAGCTTAATTTCAGACACAGAGGAAAACTTAAGAACCCTAGGAGGCTAAGACAGGAGGACAAAGAAATCCAGAAAAAAGTATTTATAATTTCTTTTTTGTTATTTTATTTTTTTGAAAAAAAATATATTATTTTCTTTTTGACAAAACAAACTTTTCGTGAATGATGCAAGGTATCTTACAAAAGTTGTTGGGCGTCTTACGTCATTTCCTGGTTTTCCGTGCGGTTAGTTGGTGATTTTTTTTAATTGACACTTTAACCCCTAAGATATTTTTTTAAAAAAAAAATCTATTTATTTTTATTGAAAGAAAGTGATAAAGTAGGAAATAGAATCAATTCATGAGATAAAAGAGTAAAGTACACTCATCCTTTTAGAGTAAGGCGAAAATGCAGTTAATTACCATCTTTTTATTTGAAATATATATATATATATATATATATATATATATATATATATTTAGTAAGAAATCTATAAGATTAAATATAATGTTATAAATTACTTGGCACACATGGTAAAAAATCTTTATTTCTTGACCTATCATCTTTTAGGTTTTATTCCTAAAAAGATTAGAGTTATGTATCATTCGTTGGGAAGATCGTCCCTAAGGATGGTCTGACAAGACGTCGATGAAATTAGTCATCACTTAATTGTTAAATTTTTTTAATAATTAAATTCTGACTGTCGAAATAATAATAATAATAATAATATTTTTGATAATTAATTAATAATTGTTAATAATACTTTTTTTAACAATTTTTTTCAAAAGTCAACAAAATACTATTAACAATGCAATTATTGACCATAAAAAATATTATTATTAATTTTTTTAACAATTATTTTTTTTATAGTTAAAATTTAATAATTGAAAAAAAGGCACTTACTTTGACTGTCAAAACTTAATTCTTCAAAAAAATACATTTTTTAATAATTAATAACTAGTGACCGTTAAAATATAAATTGTTAAAAATACTTCTTTTTTTTTTTTGTAAAGTACTAATTATAATCACTCTTAGTTCAAAGCAGCACATTTTTTTACTATAGCTTGACCCCTACATAAATTTATGTCTTAGGATGACATTTATTTAGCTGTCTCACCTTAACTAAAGGATTGTTTGGCCAAGTTTATTTGGGCTCTAGAAACCAATGTTGTAAGAATCGAACTGGATAAGGACTCGGACAAGTGCTCAGTTCATGGTCTGATCGGTTTAACCGGTAATCATTATTAATATATAAATAAAATGACATCACTCAAATTTTAAGTTTGAATATACATAATTTTGAAGTTTTAAATTACATGATTTCTCAAAGTTTTAATTTTCAAGACTTGTCAAACTCTGAAAGAACTAATTAATCAAAAAAAATGTGAAATTTTTTTTAATCATGACTTTTAAATTTTAATTTTCAAGACTTTTCTAATTTTAATTTTTAATATTTCTCTAATTTCTTTTTTTATGTTATTTTTTATTTTTTATTTTTTTTTAATTTTTTTAAAAAATAAAATTGGATCGGTTGGACCACCGGTTGGACGGTCCAACCCGGTTGAACGGTTGGACCTCGGTTAAATCCGGTCCAATTAGAAAAACGGTTTTTTTGTCCAACCGACTCGCCTTTGTATTCGGTTGGCGGTTGAACCGGTCGGACCGTCCGGTCCGGTCTGGTTCTTACAACATTGCTAGAAACGCTTATTTTCTTTAAAAGCGCTTATTTTTTTTAAAATGAGATATTTGACAAATTATTCAGAAGTGCTCCTGAGTTGTAGCAGAAGTAATTTTTTAGCTTTAAACAGAAGCTAAAAATTGAAGCTTTTACTACTAACCAAAAACAGAAGTTAAAATTTAATTATTTTAAGACAAAAATACCCTTACAAATATTTTAAAATTCTCATTTTATCCCTTCTTACACTCTAACCCCACCCTCCTTCATGTTTCACACATTGCTCATTCACCCTAAGCCCACTCCTAATTATAAATAATAAATATTTATAATTAGTTTTTATTTGAATAAAACTAATAGATATTTAATAAAAATAATAATCATAAGTAAAAAAAATTTATATAAAATAAATTTAATAATTTTTCATTAACAAAGATTTGGGAAACCACCAAGTTTAAAATCACATTTTATGATATTGGATTATCTACATTGTGAAGTGAAGTGTTATCTAAAGTGAAGAGAGAAATAGAGAGAAAAAATTGAGGGTTCTATATTATGATCACAATTTCTCTCTCTTAATTGTTCTCTCTATAGTCAGCCACTCAAGGAATATTGACTTTGAGAAATCCACCAAATTTTCTAATGATCGTAAAAAAAAATTCTGTTTACAAGAGTACTGTTTAAAAAAATATTATTGACAATTTTAATCGTTGAAAATGCTATTATTATTATTGTTATTTTTTTCAGCAACTTATTTCAACGATAAAAATTTAATTGTTAAGAATTTACTATTTCATCAATTAAATAATAATCGTCGAAATATAATTAAGTTGTTAAAAATGGTTATTTTTCTTATAGTCTACAGTGTACACCAACTAAAAATTATAAGAAAATAAATTTTAATAGTTTTAAGATTTAAAAAAGAAACGACAAAATAACAATTTGTATTGGCTAAATATTAAAACAGCGAATTAAAATCTTTATCAACTATATATTATTTTAGACTTTCTAATAAGCAAACTCAAATTTTACGGAGAAAGAGAAATAAAAGAGATAATTAAGAGCTAATAGCAAGCAACCTTCCTAACATATACATCAAGAGTAATAGAATAAATAATTTAAGAAATAACTAGAAGAGACTCATCTATTTTTAATTAAGTATTAAAATTCGATCTCTAATTTTGAGTATATAGCCGTTTTAAATCCACAGTTCTCAATAATAAATACCCTGATAGCGCATAAATTGTGATTAGGAACCAACTAATTGAAAGGATGTACTGAAGTTCAATACTACCGTACTATTGAACATATACTATAGCATGAGTAGATGTTCAGTGGTACGGTAGTACTGAACTTCAGTACATCCCTCCAATCAGTTGGTCCCTAAACCATTCAAGGTGGGCCCTAATTAATGTGGGTTTTTATTAATATTAACAAATGTCACTACATGATTGGAGGGATGCACTGAAGTTCAGTAATAACGGTACCATTGAACTTTTATCCCTATAGCATGATCTTAACGAAAAAAGAGTAATGGAATAATTAATTAATTAATTAATTAATAAATACCCTTGAGATCAACCTAAATGTCCTCCTTCCTTGGGATGGCAGCTTGCATATTTTTGCTTTAGGTATTGATCATATTCAGATCTTGTCATTCGACGACCTTCAATTCGAAAAATCTCCATTCCCACATAATCAACGTAACGAAGCTTTGCAAAACAACGACCAAGTCTAAGACATTTCATCGAATCACATTTTGTAATGACCAGCTTCTCAAGGGATGCCTTTGAGAAATTCACCAAATTCTGGACTTGTTCTTGAGTGGCAACAACATCCACAAGGGACAATTCTTCAAGACAATTGTATTTGAATCTCCCTAACTCTCTATCATCATTTGTACCATATGGAATCCAACAAGGAAAACGGCATCCTTCTAGGCGAAGTCTCACCACAGATCTTGAAGTGAAAAGGTCTTGAGGCAAAGTAAGCATATTATCTCTATTGGAAACCCTAATATTAATGTGAATCTCTTTGACATAATTCTTCAAAACTAGAGATACCCAATTGTGAAATGGTTCGGCGAGTAGGCCCCAATAGTTACCCTCTTGTTGTGACTTCAGATTCATGCTGAGGGAGAAGCTCGCGATGAAGGACTTGCGTTGTTTCAGAGTCGAGAGGGACTCGTCAACCGAGTTGACGAATTCTCGTAAAGCGAAGTCGTCACTTCCCTTGACGTAATCGAAGTGAAACTTGCGGATTGGGAGGGAATTCCATACGTGGAGCCAAGTCTTTGAGAGAGAAGACATTGTGATTGCATCTTGTAGAGGTAAGAACAAAAGGATGTGCTCCAAAAGCTCATTAGGTAAGCAAGACATCTCAGTACTATTGGAGCCATGAAGGGCCTTTGATTGGTTTATTTCTCTAGTTCTTGAAGACATGGCAGAGACTTGATAACTCTCAGTTAGAAGAGGAATTAGATGACAATAGTTTATATAGTAATTAGGTATATAGCACAAAATCAAATCATATCATATCATATCAATTCAGATTTTGTTTAAGAAATATAATTCAAAATTTAAATGGGTCGTTATTGGGAATTTAAAATCTATACATTTTGTTTTATTTTATTATGAAAAGATTTTGAATTTAAATAATAAACTAATGAATAAAGAATCTTATTTAAATTTAGAAATAGTAAAATAATAAAAGTTACCATTTTTAAATAATATATATATTGATATATTTAAAATTAATCTTTAGTATATATGTATAAGTGTTATTTGATATTCTACTATTTAATGTAGATATGCAATTTTGTGGAAATAAAATCATCACAGTTAATTTTTTTTCTTTTAATATTTAAATAATAGTACTTACGGGTTCAAGACATTAGAATTCTATTTATTGTATATAAAGACAAAATCATCCCAAAATTATAATTTTAAGGACATTAAGATGACAAGTTACTATTTATAGTTTTTTTAATAATTTTTTTTTGTAGACATGCCACTTCTTTTAAAGAAGTCGCATGTCTCACATGCGATTTCTTTAAAAAAATATTAAAAAAATCATGGACAGTAACTTGTCACTCTAATATTCTTAAAAATATGATTGGGATAGTTTTGTCTTTACATGTAACAAAATGGTACCTTAATATCCTTAACACAATAAATTACTTTTATGGATAAATAATAAATTATTAGAAATATAATGATATTTAAATTTTAGAAACGTTAAATTTATTCCTTTAAAGGTTATAATTTTAAAAATTAATGATGGATATCTTTAATCAAATAAATAATTAATATGAAATACTTAAAATTATTGATATTTAGTACGTGTACTAATAATTATTATTCTATAGTCCAGAAAATAATATAGATATCAATTTTTTAAAAAAATGTTAAAAGACATTTTAAAAATATTTAAATACTTAATGCATATATCCGTCACACCACACACTATCTCTAAAAAATGGCCTAATTAATTAAATAATTAATTATAATCATTCAAATGCAAATGCGCAGAATCTTTCAACTAAAATGCTTCTTGTTAAAAAAGTTCTTATTGTTAAAACGGTTTGAGTACTTGATTTCGACTCATGCTCACATGAAAATTACTCCCATTCGCCCTCAGTCGACTTATTCAAATGCAAATGCGCACAATCTTTAAATTAAAATTATTCTCAAGAAGTAGTTCCTCTTATTTACAATATCTGTCTGATTGGAGAATTTTTTATGTTTCAAAATATCTGTTATTTTATAAAATTAAAAAAGCATTAATTATTTTTTTACAATTTTATTCCTATCTAATACCTATTTTCCATATAAGATTAATGGAAAAAGAGTAACTAGGAGTAATTAATTAATAAGGGTAATTTAGTTTTTTTATTTCTTTTTTTTGGTTTCCCAAGGTATCCCCCAGCCCGACAGGCCAAGGACTAATCCTCCGCGGATCTGAGCTCCATTTAAGGGTTTGCCGCTGGCCAATTGGTTGCTGCATACACAAGGTGGGATTCGAACCCCCAACACTTGCTTAAGCGACCTAGTGAGCTAATCACTTTTTTAAGTTTAAGGTTAATGATTTCCTTGATCTATGCTTACCTACCCAACGAAGTAGATATTGTAAACCGGAGAGATAATTAAACATTTTGTTGGTAACGTCAAAATTGATGAGAATTTATATCTTAAAATTATCTAATTTATAAGATCAAATGTGCTTCTATTTCGTTGTTTTAATTCAACAACATTTATTAATTATTCTTCTTCTGTATTATAAGTGCCACTTGGCTTTACTATAATTGAATTTGGCTTGATATTTTTTTTAAAAAAAAAATTTATGTTTTCTTCCTAATCGAGGTGTATATTGCTCTTGAGCATGATTTGAGAGATCTGGAAACTTCTAGGCCTGCGTGGTTTAAGACTTTAAGCCTCTTCTCCTTTAACAAAAAAAAAAAATGGCAAAAATGCATATACACCTCTTGAGTTTTGGGGCAGGGGTACATACACTCCCTGAGTTTTAAAATGTTGCACATAGACCCCCTGAGTTTTCACTTTGGGGCAGAGGCACCCCTTCTGTTAAGGTTTCGTGAAACTTAGGCGTTAAGTGCCACGTCAGCAAACATGTGTGAGGGCACATACACCCCCTGAGTTTTCATTTTAGGGGCACATACACCCCCTAAGTTTTCATTTTAGGGGCACATACACCCCTTGAGTTTTCACTTTGGGGCAGAGACACCCCTCACACATGCTTGCTGACATGGCACTTAACGCTTAGTTTTCACGGAACCCTAACAGAAGGGATGTCTCTGCCCCAAAGTAAAAACTCAGGGGGTCTATGTGCAACGTTTTAAAACTCAGGGGGTGTATGTGCCCCTGACCCAAAACTCAGGGAGTGTATGTGCATTTTAGCCAAAAAAAAAAAAAAATCTGCTTGTTGCCTGGCCTCCATATATTTGATAGGTTTTATTAACAAAGTGATAGATCAGAGGATAAAAATTGAAAGAATTCAATTGGTCGATAAAAATTTTAATAGTTTTAAGATTTAAAAAAATTCATAAAATTTAAATATCAATTTTTATTGACTAAATATTATATCAACCAATTAAAATCCTTTTTTCCCCTAAAAAAACATTTTCGAATTCTATGAAGCAAAACTCTTATTTTACATGGAAAGAATAAACTTAAGGGTATCTTCGAATCGAAAATTAAGCGGAGAAGAGAAGGGAAAGGGAGAAAATTTAAATATCTTTCTCTTGTTTAGAAAAATTAAAATTAAAGAGAAAGTTATTGAAAGATCAATCATTAATATTTCATTATCTTTTCTCCTATATATATATATATATATATATAATCATGGGTGGGTCTATAATGCTCATCTCCTACAAAATAAGTCATCTGATCACTCCTCTATATATATAATCATGGGTGGGTCTATAATGTAATTTGTTGTATATGCAGTGGTACAATTGTAACCATTGATGCGATCCAATAGCTGAAATTGCATTGCATATCAAGTCAAGTCATCCTACCACATCTCACAATCCTATTAGCTGAAATTGCATTACATGCATACAACGAGAATGGGTCATTACTTTTCTATGCTGGACAGCATAGGATCCATTCTCGCATACAACAAGTTAAATCATAGACTCATCCATATATCATAGAAATACTAATTAGCAAGGGCAACAAATATCATCATGTCACAAACTTTCTAGCTTGATATAATTAAACAACACATAAAATGCATGTACTAATTGACTTCTGAATACTGAAGATACATCAATACAACTAACACACAACAATATTACACATTATTCTTACTTTTGATGGCATATAACAAATAAAAGGGGTTTGAGTTCAAACTTTGAGAGAGATGGGATAATTAATTAATTAATTAATTAATACCCCCATTTGATTAATATCAAGACTCAAGGGTAAATTGGATATGGCAGCCATTCAAAGACAAATTTCATGACAATTCCTTGGGTGCTTTGGTCATTAATCAAAGTGATCCTACTTTGTGCCATTTGAGTTGGGAGATCAATAGGATCACTCTCATAAATGTTCTTGTAAACATAACACTTCACATCTGCTAAGAAGTGTTTCCAGCATTTGGATAATGCAGATTCTGTGGGTGTGCAGCATGTGAGTGGATAATTGTGTTCCCTGTGTAATAACTCTTTACACAGAAACTGCAATAATTATACATGTAGTGAGAATCAATCCCAACATTTTAATTCAACTAAATCAAAAATAAAATATAACACCGTAAAAAAAAATATATAATTTTAGCGTAAATTATAAACTGATACTAAAAGAATTAGCGTCAGTTCCACAACCGACGCTAAAAATAGTGTAATGAGCATTTAATACAAGTTAAAATTAATTTTGTCAAAACAGGTTGGTCATAGCCAATGAGTTATCTCGTTTAACCTATTAAAAGGATGATCTTGGGTAGGAAAATTTTGGTTCTATATATCCCGTGTGTAAAATAGACCGGTGTGGGTCGGATCATAAAAAAAAAAAAAAAATTAAACATTAATATAAATTAGTTATATATTATTACAAATATATAGTTTTAGGATGATTCTATTTGTTCACCTAAAAGGTAGAGAAAATGAGATAAAAACACTAAACTTCCCTTACTAAATTACTCTTACTCTTTTTACATTAATCTTATCTTGAAAATATGTAGGGATAAAATTATAAAAAAAAAAATTAACGTTCTCTTGATTTTATAAAACAACAAATATTTTTTAAAAAATAAAAACTTCAAACAAAACAGATATTATAAACAGGAGAGAATAGTACATACCTGGACGAAAATCTCACTGTATGGTGAAAATAGGCTTTCTTCAGTAGTAATCATGACCTTGAGAACACTTGGGTGACAACTCCAGAACAAACAATCAAGAAAGGATGTATAATCAGATGAAGCTGGAATATGATCTATTACCAACGTGCTCACATTTGGTGCATAAAAAACGATTGGACACTCCACTTTCAATTCTTCCAGACTCAACAGATTCTGTCCATCAAAAATTTCATTCATAAATTACAGTACAATATTGAGCTATACAGCTAGAAATTGCAAGGCCAAAAAGAGGAGATTAGTTGAGAGTATGAGACCATGAATTTTCAAGAAGCCACAAATAAATAAATAAAGCAAGCATTCCAAAATACAATTATGTTAATATATATATATCATTGATTTATTCTCGCACTTTCAGTTTGTTTGGTTTGAAAATTAAGGAGAGAAAAAAAAAAGAGAAATACTTCTCGTTGTTTGGTTAGATATGATTGAAAGAGCATAATGAATTAATTATATATATATATAGTAGTAATAAATAATTGCTAAGGGAAAAAGATCAAAATCTAAAGCTATCATATATTTTCACAAACATTCCAATGCAGAAGTTCATTAAGTTTAGAAAATACTTAATTAAAGTGCACGACTTTTATTATAATTATATTAATAAGTATTTAGTATAAGATCCTTATAGAATTATAGACTTTCTTATCTCTAAAAAAAATAAAGTATAAGTTAAAGGTATTTCAGAGAAGTGTAATGTAATTTACTAAACCAAAATGGTTGTGACAAACTTCAAATCAGTTATTCTCAAATCAACTGCATCAAAGATCAAACCCAGAAGAGTTAACAGATAACTAAAGCAATTTTTTCACACAAGATTTTATGAGACTCTACCCCCATTAAAAAATGTACTTAAAATAATTGACATTCTTTTATCTTGTGAGTGTGATAGATCCATATATAGATATATAGCTATATATAGTGGGCACTGCCTGGCTACATAAAAAAACTATGAGAGACATACAGTTAAAAACATGATCCATAAATGACTATATAGACTATATATTGATATATATGAATTACACTCACAAAGTTCTCTACACAAGATTTAGAGAGGCACCAAAACCAATCCAAATCTCCCCTGTAATTATCTTCTTATAATTCTTTTTTTTTTTAAACAAAAGCCCACATGAAGACTAATGTGTAAAATTATATTTTGTACATTAAATTGCAAGCACATTAATTTTTTTTTAAAAAAAAAAGACAATTTTGATTGATTAATAATTAAATCAATGACTATACACAGGAGATCCAATAATTTGCACCAAAACCATGCATGGTATGAGTATATATATGAAGTATCTAATAATAGAGGCAAACTTCAAATCAATTGCACCAAAAGCTTTCACAAATATATATATATATATATACATACATACCTCAGTAAAAATCTTGTGCAAGTAAATTCCCACACATGGATGCAAGAAGTTTTGTGAATACATCCCAAGAAGATGAAGGTAACGACCATCAATTCCCCCAGAAGGATGACCATAGTGATGGAGCTTCAATTCCTCATCCACATTCTCAAATCTCTCATTCACAACACTCACAAAGGGAATACACACCCCACTAAAACTCAATGTCCTCAAACTTGGAGTATCAATCTCAACCTCCAAACCCACCTCATTCCTCTCACTTTCACACAAAACCAAAGTCTTTAGGTGGCGACTTTGGACTTTTACCTTCTCAGTGTGTGACAAGAAGAGATGAAGCGTCTCCAAAAGTGGGAGATTCATAATCAGCTCTTGAATGGACTTGTAGGCATTGAAGAGCTCCCAATTGTAGCAACTTAGGGTTGTTATGTTTGGGCAATTGAAACAATCAATTCTCCAAAGTGCATACAAAATTAGGGTTTGAAGATTTGGGGCTGATTGGATATGAAATACTTTCACTTGAATTTCCACATAAGAAAGCATTGGGAAGTCATTGAGGATGAAAACTTCCACCGAAGGACACATCTTGATGATTAGCTTCTCAAGGGATGGCTTTGACAAATCCACTAGTTTTTGGACTTGTTCTTCAGTAGCAACCACATTCAAAAGAGATAATTCTTTGAGAGAATTAGTAGTGTGTGATGAGATGGAAGAAGGGAAACTACATCCTTCTAATTGAAGTTTAACCAAAGATCTTGAAGTGAATAGGGCCTCAGGGAGAGTGTGGAAAGCATTTGAATTATTCGAGACCCTAATCTCGATCTCTTTAACGTTGTTTTTAACAATCAAAGACATCCAATCATGGAATCGATCCGAGACTAAGTTCAAATTACCCTCTTGTGGTGGAAGATCTATGTGGAGGAAGAAGCTCTTGACGATTGCTCTACGTTTATTCAGCGTTGAGAGGGCATCGTCAATTGTGCTGACAAGTTCCTCTAAAGTGTCGTCTCTGTTGTGGTTGAAATGATACTCGAAGACAGGAAGGGATTTCCAGGCGTGGAGCCACGCCTTTGAAACTGACGACATTGCGATTGCATCTTCCAGAGGTAGGAAGAAAAGGATATGCTGCAAAATAGATTCATGCAACTGAGAGAACTTATCAAAGCCATTAAGGTTGATTATTGAAGTGGAAGCTTGTGAGAATTGACTAGGATTTCTTTGGATTCTTCTTGTTCTACTAGACATGGTTGCTTTTGTGTATGTTCCTCCGCTACTATAATAGTGGAGTTCAGTGTTCAGACATAGGTAGATAGAGAGAATTGATCACTGAAAGAGGAGAAGTGCGCATTTCATAAAGTGTGTTAAAATGGTGGTGAGTTAATGTGGAAAATGGTGCAGTTGAGCACACTTCACGAGGCGTTGAAAATGGTGCGTCTCATTAATATATGCGTTGAAGTGACGCATTGTTTATTTCGTCACTTTTTTGCTATAGATTTAAACTCAATGAATTTTTTATTTATTATATCCATATTTATAGTTAACCCAACTTTGAGTATATGTATATCAACTTTCAATATATTTCACAAGACGCACAATTAGAAGATTTAATTTTGAACAGAAAAATCAAATTGAAATCTTCTAAAATAAGGGGAGAGAGGTGAAATAGTGCAGTGAAGGGAGAGAAATAATGACAAAAAATTTAAGATTACTAAATCTTAATTTGTTGTGATTTTTTTTTTACTTGAATGTTATAAAAAAATTAACAAAAATAATAATTTTAAATGTATAAAAATTTCATCGACAAAAAATTTAACATACGTGGTATTTATTAGCAAAATCTTTTATTTATTTATATCTTTTTCTTTTCTTTATTCTCCTCAATCTACTTCACTCCTCTTCCAATTCTCAAGGAAATCCGATTGAAATCTTATGCCATGTTTGGTAGCAAGAATCAACTAGGTAATCTAACATTTCCTCTAACATTTTTCATACCAAACAAACTTTACTTTTTGCAATATGATCAAATTATGTTTTTGCTCTTATTGTTTTACCCACTTTTATTCTATTTTCACTTTTAATATAAAGATAAAATGACCACTTTATCCACTTTTATTCCATTCACATCACATCACATTAACATAATATTTCTATTCCCTCTAATATTCTACTAAACAAACAAACCCTAAGGCTTATCCAGGTTTTACGCGGAGTTACTTCTTTGACTTATTTGATTGGCATTTTATAAGAACTCCTATTAAGATATTTATAAAAAAGAGGAGGTAAGCAATTAATAAATTGAGTGGGAACTTTTTTTTTTCTCTTTTATGCAGAGAGGGAAATTTTATTTTGCCAAAAAAGGTGGGAAATAATTGGTGTAATTTTTTTGACCAAAACCTTGAGATATTTAAAAATATTTTGATAATTAATATTTTAAAATTAGATAGAGGAAAATCATTTAATGAAAATTGATAATTGATAATAATTTTGCAATTCTAAAATACAATAATATAACTATATTTAGGATCGGATGTATTCATTAATTGAATTAAATAATTATAACATGATAATTATAATTAGGACAGCTTTCAACAGTTCAAAAACATTAATTAAGATACCTTTCAAAATTCACATATCTTTCAAACATCAAAAGTTTATAAGGTTTTTTTTATATACAAAGCCACATAGGTCAAAGTTGAAAAGAATTTAATTGGTCAATAGAATTTTTAATAGTTTCAAAACTTGAAAAAGAAAATCATAAAAAGTAATAATTTTCATATATTGGGTATAAATATATACTATTCTACCAATTGACCAATTAATTATTTGAACTAATGAGCAAAATTCATATTTTACTAGGATATTAAGACTAAACCAAGATAATTAGAGTTAGCTAGCTTGCTATAAGCCTACACCAATATATATTCTAACTAGAGCTGGCTAACTATAGGTTTATAGGACACGGGCAAGGATTTGAACCCTTTGACCGATGTCTCTTATTGGTGGATGATAAATAATTATTATTATTTTTTTTTGTATTTTTTCCATACTTTTGGTAAGCTATCAATGCTTATTAATTCTGACCTAATATCTCATATAGAAAGATAATTATTAGAGAGCTAGCTAGCTTGCTATACGCCTACACCAATTCTCTAAGGCTATTTTTGGTTTGTGGAAATAGACAAGGGAATAAGAATGAGAATGATAATGGAAATGAAAGTGGAAATGGAATATGATTACCACTTTTGGTTTGATAAAAAATTGAGTGTGGGAATGAAATGGAGGGTGATGAAAAAGACATTTATGCCCATGATTTCCACAAAAGTTGGGGGCAATTAGGACTTTTCACAAAAAAATGGAGGGAGACCATCCAATCCCTCCCTCCCTCCAATTTCTGAAAAAAAAAATTTTGCCCACTTCCCTTCATTCTTTCCATTGCAATCTATCTCCATTTGGATTTTCACAAACCATGTAGAGTACTTTAGAGAATTCATTTTGCATAACCCCATTCCCTTTCCATCACTTCAAAACCACAAACCAAACATGGCCTTAAAGGTATGTTTGATAGCCAAAATGTGATGAAAATGAAAATGAGAATGAAAATAGGAATGAGTTTGTTATTATATTTGGCAGTAGAAAACGGGAATAGAATGTGAATGAAAATAGAATAAAAGTGGATAAAATAATTATTTTACCCTTATAATAAAATATTAAAAAAAATAAGAACAAAAACATAATATCATCATATTACAAAAAATAAAATGTATTTTGTAAGAAGAATGTTGAATTACCTGTAACATTTCACATAACAAACACACCTGTCTATATACCACACGGGCAAGTATTTCGAACCCTTTGATCAATCTATCTTATTTGTATCAATGCTTATTAATTCCGACCTAAACTTTTTAACTTTCACCCAAAAATATCTATTAATCCATATAATCCCACCTGATAAATATCTCATAGAGAAATAAATATACACATATACCACCACACAAATCATCATGCATGTCAAAAACTTCCCAACTTAATATTAAATTAAACAACATACATATGTTTAAGCAGTAAATACTAAATACTTGAGTTCTAAATTAACACAAAACATCCAATGGCCTAAAAAAAAAAATAACACACCAACACATTTAAATTCCCAGGAAATACATATATGGATGAGTTTGAATGTTTGATAATCCCATTTGACTATTGATATGTATCAATAGAATTTTGGAAATAGGCGCCATTTAAGGCGAAATTCCATAATAACCCCGTCGACATTGTCGTCGCGAACGAAGATCATCCCGAGTTCTTCGATTCGATTTGTGAGATCAGCATCGTCAGTCTCATGGACTCCCCTGTGAATATAACACTTCACATGTGAAATAAAATGCCTCCAGCATTTGGATGGCATTTCTTCACTTGCTGTGCAGCATGTGAGTATCTGAGGAGTTAATTCTATGGGTTTGTCCAATAATTGCCAGCAAATATACTGCAATTAATCAATGTACCCAAATTAATTAAGTCTCCAACATGTTAATTAATTGATTAAACAAAATCAAGTGCATCCAAAATCCGAATCAAAAGAGAATTGAACTTATCTTTTAATTTTCATGTATCTAAGTATATATGATGAATTGCATTAGACTTGTAGGGAACAAATTAATTACAACGGATCTAATTTCGATACCAAAAATAAGATATGGTGTTATATATATAGATATATTATAAGACTTTGAGAGTTTTAAATATATAAAAAGGGTATAATTAATTCATCATTTGCAAAAGTTAACAAAAAGGTTAGAATGCAAAAGTCTCTCTTGAACTATATAGGCCACTGCAAATAACTCCATGAATTATAAAAGCTGATATATAAAGTTTTGCAAAAAAAAAAAAAAAAATTATCTGTTGATTTTTCTATATCAAAAACCCTAATAGGATAGTGACACATCACTGAAATCACGTTATATATCAAAATATAGATAATATCTCTCATTTTTAGGGTTTTGGATAAAAAAAATTAACGGAAGATTTTATTTTACACAAATTACAAAATCTGAGGGATTTATAAATGTCAATTTTTATACTTGTGAGTGGTTATATGCATTGCACAGGATTTATAATTCACGAGAATCATGTGTATTTTAACCTTTAAAATTGTAAAAATGCTTTTTATAAAATTATAATTTTAAATAAAAATAATATATTAAAGAAAAATAATAATAAATATTTACAAAACATATATTAATAAATTTTAAAATAATTAAAAAATAAACAGGCCAATTAATTCACAGTTTACACAGGTCGGTCCGTTCAAAACCATTTTAAACAGGCCTATTTCTGTTTCTCCAGGCCACCGAATTTAACCGTGCTACTAACAAAAATGTAATGTAAATTAGGCAATAAACTTTGTAGTATATTAGTATAGGTACGTACCATGAGGAAAGCATTCTTGTAAGGTGAACTTAGGGCTTGCTCTGAGAGAACCAGCTTGAGAGTCTTAGGGTGACATGACCAGAATAAGTTTTCCAGAAAGTTCGCATAGTTAGACGACGACTCTGGAATATGATCTATCACTAACGTCTTCACATTTGATGCATAGTAACGAACTGGGTAGTCTACCTTCAATTCTTCCAGAGTTAATGCATCCTGCATGTCCAATATTCAAAGTTTGATTCAAATCCAAAATATTAATTAATCCTATTAAAGTTTCAAAATTTGAAATGAATAAATAAAATCATCAAAGCAAGGCCTAAGTATGGAAGATCATATATAACAAGAAATAAAAGAAAGGAGGATTAGGGAAAGTTAATACAAAATCTTTCAAAAGTTTAGAAACTCAAACAAAGGAATGTTTTTAAATTCGCTTCTCTTCCCTTCTCTATTCCTCCATTATTCTCATAAATTCACACTTACCATATATATAAGAAAAAAAAAAGAAAAGAAAATCTAGTTAGAATATATATATATATATATATATATATATATTCACAAAAATTCCTGTCCAGATGAATCCTTGGGGTAATACTAATGCACCTCGTCCAACAGGTTGACTCGGTCAGATGCAAAGCATACTTATCACATCCCAGTGGAGGAAGTTTATTAAGTTTAGAAAATACTTAAAGTACATTACTCTTATTAGATCAAGGATCCTGTGTAAAATCAAGGAAAAATCATTACATTATATATGAAACATATGGAAAAAAAAAATCTAAAAGAGAAATGAAAGATTATGTGAGAAAATGTAGTTCCTACAGCTATAGATAGACATGTAGAGGCAATGTATATATATCAGTAATGTTGAGGCAAGAGAATAAGCATTAATAAACATAAATACAGTATTTATAATTTTCTTCTTCTCTTGCATTTTAAGAAGAACAAATTAAATACTCTTCAATAATCAATATATATGAAATCATCACAATCCTAAATGTGGTGGAGAGTTTCTCTGAATCTTGTATTCTTTGCATAATCAAACAATGCCTATCTCATCATCATTCAAAAGCCAAGAGAGTTCAAAGAGAGATATATGTACAGGACTTGTATAGATATACCTGGCTAGAAATCTTATGGAGGTAGATCTGCACCACAGGATGACTGCGGTTTCTGGAGAACTTTCCGATCTGATGGAGGCGAACACCATGAGAGGAATTACCGAAGTGGTGCATCTCCACTTCTTGATTGGCATTCGACAATACTTCATTCCTGTCCAGAAAAAAGCGCACGAAAGGCACACAAGCTCCATTGAAGAACACATTCCTCAAGTTTGGTGTGCGGAGCTCCACCTCCAACGGCTCCTCCGAGATCGGCCCTTCGGACAAGAACAGGTTCCTCAGGTGCGCGCTCCTCACCTTGATCCTCTCGGTGCGCTTCAAGAACAGCTTAAGCGTCTCCAGAAGCGGGAGATTCAAGACCAGGTCTTGTATAGAGACCAACCCATTGTGGTGCTCCCAAGAGTAGCAAGTCAAATTGGTTATGTTTGGGCAATTGTAACACAAAACCCTCCATAGCCCATGCATAATTAGGGCTTCAAGCTTTGGAGCTGAATTGATATTAATCATCCTCACATGAACTTCCACATAACTTAGCTTTGAGAAGGCATTAAGTATGAGAAATTCCACTAGAGAACACCTTTTAATGACTAGCTTCTCAAGGAGTGCCCTTGACAAATTCACCAAAGTTTGCACTTGATTTTGAGTGCAAACAACATTCACAATGGTCAATTCCTTCAGGGAATTGAATGTAAACTTCACTTTCATATAATCTTCTGCGTTGCAAAAGGTGTAAGGATGGAATCTACACCCTTCCAAGTGAAGTTTAACCAGAGATCTGGAGAGAAAAAGGGCTAGGGGAAGGGTATAGAAAAGGTGAGAATTTGAAACCCTAATCTTAATTTCAGTGACATAGTTTTTCACAATCAAATCCACCCAGTCATGAAATCGGTCGGAGACCTGGTTAATGTCGAAATTACCCCCTTCTGTTGGGTTCAGATCTATGTGAAGGAAGAAGGACTTGATGAAAGCCCTTTGCGTTTTCAGCGTCTCCAGGGAGTCGTCAACCTTCTTGGCGAGTTCTTCCAGACCCATGGCTTGCTCGCCTTCAGCGTTGGCGACGTGCTGATTGAAGCGAAAGCTGAGCACTGGGAGCGACTTCCACGCGCCAAGCCACGCTTTTGAGAGTGACGAGGCCGTGATGGCATCCTCCAGAGGGAGGCAGAAGAGGATATGCTGGAGGAGAGCTTCTGGCAACTGGGAGGTCAGATCTGGACCGTTGATGGGAATTGGGGGGAATCTGGACGGCCGAGATTGCTTTCTCGGTCGATTTCTACAAGACATGGTTTTTGTTTGGTTTTGTGTGTTTTTCTGTGTTTTTTTTGCTTTCAGAGCTCTGACACAGATTTGATTGAGAGAGACTTGAAAGAGTGAGAGAGACTTGAAAGAGTGAGAGAGGTGAAATGGAGACACTGAAATCCCCAAAACACAAAGGAATGAAATGACAAAAGACTGAGTGTGTGTGTATATATATATGACGTTTTTTTTTATTATTTTATTTGCTTAAGAAAAAATGATCATTTTATTTTTTTTTAAAATGAAACAAAACACGTGAATGATTTAATGCATCTCAAAATATCTAATATGTATCTTAATTTTTTTCTCCAGGTTTTAGGTGCGGTCGCTTTCTATGATTTATCATATTAGCCGTTAAACCCCTCTTTTCTTCAAGAAACTCCTTTGACTACAACAAACTCAAATTTGTAGAATAATTTATATTTGAAAGGAATTGATCGATAATGGAGATATTTTTTTTATATACACCGACTATATAATATATAGATTAACCGGTAACAATTGATTGTTCTAACTAGCTTAACCAAGAATCTTGGTTCGAACTTAAAAATCTAATTGCGTAAAAATTTGGTGACTCAAATAGGATTAGTCTTCGCTTAGACAATTAAATTTAAACGAATAAACAGGAGAAATACACGAGTACTTTCACCAAAAAAAAAAGTGACGTGTACCAATTTTATACATTAACTTTCTTACAATTTTTTGGATTCTCTAAATTTTAAAAATGATACATTTCTAAGCTTATCTAAAGCTACGTACTTAGGCGTTTGTTGTGGAGTTCCCTAATCATAAATTTTATTTATATTTTTTTTTCAATGATTGTTAATACAAAATGTAGTCTTTTATATTCTTTCTTTACTCATGATTAAACATACAAACACCTTTTATCACATGTTTTAGAGAGAGATCTATAGAAAAAAAATTAAAAATATAAAACGAAAGGAAAAGACCGTACACTAATAAAAATTATTTATCATAAATAGATTAAGGACTAGTTTTTTTTTTTAAATTTTTTTCTATTGTAGAGAAAGTATAGTTTTTAAATTTAGAGAATCTAAACTCTTATTTTACATTTAATATATATAATGATAAATTTTTAATACATTAATCTACAGCGAGTAAATATATGTGCAAAAACAACGCATTACAGGATTTACAATCCAAAAGATCCTATTTCATGCTAAAGATGAGAATTGATTAATAATATAAAGGAGTTAACTATTTTAGGGTAAATATATATATATATATATATATATAATACATTCCTTAAACTTTGAGTTATGGGAAAAAAATCTTTCAGCTTTTATTAAACTTTTATTGTGTGAAAAACTCCAAAAGTAGTCACTAAATTCATTTACCATCAAAATTAAATACATCATAAATAGGGATGACCATATGAGTAGGGTTTGGGTGATATTATATTTCATGTTTCCAGTTTCAAGTTATGAGGATATCAAAGTCAATCTTTATCTTTAGACCCTACGAATATTCGAATTCTCATATCCATATTCAAGTTCGTATAAATATTAATATAAAATTTACTTTTATCAATTTTTTATCTATAATCACTAAAAATATATTCTCAACAGAAAAAGATTAGAATTATTATTTTTTATATATAAAACTAAATAATTATTATTGCAGGTAGAGTATCGTTGACTTCGTATTTAGACCCATCACGAGACTCACAAGATAAAATTTCAGTACGAATATTTTAATCATCCCTAATCAGAAAAGGCCAAATTGTTATTACTCTAAAAAACTTTTAGATGTATGTATTAGCTGTTACATTCTGTTATTTGTATATTGACCAATAATATATTCATTTATTTATTCTTTTTATTATGCGGGCTTTTTAATATAAAAATAAAAAAATTATATGAATATTATTGATCAATACACAAATGATGCAACGTAAACAAAAATACTTAAGAATCTCAAAAAAAATTCCAGCCAAAAAAAAAATCTCTTAAACCAAATGCTTTTTACACTCTCAAAACAAATTAAAGCCACGGCAAAACCATTCAAACTCACGCCGAAGCATTGAAGCTGCTGCCAAAAGTGAGGTTGAGTTCATTAGGCCCATTTGTTCATTCCTCAAGTCTCTAGAGGCACGTTTTGTCCTCCAACTTTAATTTAATTTGGTTGATTTACTTATTTCCAAAACAATTTAATTAAAATCGCGAAGCTTGCACAGTTAGTATTTAGTTGAGTTTTTTAGACATATAGTCGGAGGTTTGATCTTTGATGTGCGGTGTGTGCAGAGAAGGTTCCCCAATCATAAATTATATATATATATATGCATGTTTGGCAACTAAATATCAGCACTATGTTTTCCTCCGCCTAAACATATTAGGAAAATCTAATATATAACTAAAATTTAAGAAACTGTATATAAATATAATCTTTTATAAAAATACATACCGACAAACAAATATATCGATCATATTTGACCAACTTCCAATAACTTAGCATTAAAAACACACATATATGTTCCGAATACTGAAGATACATGCATGATAGAAGGATGAGTTTGAAATCATGGGATAATTAATTAATTAATTAATTACCCCAAATGATTAATAACACAATCTATATGGAAAATTAATTATATTGGATATGGCAGCCATTGGAAGCTAAAAACCACAACAACTCCATTGGTATTATCTTTGGTATCAACCAAAGTCACCCTATGACTATGTTGTGGCAGTTGAGTTGGGAGGTCAATATGGTCATTCTCCTCAATGTTCTTGTACACAGAACACTTCACATCTGCTATGAAGTGCCTCCAGCATTTGGGTAATGCATCTTCTATGCAGCATGTAAGTGTATAATCTTCTTCCCTATATAATAATTCTTTCCATAGAAACTGCAAAATTGTACTAAAATAATTAGCTAGTTGGAATACATTCTAATTGTAGTCAAATAAATATAATTTTCAACAAATTAATCAAACTAATAAATCCAATGCACCCAAAAGTTGGAAAAAATTATCTTCCATTTAGGACTACCAAATGCTTCTCTAATTATGATGTGATAACCAACGAGACCTTGTGAATATAGCTATTTTCGTTTGGAGATTTTCCTACCATAATCAGGTGTGTGACTGGGATAGATCGAATTTGAATTAGTCGAGAGAAGATTATATTTATTAATGTGATGTAATTAAAGCAGTAATTAAGTTTGGTAGTATTAAATATATATTTATAGTACCTCTATGAAAGCATTCCTTTGTGGTGAATGTAGGGTTTTTTCAGAAGTCATATTCAGCACCAAAGAATTTGGGTGACAGCTCCAAAACAAGCAATTGAGGAAGGAAGTGTAGTGAGATGAATTAGATGGAATACACTCTAGAACCAGCTTCCTCACATTTTTAGAAAATTGAACCACTGAATAATTTTCTCTCAACTCTTCTAAACTCAGGAATTTCTGCATGTCCATTCAAAAATTCATTAATATATATAAATCCCAATGAAAATAATGAAGAACATGCACTCTTCACATTAAACTTCAAGAGAAAATCAAGCATTAATACAAATTTGTAAATAATTAAATAACCAATTAATTAATATATCAATGATTGGGGAAGATTTAAGAATCATGATAAATTCATAATCAGAAAGAATTAGATAGAGGCAATGTCTATATCTGTTATACATTAAAATATATTTTATTGTAACATACAATAAATAACCAATAGCTAGATAGTATATATATAGATATATACAGCCAACTTTAAAAAATATATACTCTGAGAGATCTACAAAATATATGGTTCATGAATGACCCATACCTAGGCTGTATTTATCACTTTATTCGTGAATTAAACTCACAAATGAATGATCTCTGCACAATATTAATGAGAGAGGCATGCACCAACCCAAGGTAATTATGAGTATTTCTAAATTAACAATTTAGTTCTAAAGATACAATTAATTTCAATTTATATAATCTCTAAAAGAGAAAAATATCATATTCAGTTATGTTAAAAGATATTTACATGGATTAAATTGAGATAAATTACATCTTTTATTAAATTATATTTTTAGGGACCAAATTATTAATTTACTCTAACTAATTTTTATGAGCATATACTTATATATATATATAGATGATATGATGCAGTTGCACTGTACTTACATGAAAAAAATCATAGTGTGTGGTATGACATGCATATATAATATAATAGACAGAGACACTATCCTAACAACAACTAAAAAAAGTTGGTGAATTGGGGTTTTTACTTAAGTCTGGAAAGGGTTAGATGTATATAGTCTTATTCCTGCAAGTAAACAAGGAGACTATTTCCAGAATTTAAACCCATGTGGACCTTCATTGTACTTCATGTGACAACAACCTTAACTATTATTAAGTTTACCCACCCTTACATTTGTGTGGTATGGTATGAGATGCATATATAATTGGCAAACCGACGTTTCTAGCAAGTGAGATTTGAAGAGACTTAGTTGTACCCAACCTTACCTCTGCAAGCAAGCAAATAAACTGTTTCTAGAATTATTTGAATTCATCACCTCTATTTCACGTGACAACAACCTTACTTACCCACCCCTACATATAAAGTGTGTGGTGCGGTATAACATGCATATAATATAATAGAATAGACAGAGACATTACTCTAACAACATTTTTTTTTTAAAAAAAAGACAAACTAAGGCTTCAACCAAGTCAGCTATAGAAATGCAGGTTAAATATACACAGTCTTACAACTCCTACAAGAAATTAGCAGAGAGAGTGTTTTTAAAATTTGAACCAAATAATGACTTTCAGTTCACCTGGTAGTAATCTTACCATTGTTTCAAGGCTTACTCTCTCCTAAACAATAAACTAAAAAGAATTTATATATGCAATTAATTATGTACATATATACCTCAGTGAAAAGCTCGTGCAAGTAAATCTCCAGGCATGGATGAATGAGGTGTTCTGAAAACTTGCCAAGCTGATGAAGATGAACACCATCAAGACCCCCAGAAGGATCACCAAAATGATGTAGCTGCACTTCCTCCTCATTCCCGTTATTATTATTATTCACATCATAACCATTATTAACAACACCACTCACAAAGGGAACACAAAACCCATCGAAATACACTCTCCTCAAACTTGGTGTCTCAACCTCAACCTCCAAAACCTGCAAAGCCTCCTTGTCCCATCTCTCACCTTCAACCAAAATCAAAGTCCTGAGATGATGATTTTGGATCTTTAACTTCAAATTTTGTGACAACAATAGCTCAAGTGTCACAAAAAGTGGGAGATTTTGGATCAAAGCTTCAATACACTTGTATGCATCATGATGAGGGTGCCATGGGGTGAAACACCTTAATGTGGTTATGTTTGGACAATTTAAAAATTCCACCTTCCATATCTTATGCATAACTAGTGTGTGAAGTTCTAGACATCCTTGAGCTTTAAACAACGTCATATCATGAATTTCCAGATAACCAAGCTTTTCGAAACCATTGAGCATAAAAACTTGCACAAAAGGGCAGTTTTTAATAATCAGCTTTTCAAGGAATCTCCTTGAGAAATTCACCAGATCATGGACTTGTTTTTCAGTAGCAAGAACGTTCACAAGACATAAGTCTTGGAGAGAATTGAAACCATCATCTACGAGGCCGAATGGGATGTAAAAAGGGAATTTGCAGTGTTCTAAGTAAAGTTTAACCAAAGTTTTTGAAGTGAAAAGGGCTTTTGGGAGAGTGTAGTAAACATATGAATTTGAAAAGGTAATTTCAATCTCTTTTACATAATTTCTTACAACTAAACCTACCCATTCATCGAATTGATCGGAGATTAAGTTCAAATCATCAAGATTTTCTGATTCCATGTCCACTTTCAGAGAGAATGTATTGATGAAAGCTCGATGTTGTTTAAGTATCGAGAGGGAGTGGGTAATCGATCTTACGAATTTCTCTAAATCTTTTCCGTTCTTGTGATGAAAGTGAAACTCAAGGGTAGGTAAAGAAGTCCATGCCTTGAGCATTGCCTTTGAAACAGAAGATGTTGTAATTGCATCTTTTAGAGGTAAAAAGAATAGGATATTGTGCCAAAGGGTTTCATGCAAGCAAGATACCTTATCAGAGTTGTCAATCATGATGGTGGAATTAGCTCCATTATGTGGGATTCTAGAAGACATGGTTGCCTTTGTTTGGGTTCCTGCACTACTAACTGCGGAGTTCAGACAAAGATAGATGATAAAGAGACTTGACCAGAGAGAGGAGAGAACGAGAGATGAAAAGATGAGAACTTTAGGACAAGGCACTGGAACTCATAAAGAGAAATGAGATGAAATGATGACAATAATGTAATTATTATATTTTTGTTTTTTATCTACAAAATTTGTTTTTTAACATATCTATCAAATATGTGGGACTCGGATGGGTGACTGCAGTTGAAATGCACCTCAACAAATAATCCTGATCATTGATCGAGATCGATACTATTTTAAGATCTTGACGGTCAAGATCGTTTGCTGAAGTGTACTTTAGCTGGAGTCACCAGTTCAGCACATCCAAATTCCAAACATGTGAATGATACATTGGATCTCAAAAAATATAATTAAAAACTTATGTTTTTTTTCTGATTTTACGCACAGTGGTCTTATTTTCTGTGTGATTTACCAATTTGGTATTTTAAAAGTATTTTTGTTATATATATATATATATATATATATTATAGCAGCATATATTATTTAATAATGATCAAATTTAAATAATTAATATTTTAAATTAATATATTAACTCACATTTAAAGAATTCCTTGTTAAATATATATAATATTAATAAAAAATTCAATTAATTAATTATATTTGGTTCATTTCTTCATCTACTCATTAAATCTTCTCCTATCCATATTTGAACTTTTAATTTGTAGGGGGTTTAAACGTAGGATTCACTGGAAAATAATTTTATCAATCACATCAAATTAAAGTAGAAATTTATATTTTTTTGACTAAGTTTTATAAAAAAAAATTCACTATAATGATACCATTTTTCCTCACAATCATATTTCACACCCTTTATAAATGCTTCACACTTTGTCACACATTCAAAATTTTTTTTTTTTTGCATTTATGTACTTATTGCTTAGGCTCATAAATATGACTGTATAAAATATCATGGTATTTATGATACTAATTAACTATTATATTTGGTATGTCAATTATTGGTTGTATCCATATATATAAGATACAAATGTTTGTTAATAGATATACTAATCAATGTTATTGTTTTTGTACTTTTTAAATCTTTTTTTATAAATTTAAATAAATTACCTGTTATATTTATGTTATGAATTTTTTTAAATTTTTATCATTATATGAATATTATTGATCAATACACAAATGATGAAACATAAATACAAACAGTTAAGAATCTCAAAAAAATTCCAGCCAAAACACACAAAAAAAAAATCTCTGTAAAAAATCTCTTACACCAAATGCTTTTTACACTCTCAAACAAATTAAAGCCTCCGCAAAACCATTCGGCCCATTTGTTCATTCCTCAAGTCTCTAGAGGCACGTTTTGTCCTCTAACTTTAATTTAATTTGGTTGATTTACTTATTTCCAAAACAATTTAATTATAACCGTGAAGTCTACACAGTTAGTTAGTATTTAGTTGAGTTTTTTAGACATGTAGTCAGGGATTTGATAGGTGATGTGCAGTGTGTGCAGAGAAAGTTTCGTAGTTAGCACTGACATTCTCTTTTAAGAAGTCAATAGTACGAAGAGATTAATACTGTTGTCGGTGGTGAATATATATATATACCCTGTAGCTGATGAGATAAAAGTAATAATAATAGTAATTCATACAAATAAGGACTCATTCTAAATAAATTAATGTTTAAATTTTGATCAATATTGACAAATGACAATATAATTACGAAGCAAGGAAATTAATTAAATTTGATGATATGTAATGCTATTGAAATAATGTGGTTTGCTGGTGCTACTATATATTATGAAATGGGGTTGATTTTTTTTATAAAAAAAGTAAAATACTGAGAGCAATATCTTTAACAAGCCAAATCAGTACCAAATACATTATAATGAGCCACACTCATAACAGAAGCAGGGAAATTGGAAAGCCAAACAGAAGGCAAACTATTTTACTTCACCTCTAAACATGCATAAAATTACAATTTTGTGGTGTTAACATTCATGCAAGTTATATAATTAAAATGAAAATGAAAATTTCAAATTAATTTATTGATCCCTAATGTTTACTTTAATTTTTAAGCAAGTCCCTATAACACTACAAAAAAAATAGCCTTTAGTGACAGTCAAATATTGCCTCTAGCAACGGTTCTGACCATTGTTAGAGGTCTTAGCGACGGTTGAGTATTTATATTTATCTATCATTTGTAGTTTTAATTTCGGTTGAACAATTAATAAATATAATCAATTTTTATTTGTTAAATACTAGTCTATCAACAAATTAAAATCATTTTTAACTAATATTTTAACAAAAACAATTCAATTCCAACCTAAATTTCTCATAAAAGATAAAACTTTGTTTTTGAATCATTCTTATTATGTTCTCTAATTAAAAATGAATAAGTGTATGGTTTATACAATTCACCAATTTATCTCATAATTGTTTTTTTTTTAATTTCAAAATTTGTTTCCATGTACTTTATTTTAATTTCTTGTGAAAGGATTTGCATTAATAGAATTCAAAATACAAAAAGATCAGTCAAATGAATATTAGACAAAAAAAAAAAAAGAGAAAGTGAACTAAATTAATTACAAGACAAATCTTGATTCAGAGTATATATATAGATTGAGTCTATGATATAATTTATTGTATCATGCAATGGGTATGTGGCACAATTGGTGTCGTTGATGCGATTCTTATTGGGTATGTGGCACAATATGATATATATTTGCCAATATTAATAATAATTTGGTTCATAATCCATTCATGTTAGGTCTCTATAATTATTAGTGTGAATTTTTATTAGTACTTTTCAAATGAAATAAAAATGTACATTTTGAAGGAATTATATTAGAATTGCACGAATGGAAATTATACCGGATCCAATTTCGGCATCAATGGCACCAATAATTATGATCACATACCCATTGTATGATGCAACAAGTTACATCATAGACCATTTATATATGTATTTATATATATGCATGTTTGGCAACTAAATATCAGCACAACGTTTTCCTCCGGGTAAACATATTAGGAAAATCTAATATACAACAAAAATTTAAGAAATTGTGTATAAATCTAATCTTATATAAAAATACATACCGACAAACAAATATATCGAGCATATTAGACAAACTTCCAACAACTTAGCATTAAACAACACATATATGTTCCGAATAATGAAGATACATGCATGCATGATAGAAGGATGAGTTTGAAATCATGGGATAATTAATTAATTAAATACCCCAAATGATTAATAACCCAAGCTATATGGAAAATTACTCATATTGGATATGGCAGCCATTGGAAGCTAAAAACCACAACAACTCCATTGGTATTATCTTTGGTATCAACCAAAGTCACCCTATGACTATGTTGTGACAGTTGAGTTGGGAGGCCAATATGGTCATTCTCTTCAATGTTCTTGTACACAGAACACTTCACATCTGCTATGAAGTGCCTCCAGCACTTGGGTAATGTATCTTCTATGCAGTATGTAAGTGGATAATCTTCTTCCCTATATAATAATTCTTTCCATAGAAACTGCAAAATTGTACTAAAATTAGCTAGTTGAAACTTGGAATACATTCTAATTGTAGTAAAATAAATTAAAATTTCCAACAAATTAATAATGATCTTCCATTTAGGACTGCCAAATGCTTGCCTAATTATGATGCAATGACCAATGATACCTTGTGAATACAGCTATTTTCATTTGGAGATTTTCCTACCATAATCAGGTGTGTGACTCGGATAGATCGAGTTTGAATTAGTCGAGAGAATATTAGAGGCGCAATCAAAAAATTATAATGTGATGTAATTAAAGCAGTAATTAAGTTTGGTAGTATTAAATATATATAGTACCTCTATGAAAGCATTCCTTTGTGGTGAATGTAGGGTTTTTTCAGAAGTCATATTCACCACCAAAGAATTTGGGTGACAGCTCCAAAACAAGCAATTGAGGAAGGAAGTGTAGTGAGATGAATTAGTTGGAATACACTCTAAAACTAGCTTCCTCACATTTGTAGAGAATTGAACCACTGGAGAATTTTCTCTCAACTCTTCTAGACTCAGCAATTTCTGCATGTCCATTCAAAAATTCATTAATATATATAAATCCCAGTGAAAATAATGAAGAACATGCACTCTTCACATTAAACTTCAAGAAAAAAATCAAGCATTAATGCAAAGTTGTAAATAATTAAATAACCAATCAATGACCAATTAATTAATATATCAATGATTGGGGAAGATTTAAGACTCATCATAATCAAGAAGAATTAGATAGAGGCAATGTCTATATCTGTAATAGATTAAAATCTATTTTATTGTAACATACCGTAGATAACCAATAGATAGTATATATATAGATATATACTGCCAACTTTAAAAAATATATACTCTGTGAGATTTACAAAAATATATGGTTCATGAATGACCCATAGCTAGGCTATATTTATCACTTCATTTGTGAATTAAACTCACAAATGATGGATCTCTGCACAATATTAATGAGAGAGGCATGCATCAACCCAAGGTAATTATGAGTATTTCTAAATTAACAATTTGGTTCTAAAGGTACAATTAATTTCAATTTATATAATTTCTGAAAGAGAAAAATGTCATATTCAGTTATGTTAACAACTATTTACATGGATTAAATTAAGATAAATTATATCTTTTAATGACTAAATTAAGATAAATTATATTTTTAGGGACCAAATTGTTAATTTACTCTAACTAATTTTGTGAGTATATATTTATATATATAGATGATATGATGCAGTTGCACTATACTTACATGAAAAAATCATAGTGTGTGGTATGACATGCATATATAATATAGTAGACAGAGACACTACCCTAACAACAATTAAAAAAAATTGGTGAATTGGAGTTTTTACTTAAGTCTGGAAATGGTTAGATGTACATAGTCTTATTCCTGCAAGTAAATAGGGAGACTATTTCAAGAATTTAAACCCATGTGGACCTTCACTGTACTTCATGTGACAACAACCTTAACTATTATTCCAAGTTTACCCACCCTTACATTTGTTTGGTATGGTATGAGATGCTTATATAATTGGCAAAGTGAAACTCAAGGATAGGTAAAGAAGTCCATGCCTTGAGCATCGCCTTTGAAACAGAAGATGTTGTAACTGCATCTTCTAGAGGTAAAAGGAATAGGATGTTATGCCAAATGGTTTCATGCAAGCGAGATATCCTATCAGAGTTGTCAATTTTGATGGCTGAATTAGCTCCATGTGGGATTCTAGAAGACATGGCTGCTTTTAATTTGTTTCGGTTCCTGCACTACTAATTGCGGAGTTCAGACAAAGATAGGTGATAAAGAGACTTGACCAAAGAGAGGAGAGAACGAGAGATGGAAAGGTGAGAACTTTAGGACAGGGCACTGGAATCCATAAAGAGAAATGAGATGAAATGATGACAATAATGTAATTATTATATTTTTATATTTTATCTTTAAATTAAAAATTTAATTGTTTAACATATCTATCAAATATGTGGGACCCAGATGGGTGACTGCAGTGGAAATGCACCTCAACAAATAATCCTGATCATTGATCGAGATCGATACTATTTTGAGATCTTGACGGTCAAGATTGTTTGTTGAAATGTACTTTAGCTAAAGTCATTGGTTCAGCACATCTAAATCCCAAACATGTGAATGATAGGTTGCATTAATTAAAAACTTATGTTTTTTCTTGGTTTTACGCATAGTGATCTTATTTTTTGCGTGATTTACCAATTTGGTATTTTAAAACTTTTTTGTATATAGGAAAATGGGGCCCAACAAGGCCATTTTAAAACCATTTATATATATATATATATATATATATATTATAGCAGCATATATTAATAAAAATTCAAATCATTAATTATATTTGGTTCATTCCTTCATCTACTCATTAAATCTTCTCTCACCCATATTTGAACTTTTAATTTGCTGGGGGTTTAAAAGTAGGATTTACTGGAAAATAAATTTATCAATCATATCAAATTAAAGTAGAAATTTGTATTTTTTTACTAAGTTTTATAAAAAAAAAATCACTATAATGATACTATTTTTCCTCACAATCATATTTCACACCCTTTATAAATGCTTCACACTTTCTCACACATTCATTATTCCACCTTTTTTTTTTAATGTACGTACTCATTGCTTATGCTCATAAATATGACGGTATAACATATCATGGTATTTATGATACTAACTATTATATTTGATATGTCAATTACTAATTATGTCTTATATCATTGTGACATAAGATACAAATGTTTGTTAATAAATAGGGTAAACTACAGTTTGCCCCCCTGTGGTTTGGCCTAATTTCAGTTTGCCCCCCTGTGGTTTAAAGTGCGACACTTAACTACCCTGTGGTTTGGCTTAAAATTAATGTGACCCCCTGTGGTTTAGAGTGTGACACTTGACCCCCCTGTGGTTTGTTATGTTATCACTTAACTACCTTCACCTACCTTCTATCCAAATTTTAGTCAAATTAATCATCATTTTTATACTTTTAATGTTTAAAATTTGTTATTCAACACTCTAGAATTATAAAATAATTCAAAAAAATTATATTTAATATAAAAAAAATTATAATTTTAAAAAATCAATAATTTGAATATGTTAATACTTAATATGAAGTTGGATTGTCACTTTATTTTGGTACACTATTAACGTTATATGATTGGATAAATTGGATACTTTTCTAAGAAAATTATTGTTTAATGTTAGAGTTTCTAAGCTCAATAACGTTAACATTCAATTCAGGTATGTATGTTCCGAACTTGAACAATAAAAAAAACTTAAATTTAGTTATATATTTATATTATATTATTCTCTTACAATTTTATTCTGATTGATTTAATAATTCTAAAATATTAAAGATAAAAAATAAAAATAAAATGAATAAATAACTAAACATAAATAATCAATAGAGTAAACAATAAATATTAAATTATTTTATTGATTTTTTAAAATTATAATTTTTTTATATTAATTATATATTTTTTGAATTATTTTATAATTATAGAGTGTTGAATAACAAATTTTAAACATTAAAAGTATAAAAATGATGATTAATTTGACTAAAATTTGGATAGAAGGTAAGTGAAGGTAGTTAAGTGCTAACATAACAAACCACAGGGGGGTCAAGTGTCACACTCTAAACCACAAGGGGGCACATTAATTTTAAGCCAAACCACAGGGTAGTTAAGTGTCGCACTTTAAATCACAGGGGGGCAAACTGGAATTAGGCCAAACCACAGGGGGGCAAACTGTAGTTTACCCTAATAAATATACTAATCAATGTTATTGTTTTTGTAATTTTTAAATCTTTTTTATAAGTTTAAGTAAATTACCTGTTATATTTATGTTAAGAATTTTTTAAAATGTTCATCATTATCTTTAAATTAAAAATGTGGATTATTAGATTATCAATATATGTTGCCTTGAGTCCTAAATATATAGAAGTCGTTGTATAAAGTCACTAAAAAGTGGATTAGACTATCAATATATAGGTAAGTGTCGCAATATGATGGGTTGTCTTGAACGTCGGCTTTTGAAGAGGGCTAATGTTACTATAAGTTAGAAAAGACTAGAAGTAGGGGGTTAAATTGTGTAATTAAAATAAAAAGTAAATATATTATGGAAGAAGAATACGCAAATATTTTTTTAGAAATGTTCACACTCGAGTTGCCTTCAATCCTATGTCATCTTTTTTTCCTTCTAATCAACTAGTTAAAAAATCTCCATTAAACTTTAAGAAATTACAACCAACAAGTAGCCCTAACCCAGATTGTAAAGGGTCAGTATTCACTAAGACTCAACAACTCACTAAGAGCAAGAAATAAATGTAACAATAAGTCTACCACACAATATGCTTTCTTTTGATCTTTCAACTCAATATTGGATAATTTTCAATGCTCTTCTAAAGAGCAACAAATAACAACGGCTTCAAGTAGACTTGGAACAAAAAGCATACTCCACCTTTTTGTTATTAGATGAGTGAGTGAAAAGAAAATATTGTATACATAGTACACTATATCACATGTTTTTGTCAAATTTGACTTGCTCTTATTTTGCCTTTTGATTGATAATTCCAATTATGAGATAGGGGCATTCAAAAAGATATATAACATACATGTGATATTTGTAATCTTCATAATATAAAAGTGGGCTTATATTATGATTGAGGCTTTTAAACAAAATTTATGGACATTTAACAAAACAACTTTTGTTATTAAAAAAACAACTTCTTTTGGGCCAAAATGTATCTGATCCAACAATTATTAGTCTTAGGAGATGTTGTCTTTAAGAAATAGCTTTAAAAAAAAGTCGTGGATTTTCTATCTCTAGCAACTAATTCTTGTGGTGTAATTGTTTTAAGGACTTATGCTTATATCACCATCTGTGCAATATTGTGTTGATTACTTAATATATTGATTGCTCCAAATATTTTAAAAAAAACATTTTAAACACATGGAGAGAAAATTTCAAGAATTTTATGAAATCCAAACTTCACTAGATCCAATTATTAGAGTACTACATGGTATAATTGGATTTGCTAAAATGCATTTTACAAAAATGCATCAAATACAGATCTAGATCATTAAATTTGTATTGACCAGCGATTATAATATAGATAGACAGATGATAAAGAGACTTGACCAAAGAGAGAGAATGAGAGATGAAAAGGTGAGAATTTTAGGACAGGAGAGTGGAACCCATATTGAGAAATGACTTTGTTTACTTTAATATTCAAGGTATTCCAATTTAATTCCTTTATCACTTTATTAGTTAAGATTATAATCAAATTCATATTTAAACTTTGTTCACTTTAATCAAATACATGTTTGGCAACTAAATATCAGCACAACGTTTTCCTCCGCATAAACATATTAGCTAGGAAAATATAATATATAAAAAAAATTTAAGAAACTGTATATACATCTAATCTTTTATAAAAATACATACCGACAAACAAATATATCGATCATATTAGACCAACTTCCAATAACTTAGCATTAAACAACACATATATGTTCCGAATACTGAAGATACATGCATGTATGATAGAAGGACGAGTTTGAGATCATGGGATAATTAATTAATTAAATATCCCAAATGATTAGTAATTAACAACACCACTCACAAAGGGAACACAAAACCCATCGAAATACACTCTCCTCAAACTTGGTGTCTCAACCTCAACCTCCAAAGCCTCCTCCTCCTCAACCTCCTCAACCTCCAAAGCCTCCTCCTCCTATCTCTCACCTTCATGCAAAATCAAAGTCCTGAGATGATGATTTTGGATCTTGAACTTCAAATTTTTTGACAACAATAGTTCAAGCGTCACCAAAAGTGGGAGATTTTGGATCAAAGCTTCAATACACATGTATGCATCATGATGAGGGTGCCATGGGGTAAAACACCTTAATGTGGTTATGTTTGGACAATTTAAAAATTCCACCTTCCATATGTTATGCATAACTAGTGTGTGAAGTTTTGGACATCCTTGAGCTTCAAACAGCGTCATATCATGAATTTTCAGATAACCAAGCTTTTCGAAACCATTGAGCATAAAAACTTCCACAAAAGTGCAGTTTTTAATAATCAGCTTTTCAAGGAATCTCCTTGAGAAATTCACCGGATCATGGACTTGTTCTTCAGCAGCAATAACGTTCACAAGACATAAGTCTTGGAGAGAATTGAAACCATCATCTACGAGGCTGAATGGGATGTAAAAAGGGAATTTCCAGTGTTCTAAGTGAAGTTTAACCAAAGTTTTTGAAGTGAAAAGGGATTTTGGGAGAGTGTAGTAAACATATGAATTTGAAACGGTAATTTCAATCTCTTTCACATAATTTCTTGCAATTAAACCTACCCATTCACCGAATTGATCGGAGATTAAGTCCAAATCATCAAGATCTTCTGATTCCATGTCCAGTTTCAGAGAGAAGGTATTGATGAAAGCTCGGTGTTGTTTAAGTACCGAGAGGGAGTCGTTAATCGATCTGACGAATTTCCCTAAATCTTCTCCGTCCTTGTGATCAAAATGAAACTCAAGGATAGGTAAAGAAGTCCATGCCTTGAGCATCGCCTTTGAAACAGAAGATGTTGTAACTGCATCTTCTAGAGGTAAAAGGAATAGGATGTGATGCCAAAGGTCTTTAGGGAAGCAAAATATCTTATCAGAGTTGTCAATCTTGATGGTGGAATTAGCTCCATGTGGGATTCTAGAAGACATGGTTGCTTTTGTTTGGGTTCCTGCACTACTAACTGCAGAGTTCAGACAAAGATCGATGATAAAGAGACTTGATCAAATAGAGGAGAGAACGGGAGATGGAAAGGTGAGAACTTTAGAACAGGGCACTGGAAACCATAAAGAGAAATGAGATGAAATGATGACAATAAAGTAATTATTATATTTTGTTTTTTATCTTTAAAAAATTAATTGTTTAACATATCTATCAAATATGTGGGACCCGGATGGGTGATTGCAGTGAAATGCACCTCAACAAATAATCCTGATCATTTATCGAGATCGATACTATTTTGAGATCTTGACGGTCAAGATCGTTTGCTGAAGTGTACTTTAGCTGGAGTCACCAGTTCAACACATTCAAATCCCAAACATGTGAATGATACGTTACAACTAAAAAAATATAATTACAAACTTATGGTTTTTCTTGGTTTTACGCACAGTGGTCTTATTTTGTGTGTGATTTACCAATTTGGTATTTTAAAACCATTTTTGTTTTATATATAAATATATATATATATATATTATTTAATAATTATCAAATTTAAATATAAATATTACAAATTAATATATTAAATCACATTTAAAAATTCCTTATTAAATATATATAAAATTAATTAAAAAATTCAAATCATTAATTATATTTGGTTCATTCCTTCATCTACTCATTAAATCTTCTCTCATTCATCTACTCATTAAATCTTCTCTCACCAATATTTGAACTTTTAATTTGCAGGGGGTTTAAAGTAGGATTTACTGGTGGACAATAATTTTATCAATCACATCAAATTAAAGTAGAAATTTATATTTTTTTTACTAAGTTTTATAAAAAAAAAAAATCGCTATAATGATACCATTTTTCCTCACAATCATATTTCACACCCTTTATAAATGCTTCACACTTTCTCACACATTCATTTATTTCACTTTTTTTTTTTTCATATACGTACTCATTGCTTAGGCTCATAAATATGATGGTATAACATATCATGGTATTTATGATACTAACTATTATATGACATGCCACGTCATTAATATATTATACGTAGGAGAGAGGGTGTACCATATAGTATGTCACGTCATCATTTAACAGCAAAAATTTAACGGTGTTATGCTCGAAGACTAAAATCGATCAAAAAAAAAACTTTGAGGACCAACATTAAATTTTTGAAACATTGAGGACCAACATTAAACTTCATGCAACCATTAAGGACCAAAATAGACCTTTAGCCTAAATATGCTAATCAATGTTATTGTTTTTGTAATTTTTAAATCTTTTTTTATAAATTTAAATAAATTACCTGTTATATTTATGTTAAGAATTTTTTAAAATGTTCATCATTATCTTTAAATTAAAAATGTGGATTTTTAGATTATCAATATATGTTGCCTTTGAGTCCTAAAACATATAGACTATCAATATATAGGTAAGTGTCGCAATATGATGGGTTGTCTTGAACGTCATCAGCTTTTGAAGAGGGCTAATGTTACTATAAGTTAGAAAAGACTAGAACTAGTTGGTTAAATTGGGTAATTAAAATAATTACAGTTTCTAAATTTCTTTTATTACTTCTTTTCCCTAAACTAGTTAGGTTCCTTCAGCCCAAAAAAAAAGGTTAGGTTCATCCTATGTGATAAGAGGTTCTTTATTATTTTTAGCAAAATAAAAAGTAAATATATTAAGGAAGAAGAATACGCAAATATTTCTTTAGAGATGTTCACACTCGAGTGCCTTCAATCCTGTGTCGTCTTTTAATTTTTTTTTCTAATCAACTAGTTAAAAAATCTCCATTCAAGGTATTCCAATTTAATTCATTTATCACTGTTAGTTAAGATTATAATCAAATTCATATTTAAACTTTGTTCACTTTAATCAAATGCATATTTGGCAACTAAATATCAGCACAATATTTTTCTCCGCGTAAACATATTAGGAAAATCTAATATATAACAAAAATTTAAGCAACTGTATATAAATCTAATCTTTTATAAAAATACATACCGACAAACAAATATATCGATCATATTATACCAACTTCCAATAACTAGCATTAAACAACACATATATGTTCCGAATACTAAAGATACATGCATGATAGAAGGATGAGTTTGAAATCATGGGATAATTAAATAATTAATTAAATACCCCAAATGATTAATAACACAAGCTATATGGAAAATTAATTATATTGGATATGGCAGCCATTGGAAGCTAAAAACCATAACAACTACATTGGTATCTTTGGTATCAACCAAAGTCACCCTATGACTATGTTGTGGCAGTTGAGTTGGGAGGTCAATATGGTCATTCTCCTCAATATTCTTGTACACACAACACTTCACATATGCTATGAAGTGCCTCCAGCACTTGGGTAATGTATCTTCTATGCAGCATGTAAGTGGATAATCTTCTTCCCCATATAATAATTCTTTCCATAGAAACTGCAAATTGTACTAAAATTAGCTAGTTGGAATACATTCTAATTGTAGTCAAATAAATATAATTTTCCAACAAATTATTCACACTAATAAATCCAATGCACCCAAAAGTTGGAAAAAATTATCTTCCATTTAGGACTACCAAATGCTTGCCTAATTATGATGTGATGACCAACGAGACCTTGTGAATACAGCTATTTTCGTTTGGAGATTTTCCTACCATAATCAGGTGTGCAACTCGGATAGATCGAGTTTGAATTAGTCGAGAGAAGATCAGAGGCGCAATAAAAAAATTATAATGTGACGTAATTAAAGCAGTAATTAAGTTTGGTAGTATTAAATATATATATATATATATATATATATATATATATATATATATATATATATAGTACCTCTATGAAAGCATTCCTTTGTGGTGAATGTAGGGTTTTTTTCAGAAGTCATATTCAGCACCAAAGAATTTGGGTGACAGCTCCAAAACAAGCAATTGAGGAAGGAAGTATAGTGAGATGAATTAGTTGGAATACACTCTAGAACAGCTTCCTCACATTTGTAGAAAATTGAACCACTGAATAATTTTCTCTCAACTCTTCTAGACTCAGCAATTTCTGCATGTCCATTAAAAAAATTATTAATATATATAAATCCCAGTGAAAACAATGAAGAACATGCACTCTTCACATTAAACTTCAAGAGAAAATCAAGCATTAATGCAAAGTTTGAAATAATTAAATAACCAATCAATGATCAATTAATTAATATATCAATGATTGGGGAAGATTTAAGACTCATCATAAATTCATAATAAAGAAGAATTAGATAGAGGCAATGTCTATATCTGTTATACATTAAATCTATTTTATTGTAACATACAGTAGATAACCAATAGCTAGATAGTATATATAGATATATACTGCCAACTTTAAAAAAATATATACTCTGAGAGATCTACAAAAAATATATGGTTCATGAATGACCCATGGCTAGGCTATATTTATCACTTCATTCGTGAATTAAACTCACAAATGAATGATCTCTGCACAATATTAATGAGAGAGGCATGTACCAACCCAAGGTAATTATGAGTATTTCTAAATTAACAATTTGGTTCTAAAGATACAATTAATTTCAATTTATATAATCTCTAAAAGAGAAAAATGTCATATTCAATTATGTTAACAGCTATTTACATGGATTAAATTAAGATAAATTATATTTTTAGGGACTAAATTGTTAATTTACTCTAATTTTGTGAGTATATACTTACATATATATATATATATATATATATATATATATATAGATGATATGATGCAGTTGCACTATACTTACATGAAAAAAATCTTAGTGTGTGGTATGACATGCATATATAATATAGTAGACAGAGACACTACCCTAACAACAACTAAAAAAATTGGTGAATTGGGGTTTTTGCTCAAGTCTGGAAAGGGTTAGATGCACATAGTCTTATTTCTGCAAATAATAAAGAGACTATTTCCTGAATTTAAACTCATGTGAACCTTCACTGTACTTCATGTGACAACAACCTTAATTATTATTCCAAGTTTCCGCACCCTTACATTTGTGTGGTATGGTATGGTATGACATGCATATAATTAGCAAACCGATGTTTCTAGCTAGTGAGATTTGAAGAGATTTAGATGTACACAACCTTACCTTTGTAAACAAGCAAAGAAACTGTTTCTAGAATTATTTGAATTCATAACCTCTATTTCACTTGACAACAACCTTACTTACCCACCCCTACATATAAAGTGTGTGGTGCAGTATAACATGATATATTATAATAGAATAGACAGAGACACTACTCAATCAACAATAAAAAATAAAGTAAGAAAGGCAAACCAATGCCTCAACCAAGTCAGCTCTAGAAGTGCACGTTAAATATACACCGTCTTACAACCCTTGCAAGCAATTAGCAGAGAGAGTGTTTTTAAAATTTGGACCAATGGGCTTTCAGTTCACATACCAGTAACCTTACTGTTGTTTCGAGGCTTACTCTCCCCGAAAAAATAAACTAAAAAGAATTTATATATGCAATTAATTATGTACATATATACCTCAGTGAAAAGCTCGTGCAAGTAAATCTCCAGGCATGGATGAATGAGGTGTTCTGAAAACTTGCCAAGTTGATGAAGATGAACACCATCAAGACCTCCAGAAGGATCACCAAAATGATGTAGCTGTAATTCCTCCTCATTCCCACTATTATTATTCACATCATAACCATTATTAACAACACCACTCACAAAGGGAACACAAAACCCATCGAAATACACTCTCCTCAAACTTGGTGTCTCAACCTCAACCTCCAAAACCTCCAAAACCTCTAAACACCCCAAAGCCTCCAAAGCCTCCTCCTCCCATCTCTCACCTTCATGCAAATCAAAGTCCTGAGATGATGATTTTGGATCTTGAACTTCAAATTTTGTGACAACAATAGCTCAAGCGTCACCAAAAGTGGGAGATTTTGGATCAAAGCTTCAATACACATGTATGCATCATAATGAGGGTGCCATGGGGTAAAACACCTTAATGTGGTTATGTTTGGACAATTTAAAAATTCCACCTTCCATATGTTATGCATAACTAGTGTGTGAAGTTCTGGACATCCTTGAGCGTCAAACAACATCATATCATGAATTTCCAGATAACCAAGCTTTTCGAAACCATTGAGCATAAAAACTTCCACAGAAGTGCAGTTTTTAATAATCAGCTTTTCAAGGAATCTCCTTGAGAAATTCACCAGATCTTGGACTTGTTCTTGAGCAGCAATAACGTTCACAAGACATAAGTCTTGGAGAGAATTGAAAACCATCATCTATGAGGCCGAATGGGATGTAAAAAGGGAATTTGCAGTGTTCTAAGTGAAGTTTCACCAAAGTTTTTGAAGTGAAAAGGGCTTTTGGGAGAGTGTAGTAAACATATGAATTTGAAACGATAATTTCAATCTCTTTCACATAATTTCTTGCAATTAAACCTACCCATTCACCAAATTGATCGGAGATTAAGTTCAAATCATCAAGATCTTCTGATTCCATGTCCACTTTTAGAGAGAAGGTATTGATGAAAGCTCGGTGTTGTTTAAGTAGCGAGAGGGAGTGGTTAATCGATCTGATGAATTTCTCTAAATCTTCTCCTTCCTTGTGATCAAGGTCAAACTCAAGGATAGGTTAAAGAAGTCCATGCCTTGAGCATCTCCTTTGAAACAGAAGATGTTGTAACTGCATCTTCTAGAGGTAAAAGGAATAGGATGTGATGCCAAAGGGCTTCAGGCAAGCAAGATATCTTATCAGAGTTGTCAATCTTGATGGTGGAAATAGCTCCATGTGGGATTCTAGAAGACATGGTTGCTTTTGTTTGGGTTCCTGCACTACTAACTGCGGAGTTCAGACAAAGATAGATGATAAAGAAAACTTGACCAGAGAGAGGAGAGAACGAGAGATGGAAAGGTGAGAACTTTAGGACAGGGCACTGGAACTCATAAAGAGAAATGAGATGAAATGATGACAACAAAGTAATTATTATATTTTTGTTTCTTATCTTTAAAAAATTAATCGTTTAACATATCTATCAAATATGTGGGACCCGAATGGGTGACTGCAGTTGAAATGCACCTCAACAAATAATCCTGATCATTGATCGAGATCAATACTATTTTGAGATCTTGACGGTCTAGATCGTTTGTGAAGTGTACTTTAGCTGGAGTCACCAGTTCAGCACATCCAAATCCCAAACATGTGAATGATACGTTGTATCTCAAAAAATATAATTAAAAACTTCTGGTTTTTTCCTGATTTTACGCACAGTGGTCTTATTTGTGTGTGATTTACCAATTTGGTGTTTTAAAACGTTTTTTTGTTATATATATATATATATATATTACTTAATAATTATCAAATTTAAAATAATTATTATTTTAAATTAATATTTTAAATCACATTTAAACAATTCCTTATTAAATATATATAATATTAATAAAAAATTCAATTCATTAATTATATTTGGTTCATTCCTTCATCTACTCATTAAATCTTCTCTCATCCATATTTGAACTTTTAATTTGCAGGGTTTAAAAGTAGGATTTACTGGAAAATATTTTATCAATCCATCAAATTAAAGTAGAAATTTATATTTTTTTTGACTAAGTTTATAAAAAAAATTCACTATAATGATACCAATTTTTTCCTCAAATTCATAATTTCACACTTTCTCACACATTCATTTATGTCACTTTTTTTTTGGCATATACGTACTCATTTCTTAGGCTCATAAATATGACGGTATAAAATATCATGGTATTATGATACTAGCTATTATATTTGGTATGTCAATTAATGGTTATATCTTATATCATGTGATATAAGATACCAATGTTTGTTAATAGAGATATACTAATCAATGTTATTGTCTTTTTAATTTTTAAATCTTTCTTTATAAATTTAATAAATTACCTGTATATTTATGTTATTAATTTTGAAAACTTGCCATCATTATCTTTAAATTAAAAATGTGAATATTAGATATCAATATATGTTGCTTGAGTCCTAAATATATAGAAGTCGTTGTATGAGTCACCAAAAGTGGAATTAGACTATCCATATATAGGTAAGCGTCGCAATATGATGGGTTGTCTGTGAACGTCGGCTTTCGAAGAGGGCTAACGTTACTATAAGTTAGAAAAGACTAGAAGTAAGGGGTTAAATTGGGTAATTAAAATAATTACAGTTTCTCATTTTTTATACTTTTTTTCCCTAAACTAGTTAGGTTCCTTCAGCCAAAAAAAACAAATTAGTTAGGTTCATCCTATGTGATAAGAGGTTCTTGAATATTTTAGCAAAATAAAAAGTAAATATATTAAGGAAGAAGAATACGCAAATAATTTTTTAGAGATGTTCACACTCGAGTTGCCTTTAGTCTGTGTTTTCTTTTTCTTTTTTTTCAACTAGTTAGAAGATCTCCATTAAACTTTAAGAAATTACAACCAATAAGTAACCCTAACCCAGATGGTAATGGTCAGTATTCACTAAGACTCAACAATAACTCTACCAGACAATATGCTTTCTTTTGATTTTTCAACACAATATTGGATAATTTTCAATGCTCTTCTAAAGAGTAACAAAATGCATACTCCAGAAAAATATTGTATACATAGTACACTATATCACATGTTTTTGTCAAAATTTTACTTGCTCTCATTTTGCCTTTTGATTGATAATTCCAATTATGAGATAGGGGCATTCAAAAAGATATATAGCATACATGGATATTTGTTATCTTCATATTATAAAAGTGGGCTTATTATTATTGAGTTTTTTTAACAAAATTTATGGGACATTTAACAAAACAACTTTTGTTATTAAAAAAAAAAACAACTTTGGGCCAAAATGTATCTGAGCCAACAATTATTAGTTCTTAAGGACTAGTGCTTATATCACACATCCCTGCAATATTGTGTTGATTACTTAGTATATTGATTGCTCCAAATATTTTTTTAAAAAAAAACATTTTAAATACATGGAATGAAAATTTCAAGAATTTTATGAAATCCAAACTTCACTAGATCCAATTATTAGAGTACTACATGGTATAATTGGATCTGCTAAAAGGTATTTTACAAAAAGTGCATGAAATACGGATTTAGATCATTAAATTTGTATTGACCAGCGGACTATAATATAGATAGATAGATGATAAAGAGACTTGACCAGCGAGAGAGAGAATGAGAGATGAAAAGGTGAGAATTTTAGGACAGGAGAGTGGAACCCATATAGAGAAATAACTTTGCTTACTTTAATATTCAAGGTATTCCAATTTAATTCCTTTATCACTTTGTTAGTTAAGATTATAATCAAATTCATATTTAAACTTTGTTCACTTTAATCAAATGTAGGGTTTGGCAACTAAATATCGGCACAACGTTTTTTCTCCGCGTAAACCTATTAGGAAAATCTATATAACAAAAATTTAAAGAAACTGTATATAAATCTAATCTTTCATAAAAATACATACCGACAAACAAATATATCGATCATATTAGACCAACTTCCAATAACTTAGCATTAAACAACACATATTGTTCCGAATACTAAAGATACATGCATGCATGATAGAAGGATGAGTTTGAAATCATGGGATAATTAATAATTAAATACCCCAAATAATTAATAACAAAGCTATATGGAAAATTAATTATATTGGATATGGAATCCCTTGGAAGCTAAAAACCCTAACAACTGCATTGGTATCTTTGTATCAACCAAAGTCAGCCTATGACTAAGTTGTGGGCAGTTTGAGTTGGGAGGTCAATATGGTCATTCTCCTCAATGTCCATGTACACAGAACACTTCACATCTGCTATGAAGTGCCTCCAGCACTTGGGTAATGCATCTTCTATGCAGCATGTAGGTGGATGGTCTTCTTCCCTATATAATAATTCTTTCCATAGAAACTGCAAAATTGTACTAAAATTAGCTAGTTCGAATACATTCTAATTGCAGTTAAATAAATAATATAATTTTCCAACAAATTAATCAAACTAATAGATTCATGCATCCAAAAGTTGGAAAAAATATCTTCCATTTAGGACCACCAAATGGTTGGTCTAATATGATGTGATGACTAATGAGACCTTGTGAACACAGCTATTTTCGTGGGAGATTTTTCTTACAATAATCAGGGTGCGACTCGGGTAGAGTTTGAATTAGTCAAGGAGGCGCAATCAAAAGTTTATAATGTGATGTAATTAAAGCGAAGTAATTAGTTTGTAGTATTAAATATATATATATATATATATATAGTACCTCTATGAAAGCATTCCTTTTGGGTGACTGTAGGGTTTTTTCAGAAGCCATATTCAGCACCAAAGAATTTGGGCGACCAGCTCCAAAACAAGCAATTGAGGAAGGAAGTGTAGTGAGATGAATTAGTTGGAATACACTCTAGAACCAGCTTCGTCACATTTTTAGAGAATTGACCACTGGATAATTTCTCTCAACTCTTCTAGGACTCAGCAAATTTCTGCCTGTCCATTCAAAAATTCATTAATATATATAATCCCAGTGAAAATAATGAAGAACATGCCCTATTCACATTAAACTTCAAGAGAAAATCAAGCATAATCTAATGCAAAGTGTAAATAATTAAATAACCAATTAATGATCAATTATTAATATACATAAATCTATTTATTATAACATACCGTAAATAACCAATAGATAGGTTATATATATAATATATACTGCCAACTTTAAAAAATATATATTCTGAGAGATCTACAAAAATATATGGTTCATGAATGATCCATAGCTAGGATATATTTATACACTTCATTCGTGAATTAAACTCACAATGAATGATCTCTGCACAATATTAATGAGAGAGGCATGCACCAACCAGGTAATTATGAGTATTTCTTAATTAACCAATTTGGTTATAAAGATACAATTAATTTCAATTTATATAATCTCTGAAAAGAGAAAAATGTCATATTCCGTTATGTTAAAAGATATTTACATGATTAAATTGAGATAAATTACATATTTTATTAAATATATATTTTAGGGGACAAATTGTTAATTTACTCTAACTAATTTTGTGAGCATATACTTATATATATATAGATCATATGATGCAGTTGCACTATACTTACATGCAAAGATCATAGTGTGTGGTAATGACAAGTGCATATATAATATAGTAAACAGAGACACTACCCTAACAACAACTAAAAAAAATTGGTGGAATTGGGGTTTTTACTTAAGTTTGGAAAGGGTTAGATGTTCATAGTCTTATTCCTGCAAGTAAACAGGGAGACTATTTCCAAAAATTTAATCCATTGTGGACCTTCACGGTACTTCATGTGACAACAACCCTTAACAATTATTCCAAGTTTACCCACCCTTACATTTCTGTGGTATGGTATGAGATGCTATATAATTGGCAAACCGACGTTTTCTAGCAAGTGAGATTTGAAGAGACTTAGAATGTACTCAACCTTACCTCTGCAAGCAAGCAAAATAAATTGTTTTCTAGAATTATTTGAATTCTAACCTCTATTTCACGTGACAACAACCTTACTTACCCACCCTACATATAAAATGTGTGGTGCGATATGACATGCATATAATATAATAGAATAGACAGAGACACTACTCTAACAACATTTTTTAAAAAAAAAAGCCAAACTAAGGCTTCAACCAAGCCAGCTATAGAATGCAAGTTAAATATACACAGTCTTACAACCCCTGTAAGCAATTAGCAGAGAGAGTGTTTTTAAACTTTGAACCAATTAATGGCTTTTAGTTTCACCTGGTAGTAATCTTACCGTTGTTTCAAGGCTTAACTCTCTCCTAAACAATAAACTAAAAAGAATTTATATATGCAATTATGTACATATATACCTCAGTGAAAAGCTCGTGCAAGTAAATCTCCAGGCATGGATGAATGAGGTGTTCTGACAAACTTGCCAAGCTGATGAAGATGAACACCATCAAGACCCCCAGAAGGATCACCAAAATGATGTAGCTGCACTTCCTCCTCATTCCCATTATTATTATTCACATCATAACCATTTATTAACAACACCACTCACAAAGGGAACACAAAACCCATTGAAGTACACTCTCTCAAACTTGGTGTCTCAACCTCAACCTCCAAACCTCCAAAGCCTCTTGTCCCATTTCTCACCTTCAACCAAAATCAAAAGTCCTGAGATGATGACTTTGGATCTTTAACTTCAAATTTTTGTGACAACAATAGCTCAAGTGTCACCAAAAGTGGGAGCATTTGGATCAAAGCTTCAATACAACTTGTATGCTCATGATGAGGGTGCCATGGGTAAAAGACCTTAATGTGGTTATGTTTGGACAATCTAAAAGTTCCACCTTCCATATCTTATGCATAACTAGTGTGTGAGTTCTGGACATCCTTGAGCTTTAAACAACGTCATATCATGAATTTCCCGGATAACCAAGCTTTTCGAAACCATTGAGCATAAAAAACTTGCACAAAAGGGCAGTTTTTAATAACTCAGCTTTTCAAGGAATCTCCTTGAGAAATTCACCAGATCATGGACATGTTTTTCAGTAGCAAGAACGTTCACAAGACATAAGTCTTGGAGAGAATTGAAACCATCATCTACGAGGCTGAAATGGGATGTAAAAAGGGAATATTTGCAGTGTTCTAAGTGAAGTTTAAACCAAAGTTTTTGAAGTGAAAAGGGCTTTTGGGAGAGTGTAGTAAACATATGAATTTGAAACGGTAATTTCAATCTCTTTTACATAATTTCTTACAATTATAAAACCTACCCATTCATCGAATTGATCGGAGATTAAGTCCAAATCATCAAGATTTTCTGATTCCATGTCCACTTTCAGAGAGAAGGTATTGATGAAGCTCGATGTTGTTTAAGTATCGAGAGGGAGTGGTTAATCGATCTTACGAATTTCTCTAAAATCTTTTCCGTTCTTGTGATGAAGTGAAACTTAAGGATAGGTAAAGAAGTCCATGCCTGAGCATCGCCTTTTGAAACAGAAGATGTTCTAATTGCATTTCTAGAGGTAAAAAGAATAGGATATTATGCCAAATGGTTTCATGCAAGCAAGATATCTTATCAGAGTTGTCAATCATGATGGCGGAATTAGCTCCATGTGGGATTCTAGAAGACATGGTTGCTTTTGTTGGGTTCCTGCACTACTAACTGCGGAGTTCAGACAAAGATAGATGATAAGAAACTTGACCAGAGAGAGGAGGAGAACGAGAGATGGAAATGTGAGAACTTTAGGACAGGGCACTGGAACTCATAAAGAGAAATGAGATGAAATGATGACAATAAAGTAATTATTATATGTTTTTTTATCTTTTAAAAAAATTTTTTTTAACATATCTAACAATATGTGGGACCCAGATGGGTTGACTGTAGTTTGAAATGCACCTCAACAAATAATCCTGATCATTGATCGAGATCGATACTATTTTGAGATCTTGACGGTCAAGATCATTTGCTGAAGTGTACATTAGCTGGAGTCACGAGTTTTAGCACATCCAAATCCCAAACATGTGAATGATTACGTTGGATCTCAAAAAATATAATTAAAAAACTTATGTTTTTTTCCTGATTTTCCGCATGCAGAGTAGTGGTCTTATTTTGTGTGTGATTTACCAATTTGGTATTTTAAAACTATTTTTGTTATATATATTATATAATATATTATTTTATAATTATCAAATTAAATAATTAATATATTAAATCACATTTAAAGAATTCCTTATTAAATATATATATAATATTAAAAAAAATTAAATTCATTAATTGTATTTGGTTCATTCCTTCATCTACTCATTAAATCTTCTCTCATCCATATTTGAACTTTTAATTTGCAGGGGGTTTAAAAGTAGGATTCACTGGAAAATAATTTTATCAATCACATCAAATTAAAGTAGAAATTTATATTTTTTTTACTAAGTTTTTTTAAAAAAATTCACTATAATGATACCATTTTTCCTCACAATCATATCTCACACCCTTTATAAATGCTTTAGGAAATAGCCTTAAAAAAAAGTCTTGAGTTTTCCATCTCTAACAACTAGTTTTGTGGTGTAATTGTTTTTAAGGACTTGTGCTTATACGATCACAATCTGTGTAACATTGTGTTGATTACTTAATATATTGATTGCTCCAAATTTTTTTTAAAAAATATTTTAAACACATGGAGAGAAAATTTCAAGAATTTTATGAAATCCAAACTTCACCATATCCAATTCCTAGAGTACAACATGGTATAATTGGATATATTAAAGTGCATTTTATAAAAAGTGTTTGAAATGCATATCTAGATCGTTAAATGAGCATGACTAGCGATATAATATAGATAAATAGATGATAGAGAGACTTGACCAGCGAGAAAGAGAGAATGAGAGATAAAAGGTGAGAACTTTAGGACAGGACATTGGAACCCATGTAGAGAAATAATAAAATGACGAAGATAAAGTAATTGTTATGTTTTTGTTTTTTATTTTTAAAAATTTATTTTTAACATATCTATCAAATATGTGGGATCCAGATGGATGGCTGTAGTAGAAATGCACCTTAACGTACAAATAATTCTGATCATTGATTAGAGAAACAAAATGGTTTTATGGAGATTCGGGGCCCTTCTTGTACAAAAAAAAAAACTGATTTCAAATCTAACATTATTTGTTATCACATTAATATATTACAAAATAAACCTATTAAATGTTTAAATCTCTTATAAAAAAAATGTTTTAAATCTAAAGAAGCTTTTTATTATTTGATTCAATAGTTAATATTCTTCATTTTTCTAAAATTTTGCATATACAAGATTAAGATAATGCTTATCTTTAATTAAAAAAATGGCTTCTAAAAATAAGATATGAGTTCATATTAATATTGTATATTATGATTAAGTATAATATATTTCGTATTATTTTATTAAAAGAAATCTTATATTTTTGAAACAAACTAGTAAATTAATGGTAAAATTACTCTTTTGGTCCTTAACGTTTGCACGAAGTTTAATATTGATCCTCAACGTTTCAAAAAATTATTTTAGGTCCTCGACGTTTTTTTTTCGGTCAAAATTAGTCCTCTAGCATAACATCTGTCTGATTTTGCCATTAAACTAACGTGGAAGGCTTATGTGGCACACCCTATCTCCTACGTGTCATATTTAAATGACATGACACCATCTCTCACCCAAATTTAACAAAACGATGCCGTTTTGACATTTAAACTCAATAAGACTTGAATTAAAACGGCGTCATTTTACTGAGTTGGAGTGAGAGAGGGTGCCATGTCATTTAAATATGACACGTAGGAGAGAAGGTGTGCCACATAAGCCTTTCACATTAACATTTAATGGCGAAATCAGACGAATGTTACGCTAGAGGACCAATTTTGACAAAAAAAACATTGAGGACCTAAAATAACTTTTTGAAACGTTGAGGACCAATATTAAACTTCGTGCAAACATTGAGGACCAAAAGAGTAATTTGACCTAAAATTATTCTCCATTAAATCCTACTTTCTAAAGACAAACCCCCTGCAAAAGTCCAAATATGGGTGAGAGACGATTTAATGAGTAGATGAAGGAATGAACCAAATGTAATTAATGAATTGTTTTTTATTAATATTATATATATTAATAAGGAAATTTTTAAATGTGTATTAATGCTTTAATTTAAAACTCTAATTAATTAAATTTGATAATTATAAAATAATTTATGCTGCTAATATATATATTATATTATACACACACACACACACAAAAGAAGGTTTTAAAAATACCAAATTAGTAAATCACAACACAGGAAAAAAAAATAAGTTTTCAATTAATTTTTTGAGATGCAACTATCATTCACATGTTTAGGATTTGGATGTGCTGATCAGGTGACTCCAGCTAAAATATACTTCAACAGACGATTTTGACAGTCAGGATCTCAAAATAGTATTGATATCTCAATCAATTATCAGGATTATTTGTGCGTTAAGGTGCATTTCAACTAGCCATCCATCTAGATCCCACATATTTGACAGATATGTTAAAAAATAATTTTTTTAAAAATAAAAAACAAAAACATAATAATTACTTTATCGTCATCATTTCATTTCATTTCTCTATATGAGTTCCAGAGTCCTGTCCTAAAGTTCTCACCTTCTCATCTCTCATTCTCTCTCTTTCTCATCAAGTCTCTCTATCATCTATCTATATTATAGTCGCTGGTCAATGCTCATTTAACTATTTAGATATGCATTTCAAGCACTTTCTGTAAAATGCACTTTAGCATATCCAATTATACCATGTAGTATACTACTCTAGTAACTGGATATGGTAAAGTTTGAATTTCATAAAATTCTTGAAATTTTCTCTCCATGTGTTTGAAATAATTTTTTAAATAAATATTTGGAGCAATCAATATATTAAGTAATCAACATAATGTTGCCCTTGCACACAGATTGTGATATAATCACAAGTCTTTAAAACAATTACACCACAAAATTTAGTTGTTTTAGAGATGGAAAATCCAAGACTTTTTTTAAGGCTATTTCTTAAAGGCAACATCTCCCATGTAAGACTAATAACTGTTGGATCAGATACATTTTGGCCCAAAAGTTTTTTTATTTTTTTATAACAAAAGTTGTTTTGTTAAATGTCCATAAGTTTTGTTTAAAAGACTCAATAATAATAAGCCCACTTTTATAATATGAAGATAACAAATATCACATGTATGCTATATATCTTTTTGAATGCCCCTATCTCATAATTGGAATTACCAATCAAAAGGCAAAATGAGAGCAAGTCTAATTTGACAAAAACATGTGATATAGTGTACTATGTATACAATATTTTCTTTTTGTTCCAAGTGTACTTGAAGCCGTTGTTTGTTGCAGTAGTGAGGTCACATTTGAAACTGTACTTACTGGTTCTATAGTCACTGCAGCTAAAATCACCCAAAATAAAATAAAAATTGGTTGGTTCTTCCACATGATCAAACCATAATTACAAAATAAAGAATGGCCTCACCTTGTGGTGTTTTTTTTTTAAGGATACAAAATATAGTTGTCACAGCTGCAAGAAGAAACACAACTCCACCAACTGATGCTGCCACAGGAACAGCAACATTCTTCTTCTTTGTCTTCTTTGTGCATGGATCAGACTCACAGAGATATGGATTTTGGCCAACACTAGCAAGTTAAGTTAGAGAAAGCTTAGAGATAAGAAATCAAAAACTCTAACGTTGTATGCTATGAAGCATAGACATTGACAAGGAGGCACGGACACCTGACACAACTCGAGTAGGGACACATTAACACGTCAAACTTTTAAAAAATATGAAATAGGACATGACATGGTATAAATATTTTTTAAGTTCTTTTAGTGATATACCAATATTATTCTATATTCTAAGCAATTTACACTATTATTTTCTAAATCAAATTTACTCAATTTCATGTACAACAATTAAGAAAGAACTTTAATAATCTAATTAAAATGAGTTCTCTAGATTTTCATTCACTTATTCTCTAGTTTTTTCCTTCTTTTTTTTATGTCATCCTAAATTGGCTCAAGTATGAGCCATGTTTGGAGCGTGACCAAATTGTATTCAACGTGTGTCCAAGCTGAAAAAACAATTTTTTATTCTAACACACCTATGTGTGTGTCAAACGTGTCTACAGTGTATCGGTGTCGTGTCATGTGTTAGACACGTGGCACGCCTAAAGATAGGCATGTTTATGCTTTTTATAGGTTGTATGTGTTCTAAATAACATATAGGAGTAGAAATTCTTTTCATGGGAAAAAAAATATTGCAATAACAATATTAGGGATAATTTCCTATAAGAGTACAATAAGTCCCATAGGAAACAATTTTATAAATTTCAGTAAGAGACATACCTTAGTGACAGAGAACCTGTGTTTGATTTTTGTACCAGAGCAGAGGGAACTGTACCTGTGAAATTGTTGTTCTCCAAGTTTCTGCAAAAACAGGCCAACCATATATATATGACATCCTTTTACACTTTTTTACCCATGACATCACACCAATGTTAGATTAATTAACCAAATAACTTACAAGATCTTCAGGTTTTGTAATTGAGACAGAAAATCAGGCACTGGTCCAGTTAAGCTATTGTTTGATAAATCCCTGAAACAATAATTTTGGTTTCCAATTAGTATTATAATGGTCATATTGAAACTGTTGAAACTCAAAGTAACTTTGGGAACCCATCTTCAAAAGCTAGCTCATAAGGGGGGAAGAACCAAGCTTCCTTAAGTACTCAATTGAGTATCTTATCCTATCAGATGCGAGACTTAATGTTTATCTCTAATAGAAACCTTACGAGAATGAAACAAAGATATGTAACAAGAATGTTTCTGGTGAGAGATTAAAACAATACTCACAACTTCTCCAACATGGTGAGCTTTGAGATGGAAGCACCTATCTGCCCTGTCAGTCCACTTGAAGATAAATCCCTGCTTGCATTTTCCAATAGTTTGAGAAATTATAATTTGAGTTTCCTGAAGCTATAACATTAAATTTAGAATAAAAAACTTACAAGGTTGTGATTCGAGGGGCATTATCGCCATTATAAGTACAATTTAGACCATTCCACATGTAGGCAATAGGACCACATGGATCTCCTTGCCAATTTCTTGTCACCCCATAAGTTGACTGGATTGTTGTTATTGCATCAACTATTTTTCATAAAGCATAAGTTAGTTTTTATCATTTTAATTAGTCTTAATCAAATATGAGAAAAATGTACTCTTTGGTCTTTAACTGATACATGCTTCAAAAAGCATGTATTCATAGAGACTAACAAGTAGTAAGTCAAAAACTTCCCAAAGATCAAATTGTTTATGCATGCATCTTTTTGGAACTAAAAACTCCATTTCCTCCTTTGAAAACTAAAAAATCTTGGGTAGGTCTTAAAAGAAATAGTAGATCAAACCATTTATGAAGGGACACATAATTTGTCAGGCACACTTTTTAGTGAAACCTATATCTGACAAACTTATGTGTCAATTCATGATTGGCTTGGTGGAGACTATGTCTACCTAAGAATCTCTTTTGTAAATTGATATATGCAGCAGAACATAACCTACCATCTCCTTGGTCTGTTTCTGGTTGTGAAAAATCTTTTACTGTGTAAATTTCAATGGCATTGAGGAAGGGAGGGAGGGTTGAATTCTCAGTCATCTCAAGTAAAAACTTAATTTGTTCTCCACTTAATTTGTTATATATATATATATATATATATATATATATATATATAGCAGCATATATTTTTAATAATTATCAAATTTAAATAATTAATATTTTAAATTAATATATTAAATCACATTTAAAGAATTCCTTATTAAATATATATAATATTAATAAAAAATTCAATTCATTAATTATATTTGGTTCATTCCTTCATCTACTCATTAAATCTTCTCTCATCCATATTTGAACTTTTAATTTGCAGGGGGTTTAAAAGTAGGATTCACTGGAAAATAATTTTATCAATCACATCAAATTAAAGTAGAAATTTATATTTTTTTGACTAAGTTTTATAAAAAAAAATTCACTATAATGATACCATTTTTCCTCACAATCATATTTCACACCCTTTATAAATGCTTCACACTTTGTCACACATTCATTTTTTTTTTTTTTTGCATTTACGTAGCTGATGAGATAAAAGTCTAGTACTTTCTCTTTGTTATTTGTTATTTCTCAATATTAATAGTAATTCATACAAATAAGGATTCATTTTAAATAAATTAATATCTAAATTTTGATCAATATTGACAAATGACAATATAATTACGAAGCAAGGAAATTAATTAAATTTGATGATATGTAATGCTATTGAAATAATGTGGGTTGCTGGTGCTACTATATATTATGAAATGGGTTGATTTTTTTTTTTAAAGTAAAATACTGAGAGCAATATCTTTAACAAGCCAAATCAGTACCAAATACATTAGAATGAGCCACACTCATAACAGAAGCAGGGAAATTGGAAAGCCAAACAGAAGGCAAACTATTTTACTGCTCCTCTAAACATGCATAAAATTACAATTTTGTGGTGTTAACATTCATGCAAGTTATATAATTAAAATGAAAATGAAAATTTCAAATTAATTTATTGATCCCTAATGTTTACTTTAATTTTTAAGCAAGTCCCTATAACACTACAAAAAAAATAGCCTTTAATGACGGTCAAATATTGCCTCTAGCAACGGTTATGACCATTGTTAGAGGTCTTAGCGACGGTTGAGTATTTATATTATCTATCATTTGTAGTTTTAATTTCGGTTGAACAACTAATAAATATAATCAATTTTTATTTGATAAATACTAGTCTATCAACAAATTAAAATCATTTTTAACTGATATTTTAACAAAAACAATTCAATTCCAACCTAATTCTCATAAAAGATAAAACTTTGTTTTTAAATCATTCATATTATGTTCTCTAATTAAAAATGAATAAGTGTATGGTTTATACAATTCACCAATTTATCTCATAATTGTTTTTTTTTAATTTCAAAATTTGTTTCCATGTACTTTATTTTAATTTCTTGTGAAAGGATTTGCATTAATAGAATTCAAAATACAAAAAGATCAGTCAAATGAATATTAGACAAAAAAAAAAGAGAAAGTGAACTAAATTAAATAGAAGACAAATCTTGATTCAGAGTATATATATAGATTGAGTCTATGATATAATTTATTGTATCATGCAATGGGTATGTGGCACAATTGGTGTCGTTGATGCGATTCTTATTGGGTATGTGGCACAATATGATATATATTTGCCAATATTAATAATAATTTGGTTCATAATCCATTCATGTTAGGTCTCTATAATTATGTGTGAATTTTTATTAGTACTTTTCAAATGAAATAAAAATGTACATTTTGAAGGAATTATATTGGAATTGCACGAAAGGAAATTATACCGGATCCAATTTCGGCATCAATGGCACCAATAATTATGATCACATGCCCATTGTATGATGCAACAAGTTACATCATAGACCATTTATATATGTGTATATATATATATATATATATATATAATATATATGCATGTTTGGCAACTAAATATCAGCACAACGTTTTCCTCCGGTAAACATATTAGGAAAATCTAATATACAACAAAAATTTAAGAAACTGTGTATAAATCTAATCTTATATAAAAATACATACCGACAAACAAATATATCGATCATATTAGACAAACTTCCAACAACTTAGGATTAAACAACACATATATGTTCCGAATAATGAAGATACATGCATGCATGATAGAAGGATGAGTTTGAAATCATGGGATAATTAATTAATTAAATACCCCAAATGATTAATAACCCAAGCTATATGGAAAATTACTCATATTGGATATGGCATCCATTGGAAGCTAAAAACCACAACAACTCCATTGGTATTATTTTGGTATCAACCAAAGTCACCCTATGACTATGTTGTGACAGTTGAGTTGGGAGGCCAATATGGTCATTCTCTTCAATGTTCTTGTACACAGAACACTTCACATCTGCTATGAAGTGCCTCCAGCACTTGGGTAATGTATCTTCTATGCAGCATGTAAGTGGATAATCTTCTTCCCTATATAATAATTCTTTCCATAGAAACTGCAAAATTGTACTAAAATTAGCTAGTTGAAACTTGGAATACATTCTAATTGTAGTAAAATAAATTAAAATTTCCAACAAATTAATCAAAATAATAAATGCAATGCACCCAAAAGTTGGAAAAAAATGATCTTCCATTTAGGACTGCCAAATGCTTGCCTAATTATGATGCGATGACCAATGATACCTTGTGAATACAACTATTTTCATTTGGAGATTTTCCTACCATAATCAGGTGTGTGACTCAGATAGATCGAGTTTGAATTAGTCGAGAGAATATTAGAGGCGCAATCAAAAAATTATAATGTGATGTAATTAAAGCAGTAATTAAGTTTGGTAGTATTAAATATATATAGTACCTCTATGAAAGCATTCCTTTGTGGTGAATGTAGGGTTTTTTCAGAAGTCATATTCACCACCAAAGAATTTGGGTGACAGCTCCAAAACAAGAAATTGAGGAAGGAAGTGTAGTGAGATAAATTAGTTGGAACACACTCTAAAATCAGCTTCCTCACATTTGTAGAGAATTGAACCACTGGAGAATTTTCTCTCAACTCTTCTAGACTCAGCAATTTCTGCATGTCCATTCAAAAATTCATTAATATATATTAATCCCAGTGAAAATAATGAAGAACATGCACTCTTCACATTAAACTTCAAGAGAAAATCAAGCATTAGTGCAAAGTTGTAAATAATTAAATAACCAATCAATGACCAATTAATTAATATATCAATGACTGGGGAAGATTTAAGACTCATCATAAAGAAGAATTAGATAGAGGCAATGTCTATATCTGTTATAGATTAAAATCTATTTTATTGTAACATACCGTAGATAACCAATAGATAGTATATATATATATATACTGCCAACTTTAAAAAATATATACTCTGTGAGATTTACAAAAATATATGGTTCATGAATGACCCATAGCTAGGCTATATTTATCACTTCATTTGTGAATTAAACTCACAAATGATGGATCTCTGCACAATATTAATGAGAGAGGCATGCACCAACCCAAGGTAATTATGAGTATTTCTATATTAACAATTTGGTTCTAAAGATACAATTAATTTCAATTTATATAATCTCTGAAAGAGAAAAATGTCATATTCAGTTATGTTAACAACTATTTACATGGATTAAATTAAGATAAATTATATCTTTTAATGACTAAATTAAGATAAATTATATTTTTAGGGACCAAATTGTTAATTTACTCTAACTAATTTTGTGAGTATATTTATATATATTATATATATATAGATGATATGATGCAGTTGCACTATACTTACATGAAAAAATCATAGTGTGTGGTATGACATGCATATATAATATAGTAGACAGAGACACTACCCTAACAACAATTAAAAAAAATTGGTGAATTGGAGTTTTTACTTAAGTTTGGAAATGGTTAGATGTACATAGTCTTATTCCTGCAAGTAAATAGGGAGACTATTTCAAGAATTTAAACCAATGTGGACCTTCACTGTACTTCATGTGACAACAACCTTAACTATTATTCCAAGTTTACCCACCCTTACATTTGTTTGGTATGGTATGAGATGCTTATATAATTGGCAAACCGATGTTTCTACCAAGTGAGATTTGAAGAGACTTAGATGTACCCAACCTTACCTCTGCAAGCACGCAAAGAAACTGTTTCTAGAATTATTTAAATTCATAACCTATATTTCACGTGACAACAACCTTACTTACCCACCCCTACATATAAAGTGTATGGTGCAGTATAACATGCATATAATAAACAGAGACACTACTCTAACAACAATTAAAAAAAAAGGCAAACTAAGCCTTCAACCAAGTCAGCTCTAGAAATGCAGGTTAAATATACAAAATCTTACAACCCCTGCAAGCAATTAGCAGAGAGAGTGTTTTTAAAATTTAAACCAACTAATGGCTTTCAGTTCACATGGCAGTAACCTTATCGTAGTTTCAAGGCTTGCTCTCTCCTAAACAATAAACTAAAAAGAATTTATATATACAATTAATTATGTACATATATACCACAGTGAAAAGCTCGTGCAAGTAAATCTCCAGGCATGGATGAATGAGGTGTTCTGAGAACTTGCCAAGCTTATGAAGATGAACACCATCAAGACCCCCAGAAGGATCACCAAAATGATGTACCTGCACTTCCTCCTCATTCCCGTTATTATTATTATTCACATCATAACCATTATTAACAACACCACTCACAAAGGGAACACAAAAGCTATTGAAATACACTCTCCTCAAACTTGGTGTCTCAACCTCAAACTCCAAAACCTCCAAAGCCTCCTCGTTCCATTTCTCACCTTCAACCAAAATCAAAGTCCTGAGATGACGATTTTGGATCTTTAACATACATGTGATATTTGTAATCTTCATATTATAAAAGTGGGCTTATATTATGATTGAGGCTTTTAAACAAAATTTATGGACATTTAACAAAACAACTTTTGTTATAAAAAAAAAACTTTTGGGCCAAAATGTATCTGATCCAACAATTATTACCAGTGTTTTCAAAACCGGACCGGACCGGCCGGTTGGACCGGTAAAACGCCTGCCAGTCCGGTCCAGAATAACCAAAGAACCGGTTAGATATAAAACCAGTCAATAACCGAAAAAACCGGTCAAGAACCGTCCAAACCGATTTGATCGGTTGTTCTTTTTTTAAAAAAAAAATAAAAATTTGTGTTGTTTATGATTTAGTATTTACTGAGTGACTTGTAGTTGTAAGGATTGTTCTATTTCAGTATTTATTGTTTGGTTTGTAATAAGACTTGAGACTTAAATATATGATCCTTGAACTTATATAATATGATATTGTGGTAATTTGCAACTTGTTCTATTTCTTATCATGTTTAGATCGAGATGGAGACATATAATTATGAAGTATATAATTTTTTTATGATATATTTTAGTATATTTAATTAAAAATATATATTTTAAATGTCACCGGTTCGACCATGGTTGGACCATTGAACCGTGAACCAGTGCCTCGACCGGTTCAATGACCAGTCCGGTTTTAAAACATTGATTATTAGTCTTACATGGCATATGTTGTCTTTAAGAAATAGCTTCAAAAAAAAGTCTTGGATTCTCTATCTCTTGCAACTAATTCTTGTGGTGTAATTGTTTTAAGGACTTGTGCTTATATGACCATTTGTGCAATGTTTGTTGATTACTTAATATATTGATTGCTCCAAATACTTTTTTTAAAAAGAACATTTTAAGCACGTGGAGAGAAAATTTCAAGAATTTTATGAAATCCAAACTTCACTAGATCCAATTAGAGTACTACATGCTATAATTGGATCTGCTAAAATGAATTTTACAAAAAGTGCATGAAATACAGATCTAGATCATTAAATTTGTATTGCCCAGCGATTTAATATAGATAGATAGATGATAAAGAGACTTGACCAGAGAGAGAGAATGAGAGATGAAAAGGTGAGAATTTTAGGACAGGAGAGTGGAACCCATATTGAGAAATGACTTTGTTTACTTTATATTCAAGGTATTCCAATTTAATTCCTTTATCACTTTGTTAGTTAAGATTATAATCAAAATCATATTTAAACTTTGTTCACTTTAATCAAATGCATGTTTGGCAACTAAATATCAGCACAACGTTTTCCTCCGCATAAACATATTAGGAAAATCTAATATATAACAAAAATTTAAGAAACTGTATATAAATCTAATCTTTTATAAAAATACATACCGACAAACAAATATATCGATCATATTAGACTAGCTTCGAATAACTTAGCATTAAACACACATATATGTTCCGAATACTGAAGATACATGCATACATGATAGAAGGATGAGTTTAAGATCATGGGATAATTAATTAATTAAATACCCCAAATGATTAATAATTAACAACACCACTCCCAAAGGGAACACAAAACCCATCGAAATACACTCTCCTTAAACATGGTGTCTCAACCTCAACTTCCAAAGCCTCCTCCTCCTCAACCTCCAAAGCCTCCTCCTCCCATCTCTCACCTTCATGCAAAATCAAAGTCCTGAGATGATGATTTTGGATCTTGAACTTCAAATTTGGTGACAACAATAGCTCAAGCGTCACCAAAAGTGGGAGATTTTGGATCAAAGCTTCAATACACTTGTATGCATCATGATGAGGGTGCCATGGGGTAAAACACCTTAATGTGGTTATGTTTGGACAATTTAAAAATTCCACCTTCCATATCTTATGCATAACTAGTGTGTGAAGTTCTGGACATGCTTGAGCTTCAAACAGCGTCATATCATGAATTTCCAGATAACCAAGCTTTTCGAAACCATTGAGCATAAAAACTTCCACAAAAGTGCAGTTTTTAATAATCAGCTTTTCAAGGAATCTCCTTGAGAAATTCACCAGATCATGGACTTGTTCTTCAGCAGCAATAACGTTCACAAGACATAAGTCTTGGAGAGAATTGAAACCACCATCTACGACGCCGAATGGGATGTAAAAAGGGAAATTGCAATATTCTAAGTGAAGTTTAACCAAAGTTTTTGAAGTGAAAAGGGCTTTTGGGAGAGTGTAGTAAACATATGAATTTGAAAAGGTAATTTCAATCTCTTTCACATGATTTGTTACAATTAAACCTACCCATTCATCCAATTGATCGGAGATTAAGAACAAATCATCAAGATCTTCTGATTCCATGTCCAGTTTTAGAGAGAAGGTATTGATGAAAGCTCGGTGTTGTTTAAGTACCGAGAGGGAGTGGTTAATCGATCTGACGAATTTCCCTAAATCTTCTCCGTCCTTGTGATCAAAATGAAACTCAAGGATAGGTAAAGAAGTCCATGCCTTGAGCATCGCCTTTGAAACAGAAGATGTTGTAACTGCATCTTCTAGAGGTAAAAGGAATAGGATGTGATGCCAAAGGTCTTTAGGCAAGCAAAATATCTTATCAGAGTTGTCAATCTTGATGGTGGAATTAGCTCCATGTGGATTCTAGAAGACATGGTTGCTTTTGTTTGGGTTCCTGCACTACTAACTGCAGAGTTCAGACAAAGATCGATGATAAAGAGACTTGATCAAATAGAGGAGAGAACGGGAGATGGAAAGGTGAGAACTTTAGAACAGGGCATTGGAAACCATAAAGAAATGAGATGAAATGATGACAATAAAGTAATTATTATATTTTTGTTTTTATCTTTAAAAAATTAATTGTTTAACATATCTATCAAATATGTGGGACCCGGATGGGTGATTGCAGTTGAAATGCACCTCAACAAATAATCCTGATCATTTATCGAGATCGATACTATTTTGAGATCTTGACGGTCAAGATCATTTGCTGAAGTGTACTTTAGCTGGAGTCACCAGTTCAACACATCCAAATCCCAAACATGTGAATGATACCTTGCACCTAAAAAATATAATTACAAACTTATGGTTTTTCCTGGTTTTACGCACAGTGGTCTTATTTTGTGTGTGATTTACCAATTTGGTATTTTAAAACCATTTTTGTTTTATATATAAAAATATATATATATATTATTTAATAATTATCAAATTTAAATATAAATATTACAAATTAATATATTAAATCACATTTAAAAATTACTTATTAAATATATATAAAATTAATTAAAATTTCAATCATTAATTATATTTGGTTCATTCCTTCATCTACTCATTAAATCTTCTCTCATTCATCTACTCATTAAATCTTCTCTCATTCATCTACTCATTAAATCTTCTCTCACCAATATTTGAACTTTTAATTTGCAGGGGTTTAAAAGTAGGATTTACTGGTGGAAAATAATTTTATCAATCACATCAAATTAAAGTAGAAATTTTATTTTTTTTACTAAGTTTTATAAAAAAAAAAAATCGCTATAATGATACCATTTTTCCTCACAATCATATTTCACACCCTTTATAAATGCTTCACACTTTCTCACACATTCATTTATTTCACTTTTTTTGCATATACGTACTCATTGCTTAGGCTCATAAATATGATGGTATAACATATCATGGTATTTATGATACTAACTATTATATGACATGCCACGTCATTATATATTATACGTAGGAGAGAGTGTATCATATAGCATGTCACGTCATCATTTAACAGCAAAAATTTAACGGTGTTATGCTCGCGAAGACTAAAATCGATCAAAAAAAAACTTTGAGAACCAACATTAAACTTTTGAAACTTTGAGGACCAACATTAAACTTCATGCAACCATTAAGGACCAAAATAGACCTTTAGCCTAAATTTGCTAATCAATGTTATTGTTTTTGTAATTTTAAATCTTTTTTATAAATTTAAATAAATTACCTGTTATATTTATGTTAAGAATTTTTTAAAATGTTCATCATTATCTTTAAATTAAAAATGTGGATTATTAGATTATCAATATATGTTGCCTTTGAGTCCTAAAACATATAGACTATCATATATAGGTAAGTGTCGCAATATGATGGGTTGTCTTGAACGTCATCGATTTTTGAAGAGGGCTAATGTTACTATAAGTTAGAAAAGACTAGAACTAGTTGGTTAAATTGGGTAATTAAAATAATTACAGTTTCTAAATTTTTTTTATTACTTCTTTTTCCCTAAACTAGTTAGGTTCCTTCAGCCCAAAAAAAAAAGTTAGGTTCATCCTATGTGATAAGAGGTTCTTTATTATTTTTAGCAAAATAAAAAGTAAATATATTAAGGAAGAAGAATACGCAAATATTTTTTTAGAGATGTTCACACTCGAGTTGCCTTCAATCCTGTGTCGTCTTTTAATTTTTTTTCTTCTAATCAATTAGTTAAAAAATCTCCATTAAACTTTAAGAAATTACAACCAATAAGTAGCCCTAATTCAGATGATAAAGGGTCAATATTCATTAAGACTCAACAACTCACTAAGAGTAAGAAATAAATGTAACAATAACTGCACTTGGAACAAAAAGCATACTCCACCTTTTTGTTATTAGATGAGTCGGTGAAAAGAAAATATTGTATACATAGTACACTATATCACATATTTTTGTCAAATTTGACTTAGCTCTCATTTTGCCTTTTGATTGATAATTCCAATTATGAGATAGGGGCATTCAAAAGATATATACACATGTGATATTTGTAATCTTCATATTATAAAAGTGGGCTTATATTATAATTGAGGCTTTTAAACAAAATTTATGGACATTTAACAAAACAACTTTTGTTATAAAAAAAAAAAACTTTTGGGCCAAAATGTATCTGATCCAACAATTATTAGTCTTAAAAGGGAGATGTTGTCTTTAAGAAATAGCTTCAAAAAAAGTCTTGAATTTTCTGTCTCTAGCAACTAATTCTTGTGGTGTAATTGTTTTAAGGAATTGTGCTTATATCACCATCTGTGCAATATTGTGGAGAGAAAATTTCAAGAATTTTATGAAATCCAAACTTCACTAGATCCAATTATTAGAGTACTACATGGTATAATTGGATCTGCTAAAATGTATTTTACCAAAAGTACATGAAATACAGATCTAGATCATTAAATTTGTATTGACTAGTGACTATAATATAGATAGATAGATGATAAAGAGACTTGACCAATGAGAGAGAGAACGAGAAATGAAAAGGTGATAATTTTAGGACAGGAGAGTGGAACCCATATAGAGAAATGACTTTGTTTACTTTAATATTCAAGGTATTCCAATTTAATTCATTTATCACTTTGTTAGTTAAGATTATAATCAAATTCATATTTAAACTTTGTTCACTTTAATCAAATGCATATTTGGCAACTAAATATCAGCACAATATTTTTCTCCGCGTAAACATATTAGGAAAATCTAATATATAACAAAAATTTAAGCAACTGTATATAAATAATCTTTTATAAAAATACATACCGACAAACAATATATCGATCATATTATACCAACTTCCAATAACTTAGCATTAACAACACATATATGTTCCGAATACTAAAGATACATGCATGATAGAAGGATGAGTTTGAAATCATGGGATAATTAAATAATTAATTAAATACCCCAAATGATTAATAACACAAGCTATATGGAAAATTAATTATATTGGATATGGCAGCCATTGGAAGCTAAAAACCATAACAACTACATTGGTATCTTTGGTATCAACCAAAGTCACCCTATGACTATGATGTGGCAGTTGAGTTGGGAGGTCAATATGGTCATTCTCCTCAATATTCTTGTACACACAACACTTCACATATGCTATGAAGTGCCTCCAGCACTTGGGTAATGTATCTTCTATGCAGCATGTAAGTGGATAATCTTCTTCCCCATATAATAATTCTTTTCATAGAAACTACAAAATTGTACTAAAATTAGCTAGTTGGAATACATTCTAATTGTAGTCAAATAAATATAATTTTCCAACAAATTATTCACACTAATAAATCCAATGCACCCAAAAGTTGGAAAAAATTATCTTCCATTTAGGACTACCAAATGCTTGCCTAATTATGATGTGATGACCAACGAGACCTTGTGAATACAGCTATTTTCGTTTGGAGATTTTCCTACCATAATCAGGTGTGCAACTCGGATAGATCGAGTTTGAATTAGTCGAGAGAAGATCAGAGGCGCAATAAAAAAATTATAATGTGACGTAATTAAAGCAGTAATTAAGTTTGGTAGTATTAAATATATATATATATATATAGTACCTCTATGAAAGCATTCCTTTGGGTGAATGTAGGGTTTTTTCAGAAGTCATATTCAGCACCAAAGAATTTGGGTGACAGCTCCAAAACAAGCAATTGAGGAAGGAAGTATAGTGAGATGAATTAGTTGGAATACACTCTAGAACCAGCTTCCTCACATTTGTAGAAAATTGAACCACTGAATAATTTTCTCTCAACTCTTCTAGACTCAGCAATTTCTGCATGTCCATTCAAAAATTTATTAATATATAAATCCCAGTGAAAATAATAAAGAACATGCACTCTTCACATTAAACTTCAAGAGAAAATCAAGCATTAATGCAAAGTTTGAAATAATTAAATAACCAATCAATGATCAATTAATTAATATCAATGATTGGGGAAGATTTAAGACTCATCATAAATTCATAATAAAGAAGAATTAGATAGAGGCAATGTCTATATCTGTTATACATTAAAATCTATTTTATTGTAACATACAGTAGATAATCAATAGCTAGATAGTATATATATAGATATATACTGCCAACTTTAAAAAATATATACTCTGAGAGATGTACAAAATATATGGTTCATGAATCCATAGCTAGGCTATATTTATCACTTCATTCGTGAATTAAACTCACAAATGAATGATCTCTGCACAATATTAATGAGAGGCATGTACCAACCCAAGGTAATTATGAGTATTTCTAAATTAACAATTTGGTTCTAAAGATACAATTAATTTCAATTTATATAATCTCTGAAAGAGAAAAATGTCATATTCAATTATGTTAACAGCTATTTACATGGATTAAATTAAGATAAATTATATTTTTAGGGACCAAATTGTTAATTTACTCTAATTTTGTGAGTATATACTTACGTGTATATATATATATATATATATCACACCTCTGTGGTCAAAAGAATAAAAAGCACGTCCAAAATCTTCCATGCCTCTATCTTCCTGACCCACATGCATTTAAAATAGTAGAAACTGATGCATCGGATATAGGTTATGGAGGAATTCTTAAACAAAAAATACATGACAAAGAAGTTTGCATTGCATTCACATCAAAGCATTGGAATAGAACTCAACAGAACTATTCCACCATAAAAAAGGAAATGCTTGCAATAGTTCTTTGCGTGAATAAATTCCAAAGTGATTTATTAAATCAAAAATTTTTGATAAGGGTTGATTGCAAGTCAGCCAAAGATGTTTTCAAAAAAGATGTGAAGAATCTTGCATCAAAACAAATTTTTGCCAGATGGCAAGCAATTTTAAGTATATTTGATTTTGATATTGAATACTTAAAAGGATCCTCAAATTCTCTCCCAGATTTCTTAACAAGAGAGTTTTTACAGGGAAAATAATGGCACCTAAAAAGGAAAGAGACAAAGGAAAGGGCATAGCCCAAGAAGAAATTAAGTCCAAACCAGGACAGCAAAAATCATCTCAGGCCCAGCCTGAAAAAAGCATCATTTTAGGGTCATCAACCCTTCAAACCCCAAAAATTGAGTCATCAACTCATTCAATCCAGAGCCCCAGTGATTATGCACTGCCAATCCAGACCCTCTTAGGGATCCAAGCCAATCAAAACTACAAAAATTGCCAAAGAAAACTTGGGCAGATATTGCCCTTGAAGAAGAACTAGCCCAAGCAATTGAGCAAAAATCAAAACAATTAACTAGAGCAGGCTCTTTGTCTACTCTGGTTTCGACCACTCCTTCAAATCCTAAATCTGTTTATATCCAGAAGACCGATAGGGCTATGGATATTTTCCAAACTGAAAAATCTTTCCTTGAAAGAAACCCTCAAATTCTTGCCTTAAAATTATTCCCTCCAGGATTTCATTTTATCCCTCAATCCCTACAAAAAAACCCAATTATTTTATGAATTCATCCTTGTAGAGATAGGAGTGAAAGAAGTGAGCAGGATCAAAGGGCAATGGGGAGAGATAGGAGTGAAAGAAGTGAGGAGATTATGATGCAGTTGCACTATACTTACATGAAAAAATCTTAGTGTGTGGTATGACATGCATATATAATATAGTAGACAGAGACACTACCCTAACAACTAAAAAAATTGGTGAATTGGGGTTTTTGCTCAAGTCTGGAAAGGGTTAGATGTACATAGTCTTATTCCTGCAAATAAATAGAGAGACTATTTCCAGAATTTAAACTCATGTGAACCTTCACTGTACTTCATGTGACAACAACCTTAATTATTATTCCAAGTTTCCGCACCCTTACATTTGTGTGGTATGGTATGGTATGACATGCATATAATTAGCAAACCGATGTTTCTAGCTAGTGAGATTTGAAGAGATTTAGATATACACAACCTTACCTTTGTAAACAAGCAAAGAAACTGTTTCTAGAATTATTTGAATTCATAACCTCTATTTCACTTGACAACAACCTTACTTACCCACCCCTACATATAAAGTGTGTGGTGCAGTATAACATGCATATATTATAATAGAATAGACAGAGACACTACTCTATCAACAATAAAAAATAAAGTAAGAAAGGCAAACCAATGCCTCAACCAAGTCAGCTCTAGAAGTGCACGTTAAATATACACCGTCTTACGACCCTTGCAAGCAATTAGCAGAGAGAGTGTTTTTAAAATTTGGACCAATGGGCTTTCAGTTCACATACCAGTAACCTTACTGTTGTTTCGAGGCTTACTCTTCCCGAAAAAATAAACTAAAAAGAATTTATATATGCAATTAATTATGTACATATATACCTCAGTGAAAAGCTCGTGCAAGTAAATCTCCAGGCATGGATGAATGAGGTGTTCTGAAAACTTGCCAAGTTGATGAAGATGAACACCATCAAGACCTCCAGAAGGATCACCAAAATGATGTAGCCGTAATTCCTCCTCATTCCCACTATTATTATTCACATCATAACCATTATTAACAACCACACAAAGGGAACACAAAACCCATCGAAATACACTCTCCTCAAACTTGGTGTCTCAACCTCAACCTCCAAAACCTCCAAAACCTCTAAAACCCCCAAAGCCTCCAAAGCCTCCTCCTCCCATCTCTCACCTTCATGCAAAATCAAAGTCTTGAGATGATGATTTTGGATCTTGAACTTCAAATTTTGTGACAACAATAGCTCAAGCGTCACCAAAAGTGGGAGATTTTGGATCAAAGCTTCAATACACATGTATGCATCATAATGAGGGTGCCATGGGGTAAAACACCTTAATGTGGTTATGTTTGGACAATTTAAAAATTCCACCTTCCATATGTTATGCATAACTAGTGTGTGAAGTTCTGGACATCCTTGAGCGTCAAACAACATCATATCATGAATTTCCAGATAACCAAGCTTTTCGAAACCATTGAGCATAAAAACTTCCACAGAAGTGCAGTTTTTAATAATCAGCTTTTCAAGGAATCTCCTTGAGAAATTCACCAGATCTTGGACTTGTTCTTGAGCAGCAATAACGTTCACAAGACATAAGTCTTGGAGAGAATTGAAACCATCATCTACGAGGCCGAATGGGATGTAAAAAGGGAATTTGCAGTGTTCTAAGTGAAGTTTCACCAAAGTTTTTGAAGTGAAAAGGGCTTTTGGGAGAGTGTAGTAAACATATGAATTTGAAACGATAATTTCAATCTCTTTCACATAATTTCTTGCAATTAAACCTACCCATTCACCAAATTGATCGGAGATTAAGTTCAAATCATCAAGATCTTCTGATTCCATGTCCACTTTTAGAGAGAAGGTATTGATGAAAGCTCGGTGTTGTTTAAGTAGCAAGGGAGTGGTTAATCGATCCGATGAATTTCTCTAAATCTTCTCCTTCCTTGTGATCAAGGTCAAACTCAAGGATAGGTAAAGAAGTCCATGCCTTGAGCATCTCCTTTGAAACAGAAGATGTTGTAACTGCATCTTCTAGAGGTAAAAGGAATAGGATGTGATGCCAAAGGGCTTCAGGCAAGCAAGATATCTTATCATAGTTGTCAATCTTGATGGTGGAAATAGCTCCATGTGGGATTCTAGAAGACATGGTTGCTTTTGTTTGGGTTCCTGCACTACTAACTGCGGAGTTCAGACAAAGATAGATGATAAAGAAAACTTGACCAGAGAGAGGAGAGAACGAGAGATGGAAAGGTGAGAACTTTAGGACAGGGCACTGGAACTCATAAAGAGAAATGAGATGAAATGATGACAACAAAGTAATTATTATATTTTTGTTTCTTATCTTTAAAAAATTAATCGTTTAACATATCTATAAAATATGTGGGACCCGAATGGGTGACTGCAGTTGAAATGCACCTCAACAAAAATGATCATTGATTGAGATCGATACTATTTTGAGATCTTGACGGTCAAGATCGTTTGTGAAGTGTACTTTAGCTGGAGTCACCAGTTCAACACATCCAAATCCCAAACATGTGAATGATATTGTATCTCAAGAAATATAATTAAAAACTTCTGTTTTTTCCTGATTTTACGCACAGTAGTCTTATTTTGTGTGTGATTTACCAATTTGGTGTTTTAAAACGTTTTTTGTTATATAATATATATTACTTAATAATTATCAAATTTAAATAATTATTATTTTAAATTAATATTTTAAATCACATTTAAACAATTCCTTATTAAATATATATAATATTAATAAAAATTCAATTCATTAATTATATTTGGTTCATTCCTTCATCTACTCATTAAAACTTCTCTCATCCATATTTGAGCTTTTAATTTGCAGGGGTTTAAAAGTAAGATTTACTGGAAAATATTTTTATCAATCACATCAAATTAAAGTAGAAATTTATATTTTTTTGACTAAGTTTATAAAAAAAATTCACTATAATGATACCATTTTTCCTCACAATGATATTTCACACTTTCTCACACATTCATTTATGTCACTTTTTTTTTTGGCATATACGTACTCATTTCTTAGGCTCATAAATATGACGGTATAAAATATCATGGTATTATGATACTAGCTATTATATTTGGTATGTCAATTAATGGTTATATCTTATATCATTGTGATATAAGATACAAATGTTTGTTAATAGAGATATACTAATCAATGTTATTGTCTTTTTAATTTTTAAATCTTTCTTTATAAATTTAAATAAATTACCTGTTATATTTATGTAATTAATTTTTGAAAACTTGCATCATTATCTTTAAATTAAAAATGTGAATTATTAGATTATCAATATGTTGCTTGAGTCCTAAAATATAGAAGTCGTTGTATGGAGTCACCAAAAAGTGGATTAGACTATCATATATAGATAAGCGTCGCAATATGATGGGCTGTCGTGAACGTCGGCTTTCGAAGAGGGCTAACGTTACTATAAGTTAGAAAAGACTAGAAGTAAGGGGTTAAATTGGGTAATTAAAATAATTACAGTTTCTAAATTTTTTTATTACTTTTTTTCCCTAAACTAGTTAGGTTCCTTCAGCCAAAAAAAAAAATTAGTTAGGTTCATCCTATGTGATAAGAGGTTCTTGAATATTTTTAGCAAAATAAAGTAAAATAATTAAGGAAGAAGAATACGCAAATAATTTTTTAGAGATGTTCACACTCGAGTTGCCTTTAGTCTTGTGTTTTCTTTTTTTTTTTTTTCAACTAGTTAGAAGATCTCCATTAAACTTTAAGAAATTACAACCAATAAGTAACCCTAACCCAGATGGTAAATGGTCAGTATTCACTAAGACTCAACAATAACTCTACCAGACAATATGCTTTCTTTGATTTTTCAACACAATATTGGATAATTTTCAATGCTCTTCTAAAGAGTAACAAATGCATACTCCAGAAAAATATTGTATACATAGTACACTATATCACATGTTTTTGTCAAATTTTACTTGCTCTCATTTTGCCTTTTGATTGATAATTCCAATTATGAGATAGGGGCATTCAAAAAGATATATAGCATACATGTGATATTTGTTATCTTCATATTATAAAAGTGGGCTTATTATTATTGAGTTTTTTAAACAAAATTTATGGACATTTAACAAAACAACTTTTGTTATTAAAAAAAACAACTTTTGGGCCAAAATGTATCTGATCCAACAATTATTAGTCTTAAGGACTAGTGCTTATATCACCATCCCTGCAATATTGTGTTGATTACTTAATATTGATTGCTCCAAATATTTTTTTAAAAAAAAACATTTTAAATACATGGAATGAAAATTTCAAGAATTTTATGAAATCCAAACTTCACTAGATCCAATTATTAGAGTACTACATGGTATAATTGGATCTGCTAAAAGGTATTTTACAAAAAGTGCATGAAATACGGATTTAGATCATTAAATTTGTATTGACCAGCGACTATAATATAGATAGATAGATGATAAAGAGACTTGACCAGCGAGAGAGAGAATGAGAGATGAAAAGGTGAGAATTTTAGGACAGGAGAGTGGAACCCATATAGAGAATAACTTTGCTTACTTTAATATTCAAGGTATTCCAATTTAATTCCTTTATCACTTTGTTAGTTAAGATTATAATCAAATTCATATTTAAACTTTGTTCACTTTAATCAAATGTAGGTTTGGCAACTAAATATCGGCACAACGTTTTTCTCCGTAAACATATTAGGAAAATCTATATATAACAAAAATTTAAGAAACTGTATATAAATCTAATCTTTCATAAAAATACATACCGACAAACAAATATATCGATCATATTAGACCAACTTCCAATAACTTAGCATTAAACAACACATATATGTTCCGAATACTAAAGATACATGCATGCATGATAGAAGGATGAGTTTGAAATCATGGGATAATTAATTAATTAAATACCCCAAATAATTAATAACACAAGCTATATGGAAAATTAATTATATTGGATATGGAATCCATTGGAAGCTAAAAACCATAACAACTGCATTGGTATCTTTGGTATCAACCAAAGTCAGCCTATGACTAAGTTGTGGCAGTTGAGTTGGGAGGTCAATATGGTCATTCTCCTCAATGTCCATGTACACAGAACACTTCACATCTGCTATGAAGTGCCTCCAGCACTTGGGTAATGCATCTTCTATGCAGCATGTAGGTGGATGGTCTTCTTCCCTATATAATAATTCTTTCCATAGAAACTGCAAAATTGTACTAAAATTAGCTAGTTCGAATAACATTCTAATTGCAGTAAAATAAATAATATAATTTTCCAACAAATTAATCAAACTAAGATTCAATGCATCCAAAAGTTGGAAAAATTATCTTCCATTTAGGACCACCAAATGGTTGTCTAATTATGATGTGATGACTAATGAGACCTTGTGAACACAGCTATTTTCGTTGGGAGATTTTCTTACAATAATCAGGTGTGCGACTCGGGTAGAGTTTGAATTAGTCAAGGAGGCGCAATCAAAAGTTTATAATGTGATGTAATTAAAGCAGTAATTAAGTTTGGTAGTATTAAATATATATATATATATAGTACCTCTATGAAAGCATTCCTTTGTGGTGAATGTAGGGTTTTTTCAGAAGCCATATTCAGCACCAAAAATTTGGGCGACAGCTCCAAAACAAGCAATTGAGGAAGGAAGTGTAGTGAGATGAATTAGTTGGAATACACTCTAGAACCAGCTTCGTCACATTTTTAGAGAATTGAACCACTGGATAATTTTCTCTCAACTCTTCTAGACTCAGCAATTTCTGCATGTCCATTCAAAAATTCATTAATATATATAAATCCCAGTGAAAATAATGAAGAACATGCCCTCTTCACATTAAACTTCAAGAGAAAATCAAGCATAATTAATGCAAAGTTGTAAATAATTAAATAACCAATTAATGATCAATTAATTAATATACATTAAATCTATTTTATTATAACATACCGTAAATAACCAATAGATAGTATATATATAATATATACTGCCAACTTTAAAAATATATATTCTGAGAGATCTACAAAAATATATGGTTCATGAATGATCCATAGCTAGGATATATTATCACTTCATTCGTGAATTAAACTCACAAATGAATGATCTCTGCACAATATTAATGAGAGAGGCATGCACCAACCCAAGGTAATTATGAGTATTTCTTAATTAACAATTTGGTTATAAAGATACAATTAATTTCAATTTATATAATCTCTGAAAGAGAAAAATGTCATATTCAGTTATGTTAAAAGATATTTACATGGATTAAATTGAGATAAATTACATATTTTATTAAATTATATTTTTAGGGACCAAATTGTTAATTTACTCTAACTAATTTTTGTGAGCATATACTTATATATATATAGATCATATGATGCAGTTGCACTATACTTACATGCAAAGATCATAGTGTGTGGTATGACATGCATATATAATATAGTAAACAGAGACACTACCCTAACAACAACTAAAAAAAATTGGTGAATTGGGGTTTTTACTTAAGTTTGGAAAGGGTTAGATGTTCATAGTCTTATTCCTGCAAGTAAACAGGGAGACTATTTCCAAAATTTAAATCCATGTGGACCTTCACGGTACTTCATGTGACAACAACCTTAACAATTATTCCAAGTTTACCCACCCTTACATTTCTGTGGTATGGTATGAGATGCATATATAATTGGCAAACCGACGTTTCTAGCAAGTGAGATTTGAAGAGACTTAGATGTACTCAACCTTACCTCTGCAAGCAAGCAAATAAATTGTTTCTAGAATTATTTGAATTCATAACCTCTATTTCACGTGACAACAACCTTACTTACCCACCCCTACATATAAAATGTGTGGTGCGATATGACATGCATATAATATAATAGAATAGACAGAGACACTACTCTAACAACATTTTTTTAAAAAAAAAGCCAAACTAAGGCTTCAACCAAGCCAGCTATAGAAATGCAAGTTAAATATACACAGTCTTACAACCCCTGTAAGCAATTAGCAGAGAGTGTTTTTAAAATTTGAACCAATTAATGGCTTTTAGTTCACCTGGTAGTAATCTTACCGTTGTTTCAAGGCTTACTCTCTCCTAAACAATAAACTAAAAAGAATTTATATATGCAATTATGTACATATATACCTCAGTGAAAAGCTCGTGCAAGTAAATCTCCAGGCATGGATGAATGAGGTGTTCTGACAACTTGCCAAGCTGATGAAGATGAACACCATCAAGACCCCCAGAAGGATCACCAAAATGATGTAGCTGCACTTCCTCCTCATTCCCATTATTATTATTCACATCATAACCATTATTAACAACACCACTCACAAAGGGAACACAAAACCCATTGAAGTACACTCTCCTCAAACTTGGTGTCTCAACCTCAACCTCCAAAACCTCCAAAGCCTCTTCGTCCCATTTCTCACCTTCAACCAAAATCAAAGTCCTGAGATGATGACTTTGGATCTTTAACTTCAAATTTTGTGACAACAATAGCTCAAGTGTCACCAAAAGTGGGAGATTTTGGATCAAAGCTTCAATACACTTGTATGCATCATGATGAGGTGCCATGGGGTAAAAGACCTTAATGTGGTTATGTTTGGACAATCTAAAAGTTCCACCTTCCATATCTTATGCATAACTAGTGTGTGAAGTTCTGGACATCCTTGAGCTTTAAACAACGTCATATCATGAATTTCCAGATAACCAAGCTTTTCGAAACCATTGAGCATAAAAACTTGCACAAAAGGGCAGTTTTTAATAATCAGCTTTTCAAGGAATCTCCTTGAGAAATTCACCAGATCATGGACATGTTTTTCAGTAGCAAGAACGTTCACAAGACATAAGTCTTGGAGAGAATTGAAACCATCATCTACGAGGCTGAATGGGATGTAAAAAGGGAATTTGCAGTGTTCTAAGTGAAGTTTAACCCAAGTTTTTGAAGTGAAAAGGGCTTTTGGGAGGTGTAGTAAACATATGAATTTGAAACGGTAATTTCAATCTCTTTTACATAATTTCTTACAATTAAACCTACCCATTCATCGAATTGATCGGAGATTAAGTCCAAATCATCAAGATTTTCTGATTCCATGTCCACTTTCAGAGAGAAGGTATTGATGAAAGCTCGATGTTGTTTAAGTATCGAGAGGGAGTGGTTAATCGATCTTACGAATTTCTCTAAATCTTTTCCGTTCTTGTGATGAAAGTGAAACTTAAGGATAGGTAAAGAAGTCCATGCCTTGAGCATCGCCTTTGAAACAGAAGATGTTCTAATTGCATCTTCTAGAGGTAAAAAGAATAGGATATTATGCCAAATGGTTTCATGCAAGCAAGATATCTTATCAGAGTTGTCAATCATGATGGCGGAATTAGCTCCATGTGGGATTCTAGAAGACATGGTTGCTTTTGTTTGGGTTCCTGCACTACTAACTGCGGAGTTCAGACAAAGATAGATGATAAAGAAACTTGACCAGAGAGGAGAGAACGAGAGATGGAAATGTGAGAACTTTAGGACAGGGCACTGGAACTCATAAAGAGAAATGAGATGAAATGATGACAATAAAGTAATTATTTATTTTTTTATCTTTTAAAAAAATTTTTTTTAACATATCTAACAAATATGTGGGACCCAGATGGGTGACTGTAGTTGAAATGCACCTCAACAAATAATCCTGATCATTGATCGAGATCGATACTATTTTGAGATCTTGACGGTCAAGATCATTTGCTGAAGTGTACATTAGCTGGAGTCACGAGTTCAGCACATCCAAATCCCAAACATGTGAATGATACGTTGGATCTCAAAAAATATAATTAAAAACTTATGTTTTTTTCCTGATTTTCCGCATGCAGAGTAGTGGTCTTATTTGTGTGTGATTTACCAATTTGGTATTTTAAAACTATTTTTGTTATATATATATATTAATATATATATATATATATATATATATATATATAATATTATAGCAGCATATATTATTTAATAATTATCAAATTTAAATAATTAATATATTAAATCACATTTAAAGAATTCCTTATTAAATATATATATAATATTAAAAAAAATTAAATTCATTAATTGTATTTGGTTCATTCCTTCATCTACTCATTAAATCTTCTCTCATCCATATTTGAACTTTTAATTTGCAGGGGGTTTAAAAGTAGGATTCACTGGAAAATAATTTTATCAATCACATCAAATTAAAGTAGAAATTTATATTTTTTTACTAAGTTTTTTTAAAAAAATTCACTATAATGATACCATTTTTCCTCACAATCATATCTCACACCCTTTATAATGCTTTAGGAAATAGCCTTAAAAAAAGTCTTGAGTTTTCCATCTCTAACAACTAGTTTTTGTGGTGTAATTGTTTTTAAGGACTTGTGCTTATACGATCACAATCTGTGTAACATTGTGTTGATTACTTAATATATTGATTGCTCCAAATTTTTTTTTAAAAAATATTTTAAACACATGGAGAGAAATTTCAAGAATTTTATGAAATCCAAACTTCACCATATCAATTCCTAGAGTACAACATGGTATAATTGGATATATTAAAGTGCATTTTATAAAAAGTGTTTGAAATGCATATCTAGATCGTTAAATGAGCATTGACTAGCGATTATAATATAGATAAATAGATGATAGAGAGACTTGACCAGCGAGAAAGAGAGAATGAGAGATAAAAAGGTGAGAACTTTAGGACAGGACATTGGAACCCATGTAGAGAAATAATAAAATGACGAAGATAAAGTTTGTTATGTTTTTGTTTTTTATTTTTAAAAATTTATTGTTTAACATATCTATCAAATATGTGGGATCCAGATGGATGGCTGTAGTAGAAATGCACCTTAACGTACAAATAATTCTGATCATTGATTAGAGAAACAAAATGGTTTTATGGAGATTCGGGGCCCTTCTTGTACAAAAAAAAAAACTGATTTCAAATCTAACATTATTTGTTATCACATTAATATATTACAAAATAAACCTATTAAATGTTTAAATCTCTTATAAAAAAAATGTTTTAAATCTAAAGAAGCTTTTTATTATTTGATTCAATAGTTAATATTCTTCATTTTTCTAAAATTTTGCATATACAAGATTAAGATAATGCTTATCTTTAATTAAAAAAATGGCTTCTAAAAATAAGATATGAGTTCATATTAATATTGTATATTATGATTAAGTATAATATATTTCGTATTATTTTATTAAAAGAAATCTTATATTTTTGAAACAAACTAGTAAATTAATGGTAAAATTACTCTTTTGGTCCTTAACGTTTGCACGAAGTTTAATATTGATCCTCAACGTTTCAAAAAATTATTTTAGGTCCTCGACGTTTTTTTTTCGGTCAAAATTAGTCCTCTAGCATAACATCTGTCTGATTTTGCCATTAAATACTAACGTGGAAGGCTTATGTGGCACACCCTATCTCCTACGTGTCATATTTAAATGACATGACACCATCTCTCACCCAAATTTAACAAAACGATGCCGTTTTGACATTTAAACTCAATAAGACTTGAATTAAAACGGCGTCATTTTACTGAGTTGGAGTGAGAGAGGGTGCCATGTCATTTAAATATGACACGTAGGAGAGAAGGTGTGCCACATAAGCCTTTCACATTAACATTTAATGGCGAAATCAGACGAATGTTACGCTAGAGGACCAATTTTGACAAAAAAAACATTGAGGACCTAAAATAACTTTTTGAAACGTTGAGGACCAATATTAAACTTCGTGCAAACATTGAGGACCAAAAGAGTAATTTGACCTAAAATTATTCTCCATTAAATCCTACTTTCTAAAGACAAACCCCCTGCAAAAGTCCAAATATGGGTGAGAGACGATTTAATGAGTAGATGAAGGAATGAACCAAATGTAATTAATGAATTGTTTTTTATTAATATTATATATATTTAATAAGGAAATTTTTAAATGTGTATTAATGCTTTAATTTAAAACTCTAATTAATTAAATTTGATAATTATAAAATAATTTATGCTGCTAATATATATATATATATATACACACACACACACACAAAGAAGGTTTTAAAAATACCAAATTAGTAAATCACAACACAGGAAAAAAAAATAAGTTTTCAATTAATTTTTTGAGATGCAACTATCATTCACATGTTTAGGATTTGGATGTGCTGATCAGGTGACTCCAGCTAAAATATACTTCAACAGACGATTTTGACAGTCAGGATCTCAAAATAGTATTGATATCTCAATCAATTATCAGGATTATTTGTGCGTTAAGGTGCATTTCAACTAGCCATCCATCTAGATCCCACATATTTGACAGATATGTTAAAAAATAATTTTTTTAAAATAAAAAACAAAAACATAATAATTACTTTATCGTCATCATTTCATTTCATTTCTCTATATGAGTTCCAGAGTCCTGTCCTAAAGTTCTCACCTTCTCATCTCTCATTCTCTCTCTTTCTCATCAAGTCTCTCTATCATCTATCTATATTATAGTCGCTGGTCAATGCTCATTTAACTATTTAGATATGCATTTCAAGCACTTTCTGTAAAATGCACTTTAGCATATCCAATTATACCATGTAGTATACTACTCTAGTAACTGGATATGGTAAAGTTTGAATTTCATAAAATTCTTGAAATTTTCTCTCCATGTGTTTGAAATAATTTTTTAAATAAATATTTGGAGCAATCAATATATTTAATCAACATAATGTTGCCCTTGCACACAGATTGTGATATAATCACAAGTCTTTAAAACAATTACACCACAAAATTTAGTTGTTAATTAGAGATGGAAAATCCAAGACTTTTTTTAAGGCTATTTCTTAAAGGCAACATCTCCCATGTAAGACTAATAACTGTTGGATCAGATACATTTTGGCCCAAAAGTTTTTTTATTTTTTTATAACAAAAGTTGTTTTGTTAAATGTCCATAAGTTTTGTTTAAAAGACTCAATAATAATAAGCCCACTTTTATAATATGAAGATAACAAATATCACATGTATGCTATATATCTTTTTGAATGCCCCTATCTCATAATTGGAATTACCAATCAAAAGGCAAAATGAGAGCAAGTCTAATTTGACAAAAACATGTGATATAGTGTACTATGTATACAATATTTTCTTTTTGTTCCAAGTGTACTTGAAGCCGTTGTTTGTTGCAGTAGTGAGGTCACATTTGAAACTGTACTTACTGGTTCTATAGTCACTGCAGCTAAAATCACCCAAAATAAAATAAAAATTGGTTGGTTCTTCCACATGATCAAACCATAATTACAAAAAATGGCCTCACCTTGTGGTGTTTTCTTTTTAAGGATACAAAATATAGTTGTCACAGCTGCAAGAAGAAACACAACTCCACCAACTGATGCTGCCACAGGAACAGCAACATTCTTCTTCTTTGTCTTCTTTGTGCATGGATCAGACTCACAGAGATATGGATTTTGGCCAACACTAGCAAGTTAAGTTAGAGAAAGCTTAGAGATAAGAAATCAAAAACTCTAACGTTGTATGCTATGAAGCATAGACATTGACAAGGAGGCACGGACACCTGACACAACTCGAGTAGGGACACATTAACACGTCAAACTTTTAAAAAATATGAAATAGGACATGACATGGTATAAATATTTTTTAAGTTCTTTTAGTGATATACCAATATTATTCTATATTCTAAGCAATTTACACTATTATTTTCTAAATCAAATTTACTCAATTTCATGTACAACAATTAAGAAAGAACTTTAATAATCTAATTAAAATGAGTTCTCTAGATTTTCATTCACTTATTCTCTAGTTTTTTCCTTCTTTTTTTTATGTCATCCTAAATTGGCTCAAGTATGAGCCATGTTTGGAGCGTGACCAAATTGTATTCAACGTGTGTCCAAGCTGAAAAAACAATTTTTTATTCTAACACACCTATGTGTGTGTCAAACGTGTCTACAGTGTATCGGTGTCGTGTCATGTGTTAGACACGTGGCACGCCTAAAGATAGGCATGTTTATGCTTTTTATAGGTTGTATGTGTTCTAAATAACATATAGGAGTAGAAATTCTTTTCATGGGAAAAAAAATATTGCAATAACAATATTAGGGATAATTTCCTATAAGAGTACAATAAGTCCCATAGGAAACAATTTTATAAATTTCAGTAAGAGACATACCTTAGTGACAGAGAACCTGTGTTTGATTTTTGTACCAGAGCAGAGGGAACTGTACCTGTGAAATTGTTGTTCTCCAAGTTTCTGCAAAAACAGGCCAACCATATATATATGACATCCTTTTACACTTTTTTACCCATGACATCACACCAATGTTAGATTAATTAACCAAATAACTTACAAGATCTTCAGGTTTTGTAATTGAGACAGAAAATCAGGCACTGGTCCAGTTAAGCTATTGTTTGATAAATCCCTGAAACAATAATTTTGGTTTCCAATTAGTATTATAATGGTCATATTGAAACTGTTGAAACTCAAAGTAACTTTGGGAACCCATCTTCAAAAGCTAGCTCATAAGGGGGGAAGAACCAAGCTTCCTTAAGTACTCAATTGAGTATCTTATCCTATCAGATGCGAGACTTAATGTTTATCTCTAATAGAAACCTTACGAGAATGAAACAAAGATATGTAACAAGAATGTTTCTGGTGAGAGATTAAAACAATACTCACAACTTCTCCAACATGGTGAGCTTTGAGATGGAAGCACCTATCTGCCCTGTCAGTCCACTTGAAGATAAATCCCTGCTTGCATTTTCCAATAGTTTGAGAAATTATAATTTGAGTTTCCTGAAGCTATAACATTAAATTTAGAATAAAAACTTACAAGGTTGTGATTCGAGGGGCATTATCGCCATTATAAGTACAATTTAGACCATTCCACATGTAGGCAATAGGACCACATGGATCTCCTTGCCAATTTCTTGTCACCCCATAAGTTGACTGGATTGTTGTTATTGCATCAACTATTTTTCATAAAGCATAAGTTAGTTTTTATCATTTTAATTAGTCTTAATCAAATATGAGAAAAATGTACTCTTTGGTCTTTAACTGATACATGCTTCAAAAAGCATGTATTCATAGAGACTAACAAGTAGTCAAAAACTTCCCAAAGATCAAATTGTTTATGCATGCATCTTTTTGGAACTAAAAACTCCATTTCCTCCTTTGAAAACTAAAAAATCTTGGGTAGGTCTTAAAAGAAATAGTAGATCAAACCATTTATGAAGGGACACATAATTTGTCAGGCACACTTTTTAGTGAAACCTATATCTGACAAACTTATGTGTCAATTCATGATTGGCTTGGTGGAGACTATGTCTACCTAAGAATCTCTTTTGTAAATTGATATATGCAGCAGAACATAACCTACCATCTCCTTGGTCTGTTTCTGGTTGTGAAAAATCTTTTACTGTGTAAATTTCAATGGCATTGAGGAAGGGAGGGAGGGTTGAATTCTCAGTCATCTCAAGTAAAAACTTAATTTTTCTCCACTTAATTTGTTATATATATATATATATATATATATATATATTATAGCAGCATATATTATTTAATAATTATCAAATTTAAATAATTAATATTTTAAATTAATATATTAAATCACATTTAAAGAATTCCTTATTAAATATTATAATATTAATAAAAAATTCAATTCATTAATTATATTGGTTCATTCCTTCATCTACTCATTAAATCTTCTCTCATCCATATTTGAACTTTTAATTTGCAGGGGGTTTAAAAGTAGGATTCACTGGAAAATAATTTTATCAATCACATCAAATTAAAGTAGAAATTTATATTTTTTTGACTAAGTTTTATAAAAAAAAATTCACTATAATGATACCATTTTTCCTCACAATCATATTTCACACCCTTTATAAATGCTTCACACTTTGTCACACATTCATTTTTTTTTTTTTTGCATTTACGTAGCTGATGAGATAAAAGTCTAGTACTTTCTCTTGTTATTTGTTATTTCTCAATATTAATAGTAATTCATACAAATAAGGATTCATTTTAAATAAATTAATATCTAAATTTTGATCAATATGACAAATGACAATATAATTACGAAGCAAGGAAATTAATTAAATTTGATGATATGTAATGCTATTGAAATAATGTGGGTTGCTGGTGCTACTATATATTATGAAATGGGTTGATTTTTTTTTTTAAAGTAAAATACTGAGAGCAATATCTTTAACAAGCCAAATCAGTACCAAATACATTAGAATGAGCCACACTCATAACAGAAGCAGGGAAATTGGAAAGCCAAACAGAAGGCAAACTATTTTACTGCTCCTCTAAACATGCATAAAATTACAATTTTGTGGTGTTAACATTCATGCAAGTTATATAATTAAAATGAAAATGAAAATTTCAAATTAATTTATTGATCCCTAATGTTTACTTTAATTTTTAAGCAAGTCCCTATAACACTACAAAAAAAATAGCCTTTAATGACGGTCAAATATTGCCTCTAGCAACGGTTATGACCATTGTTAGAGGTCTTAGCGACGGTTGAGTATTTATATTTATCTATCATTTGTAGTTTTAATTTCGGTTGAACAACTAATAAATATAATCAATTTTTATTTGATAAATACTAGTCTATCAACAAATTAAAATCATTTTTAACTGATATTTTAACAAAAACAATTCAATTCCAACCTAATTCTCATAAAAGATAAAACTTTGTTTTTAAATCATTCATATTATGTTCTCTAATTAAAAATGAATAAGTGTATGGTTTATACAATTCACCAATTTATCTCATAATTGTTTTTTTTAATTTCAAAATTTGTTTCCATGTACTTTATTTAATTTCTTGTGAAAGGATTTGCATTAATAGAATTCAAAATACAAAAAGATCAGTCAAATGAATATTAGACAAAAAAAAAAGAGAAAGTGAACTAAATTAAATAGAAGACAAATCTTGATTCAGAGTATATATATAGATTGAGTCTATGATATAATTTATTGTATCATGCAATGGGTATGTGGCACAATTGGTGTCGTTGATGCGATTCTTATTGGGTATGTGGCACAATATGAATATATTTGCCAATATTAATAATAATTTGGTTCATCCATTCATGTTAGGTCTCTATAATTATTAGTGTGAATTTTTATTAGTACTTTTCAAATGAAATAAAAATGTACATTTTGAAGGAATTATATTGGAATTGCACGAAAGGAAATTATACCGGATCCAATTTCGGCATCAATGGCACCAATAATTATGATCACATGCCCATTGTATGATGCAACAAGTTACATCATAGACCATTTATATATGTGTATATATATATATATATATATATATATATATATATGCATGTTTGGCAACTAAATATCAGCACAACGTTTTCCTCCGGTAAACATATTAGGAAAATCTAATATACAACAAAAATTTAAGAAACTGTGTATAAATCTAATCTTATATAAAAATACATACCGACAAACAAATATATCGATCATATTAGACAAACTTCCAACAACTTAGGATTAAACAACACATATATGTTCCGAATAATGAAGATACATGCATGCATGATAGAAGGATGAGTTTGAAATCATGGGATAATTAATTAATTAAATACCCCAAATGATTAATAACCCAAGCTATATGGAAAATTACTCATATTGGATATGGCATCCATTGGAAGCTAAAAACCACAACAACTCCATTGGTATTATTTTGGTATCAACCAAAGTCACCCTATGACTATGTTGTGACAGTTGAGTTGGGAGGCCAATATGGTCATTCTCTTCAATGTTCTTGTACACAGAACACTTCACATCTGCTATGAAGTGCCTCCAGCACTTGGGTAATGTATCTTCTATGCAGCATGTAAGTGGATAATCTTCTTCCCTATATAATAATTCTTTCCATAGAAACTGCAAAATTGTACTAAAATTAGCTAGTTGAAACTTGGAATACATTCTAATTGTAGTAAAATAAATTAAAATTTCCAACAAATTAATCAAATAATAAATGCAATGCACCCAAAAGTTGGAAAAAAATGATCTTCCATTTAGGACTGCCAAATGCTTGCCTAATTATGATGCGATGACCAATGATACCTTGTGAATACAACTATTTTCATTTGGAGATTTTCCTACCATAATCAGGTGTGTGACTCAGATAGATCGAGTTTGAATTAGTCGAGAGAATATTAGAGGCGCAATCAAAAAATTATAATGTGATGTAATTAAAGCAGTAATTAAGTTTGGTAGTATTATATATAGTACCTCTATGAAAGCATTCCTTTGTGGTGAATGTAGGGTTTTTTCAGAAGTCATATTCACCACCAAAGAATTTGGGTGACAGCTCCAAAACAAGAAATTGAGGAAGGAAGTGTAGTGAGATAAATTAGTTGGAACACACTCTAAAATCAGCTTCCTCACATTTGTAGAGAATTGAACCACTGGAGAATTTTCTCTCAACTCTTCTAGACTCAGCAATTTCTGCATGTCCATTCAAAAATTCATTAATATATTAATCCCAGTGAAAATAATGAAGAACATGCACTCTTCACATTAAACTTCAAGAGAAAATCAAGCATTAGTGCAAAGTTGTAAATAATTAAATAACCAATCAATGACCAATTAATTAATATATCAATGACTGGGGAAGATTTAAGACTCATCATAAAGAAGAATTAGATAGAGGCAATGTCTATATCTGTTATAGATTAAAATCTATTTTATTGTAACATACCGTAGATAACCAATAGATAGTATATATAGATATATACTGCCAACTTTAAAAATATATACTCTGTGAGATTTACAAAAATATATGGTTCATGAATGACCCATAGCTAGGCTATATTTATCACTTCATTTGTGAATTAAACTCACAAATGATGGATCTCTGCACAATATTAATGAGAGAGGCATGCACCAACCCAAGGTAATTATGAGTATTTCTATATTAACAATTTGGTTCTAAAGATACAATTAATTTCAATTTATATAATCTCTGAAAGAGAAAAATGTCATATTCAGTTATGTTAACAACTATTTACATGGATTAAATTAAGATAAATTATATCTTTTAATGACTAAATTAAGATAATTATATTTTTAGGGACCAAATTGTTAATTTACTCTAACTAATTTTGTGAGTATATTTATATATATTTATATATATAGATGATATGATGCAGTTGCACTATACTTACATGAAAAAATCATAGTGTGTGGTATGACATGCATATATAATATAGTAGACAGAGACACTACCCTAACAACAATTAAAAAAATTGGTGAATTGGAGTTTTTACTTAAGTTTGGAAATGGTTAGATGTACATAGTCTTATTCCTGCAAGTAAATAGGGAGACTATTTCAAGAATTTAAACCAATGTGGACCTTCACTGTACTTCATGTGACAACAACCTTAACTATTATTCCAAGTTTACCCACCCTTACATTTGTTTGGTATGGTATGAGATGCTTATATAATTGGCAAACCGATGTTTCTACCAAGTGAGATTTGAAGAGACTTAGATGTACCCAACCTTACCTCTGCAAGCACGCAAAGAAACTGTTTCTAGAATTATTTAAATTCATAACCTATATTTCACGTGACAACAACCTTACTTACCCACCCCTACATATAAAGTGTATGGTGCAGTATAACATGCATATAATAAACAGAGACACTACTCTAACAACAATTAAAAAAAAAGGCAAACTAAGCCTTCAACCAAGTCAGCTCTAGAAATGCAGGTTAAATATACAAAATCTTACAACCCCTGCAAGCAATTAGCAGAGAGAGTGTTTTTAAAATTTAAACCAACTAATGGCTTTCAGTTCACATGGCAGTAACCTTATCGTAGTTTCAAGGCTTGCTCTCTCCTAAAAAAACTAAAAAGAATTTTATATACAATTAATTATGTACATATATACCACAGTGAAAAGCTCGTGCAAGTAAATCTCCAGGCATGGATGAATGAGGTGTTCTGAGAACTTGCCAAGCTTATGAAGATGAACACCATCAAGACCCCCAGAAGGATCACCAAAATGATGTACCTGCACTTCCTCCTCATTCCCGTTATTATTATTATTCACATCATAACCATTATTAACAACACCACTCACAAAGGGAACACAAAAGCTATTGAAATACACTCTCCTCAAACTTGGTGTCTCAACCTCAAACTCCAAAACCTCCAAAGCCTCCTCGTTCCATTTCTCACCTTCAACCAAAATCAAAGTCCTGAGATGACGATTTTGGATCTTTAACATACATGTGATATTTGTAATCTTCATATTATAAAAGTGGGCTTATATTATGATTGAGGCTTTTAAACAAAATTTATGGACATTTAACAAAACAACTTTTGTTATAAAAAAAAAACTTTTGGGCCAAAATGTATCTGATCCAACAATTATTACCAGTGTTTTCAAAACCGGACCGGACCGGCCGGTTGGACCGGTAAAACGCCTGCCAGTCCGGTCCAGAATAACCAAAGAACCGGTTAGATATAAAACCAGTCAATAACCGAAAAAACCGGTCAAGAACCGTCCAAACCGATTTGATCGGTTGTTCTTTTTTTAAAAAAAAAAAAAATTTTGTTGTTTATGATTTAGTATTTACTGAGTGACTTGTAGTTGTAAGGATTGTTCTATTTCAGTATTTATTGTTTGGTTTGTAATAAGACTTGAGACTTAAATATATTGATCCTTGAACTTATATAATATGATATTGTGGTAATTTGCAACTTGTTCTATTTCTTATCATGTTTAGATCGAGATGGAGACATATAATTATGAAGTATATAATTTTTTTATGATATATTTTAGTATATTTAATTAAAAATATATATTTTAAATGTCACCGGTTCGACCATGGTTGGACCATTGAACCGTGAACCAGTGCCTCGACCGGTTCAATGACCAGTCCGGTTTTAAAACATTGATTATTAGTCTTACATGGCATATGTTGTCTTTAAGAAATAGCTTCAAAAAAAAGTCTTGGATTCTCTATCTCTTGCAACTAATTCTTGTGGTGTAATTGTTTTAAGGACTTGTGCTTATATGACCATTTGTGCAATGTTGTGTTGATTACTTAATATATTGATTGCTCCAAATACTTTTTTTAAAAAGAACATTTTAAGCACGTGGAGAGAAAATTTCAAGAATTTTATGAAATCCAAACTTCACTAGATCCAATTATTAGAGTACTACATGCTATAATTGGATCTGCTAAAATGAATTTTACAAAAAGTGCATGAAATACAGATCTAGATCATTAAATTTGTATTGCCCAGCGATTATAATATAGATAGATAGATGATAAAGAGACTTGACCAGAGAGAGAGAATGAGAGATGAAAAGGTGAGAATTTTAGGACAGGAGAGTGGAACCCATATTGAGAAATGACTTTGTTTACTTTTATATTCAAGGTATTCCAATTTAATTCCTTTATCACTTTGTTAGTTAAGATTATAATCAAAATCATATTTAAACTTTGTTCACTTTAATCAAATGCATGTTTGGCAACTAAATATCAGCACAACGTTTTCCTCCGCATAAACATATTAGGAAAATCTAATATATAACAAAAATTTAAGAAACTGTATATAAATCTAATCTTTTATAAAAATACATACCGACAAACAAATATATCGATCATATTAGACTAGCTTCGAATAACTTAGCATTAAACAACACATATATGTTCCGAATACTGAAGATACATGCATACATGATAGAAGGATGAGTTTAAGATCATGGGATATTAATTAATTAAATACCCCAAATGATTAATAATTAACAACACCACTCCCAAAGGGAACACAAAACCCATCGAAATACACTCTCCTTAAACATGGTGTCTCAACCTCAACTTCCAAAGCCTCCTCCTCCTCAACCTCCAAAGCCTCCTCCTCCCATCTCTCACCTTCATGCAAAATCAAAGTCCTGAGATGATGATTTTGGATCTTGAACTTCAAATTTGGTGACAACAATAGCTCAAGCGTCACCAAAAGTGGGAGATTTTGGATCAAAGCTTCAATACACTTGTATGCATCATGATGAGGGTGCCATGGGGTAAAACACCTTAATGTGGTTATGTTTGGACAATTTAAAAATTCCACCTTCCATATCTTATGCATAACTAGTGTGTGAAGTTCTGGACATGCTTGAGCTTCAAACAGCGTCATATCATGAATTTCCAGATAACCAAGCTTTTCGAAACCATTGAGCATAAAAACTTCCACAAAAGTGCAGTTTTTAATAATCAGCTTTTCAAGGAATCTCCTTGAGAAATTCACCAGATCATGGACTTGTTCTTCAGCAGCAATAACGTTCACAAGACATAAGTCTTGGAGAGAATTGAAACCACCATCTACGACGCCGAATGGGATGTAAAAAGGGAAATTGCAATATTCTAAGTGAAGTTTAACCAAAGTTTTTGAAGTGAAAAGGGCTTTTGGGAGAGTGTAGTAAACATATGAATTTGAAAAGGTAATTTCAATCTCTTTCACATGATTTGTTACAATTAAACCTACCCATTCATCCAATTGATCGGAGATTAAGAACAAATCATCAAGATCTTCTGATTCCATGTCCAGTTTTAGAGAGAAGGTATTGATGAAAGCTCGGTGTTGTTTAAGTACCGAGAGGGAGTGGTTAATCGATCTGACGAATTTCCCTAAATCTTCTCCGTCCTTGTGATCAAAATGAAACTCAAGGATAGGTAAAGAAGTCCATGCCTTGAGCATCGCCTTTGAAACAGAAGATGTTGTAACTGCATCTTCTAGAGGTAAAAGGAATAGGATGTGATGCCAAAGGTCTTTAGGCAAGCAAAATCTTATCAGAGTTGTCAATCTTGATGGTGGAATTAGCTCCATGTGGGATTCTAGAAGACATGGTTGCTTTTGTTTGGGTTCCTGCACTACTAACTGCAGAGTTCAGACAAAGATCGATGATAAAGAGACTTGATCAAATAGAGGAGAGAACGGGAGATGGAAAGGTGAGAACTTTAGAACAGGGCATTGGAAACCATAAAGAGAAATGAGATGAAATGATGACAATAAAGTAATTATTATATTTTTGTTTTTTATCTTTAAAAAATTAATTGTTTAACATATCTATCAAATATGTGGGACCCGGATGGGTGATTGCAGTTGAAATGCACCTCAACAAATAATCCTGATCATTTATCGAGATCGATACTATTTTGAGATCTTGACGGTCAAGATCATTTGCTGAAGTGTACTTTAGCTGGAGTCACCAGTTCAACACATCCAAATCCCAAACATGTGAATGATACCTTGCACCTAAAAAAATATAATTACAAACTTATGGTTTTTCTGGTTTTACGCACAGTGGTCTTATTTTGTGTGATTTACCAATTTGGTATTTTAAAACCATTTTTGTTTTATATATAAAATATATATATATATATATTATTTAATAATTATCAAATTTAAATATAAATATTACAAATTAATATATTAAATCACATTTAAAAATTACTTATTAAATATATATAAAATTAATTAAAAATTTCAAATCATTAATTATATTTGGTTCATTCCTTCATCTACTCATTAAATCTTCTCTCATTCATCTACTCATTAAATCTTCTCTCATTCATCTACTCATTAAATCTTCTCTCACCAATATTTGAACTTTTAATTTGCAGGGGGTTTAAAAGTAGGATTTACTGGTGGAAAATAATTTTATCAATCACATCAAATTAAAGTAGAAATTTATATTTTTTTTACTAAGTTTTATAAAAAAAAAAAATCGCTATAATGATACCATTTTTCCTCACAATCATATTTCACACCCTTTATAAATGCTTCACACTTTCTCACACATTCATTTATTTCACTTTTTTTGCATATACGTACTCATTGCTTAGGCTCATAAATATGATGGTATAACATATCATGGTATTTATGATACTAACTATTATATGACATGCCACGTCATTAATATATTATACGTAGGAGAGAGTGTATCATATAGCATGTCACGTCATCATTTAACAGCAAAAATTTAACGGTGTTATGCTCGAAGACTAAAATCGATCAAAAAAAAACTTTGAGAACCAACATTAAACTTTTGAAACTTTGAGGACCAACATTAAACTTCATGCAACCATTAAGGACCAAAATAGACCTTTAGCCTAAATTTGCTAATCAATGTTATTGTTTTTGTAATTTTTAAATCTTTTTTATAAATTTAAATAAATTACCTGTTATATTTATGTTAAGAATTTTTTAAAATGTTCATCATTATCTTTAAATTAAAAATGTGGATTATTAGATTATCAATATATGTTGCCTTTGAGTCCTAAAACATATAGACTATCAATATATAGGTAAGTGTCGCAATATGATGGGTTGTCTTGAACGTCATCGATTTTTGAAGAGGGCTAATGTTACTATAAGTTAGAAAAGACTAGAACTAGTTGGTTAAATTGGGTAATTAAAATAATTACAGTTTCTAAATTTTTTTTATTACTTCTTTTTCCCTAAACTAGTTAGGTTCCTTCAGCCCAAAAAAAAAAGTTAGGTTCATCCTATGTGATAAGAGGTTCTTTATTTTTTAGCAAAATAAAAAGTAAATATATTAAGGAAGAAGAATACGCAAATATTTTTTTAGAGATGTTCACACTCGAGTTGCCTTCAATCCTGTGTCGTCTTTTAATTTTTTTCTTCTAATCAATTAGTTAAAAAATCTCCATTAAACTTTAAGAAATTACAACCAATAAGTAGCCCTAATTCAGATGATAAAGGGTCAATATTCATTAAGACTCAACAACTCACTAAGAGTAAGAAATAAATGTAACAATAACTGCACTTGGAACAAAAAGCATACTCCACCTTTTTGTTATTAGATGAGTCGGTGAAAAGAAAATATTGTATACATAGTACACTATATCACATATTTTTGTCAAATTTGACTTAGCTCTCATTTTGCCTTTTGATTGATAATTCCAATTATGAGATAGGGGCATTCAAAAAGATATATAACATACATGTGATATTTGTAATCTTCATATTATAAAAGTGGGCTTATATTATAATTGAGGCTTTTAAACAAAATTTATGGACATTTAACAAAACAACTTTTGTTATAAAAAAAAAAACTTTTGGGCCAAAATGTATCTGATCCAACAATTATTAGTCTTAAAAGGGAGATGTTGTCTTTAAGAAATAGCTTCAAAAAAAAGTCTTGAATTTTCTGTCTCTAGCAACTAATTCTTGTGGTGTAATTGTTTTAAGGAATTGTGCTTATATCACCATCTGTGCAATATTGTGGAGAGAAAATTTCAAGAATTTTATGAAATCCAAACTTCACTAGATCCAATTATTAGAGTACTACATGGTATAATTGGATCTGCTAAAATGTATTTTACCAAAAGTACATGAAATACAGATCTAGATCATTAAATTTGTATTGACTAGTGACTATAATATAGATAGATAGATGATAAAGAGACTTGACCAATGAGAGAGAGAACGAGAAATGAAAAGGTGATAATTTTAGGACAGGAGAGTGGAACCCATATAGAGAAATGACTTTGTTTACTTTAATATTCAAGGTATTCCAATTTAATTCATTTATCACTTTGTTAGTTAAGATTATAATCAAATTCATATTTAAACTTTGTTCACTTTAATCAAATGCATATTTGGCAACTAAATATCAGCACAATATTTTTCTCCGCGTAAACATATTAGGAAAATCTAATTATAACAAAAATTTAAGCAACTGTATATAAATCTAATCTTTTATAAAAATACATACCGACAAACAAATATATCGATCATATTATACCAACTTCCAATAACTTAGCATTAAACAACACATATATGTTCCGAATACTAAAGATACATGCATGATAGAAGGATGAGTTTGAAATCATGGGATAATTAAATAATTAATAAATACCCCAAATGATTAATAACCAAGCTATATGGAAAATTAATTATTTGGATATGGCAGCCATTGGAAGCTAAAACCCATAACAACTACATTGGTATCTTTGGTATCAACCAAAGTCACCTATGACTATGATGTGGCAGTTGAGTTGGGAGGTCAATATGGTCATTCTCCTCAAATTCTTACACACAACACTTCACATATGCTATGAAGTGCCTCCAGCACTTGGGTAATGTATCTTCTATGCGCATGTAAGTGGATATCTTCTTCCCCATATAATAATCTTTCCATAGAAACTACAAAATTGTACTAAAATTAGCTAGTTGGAATACATTTCTAATTGTAGTCAAATAAATATAATTTTCCAACAAATTATTCACACTAATAAATCCAATGCACCCAAAATTGGAAAAAATTATCTTCCATTTAGGACTACCAAATGCTTGCCTAATTATGATGTGATGACCAACGAGACCTTGTGAATACAGCTATTTTCGTTTGGAGATTTTCCTACCATAATCAGGTGTGCAACTCGGATAGATCGAGTTTGAATTAGTCGAGAGAAGATCAGAGGCGCAATAAAAAATTATAATGTGACGTAATTAAGCAAGTAAGTTTGGGTAGTATTAAATATATATATATATATAGTACCTCTATGAAAGCATTCCTTGTGGTGAATGTAGGGTTTTTTCAGAAGTCATATTCAGCACCAAAGAATTTGGGTGACAGCTCCAAAACAAGCAATTGAGGAAGAAGTATAGTGAGATGAATTAGTTGGAATACACTCTAGAACCAGCTTCCTCACATTTGTAGAAAATTGAACCCTGAATAATTTTTCTCTCAACTCTTCTAGACTCAGCAATTTCTTTGCATGTCCATTCAAAAATTTATTAATATATATAAATCCCAGTGAAAATAATAAAGAACATGCCTCTTCACATTAAACTTCAAGAGAAAAATCAAGCATTAATGCAAAGTTTGAAATAATTAAATAACCAATCAATGATCAATTAATTAATATATCAATGATTGGGGAAGATTTAAGACTCATCATAAATTCATAATAAAGAAGAATTAGATAGAGGCAATGTCTATATCTGTTATACATTAAAACTATTTTATTGTAACATACAGTAGATAATCAATAGCTAGATAGTATATATATAGATATACTGCCAACTTTAAAAAATATATACTCTGAGAGATGTACAAAATATATGGTTCATGAATGACCCATAGCTAGGCTATATTTATCACTTCATTCGTGAATTAAACTCACAAATGAATGATCTCTGCACAATTTAATGAGAGAGGCATGTACCAACCCAAGGTAATTATGAGTATTTCTAAATTAACAATTTGGTTCTAAAGATACAATTAATTTCAATTTATATAATCTCTGAAAGAGAAAATGTCATATTCAATTATGTTAACAGCTATTTACATGGATTAAATTAGATAAATTATATTTTTAGGGACAAATTGTTAATTTACTCTAATTTTGTGAGTATATATATATATATATATATATATCACACCTCTGTGGTCAAAAGAATAAAAAAGCACGTCCAAAATCTTCCATGCCTCTATCTTCCTGACCCACATGCATTTAAAATAGTAGAAACTGATGCATCGGATATAGGTTATGGAGGAATTCTTAAACAAAAAATACATGACAAAGAAGTTTGCATTGCATTCACATCAAAGCATTGGAATAGAACTCAACAGAACTATTCCACCATAAAAAAGGAAATGCTTGCAATAGTTCTTTGCGTGAATAAATTCCAAAGTGATTTATTAAATCAAAAATTTTTGATAAGGGTTGATTGCAAGTCAGCCAAAGATGTTTTCAAAAAAGATGTGAAGAATCTTGCATCAAAACAAATTTTTGCCAGATGGCAAGCAATTTTAAGTATATTTGATTTTGATATTGAATACTTAAAAGGATCCTCAAATTCTCTCCCAGATTTCTTAACAAGAGAGTTTTTACAGGGAAAATAATGGCACCTAAAAAGGAAAGAGACAAAGGAAAGGGCATAGCCCAAGAAGAAATTAAGTCCAAACCAGGACAGCAAAAATCATCTCAGGCCCAGCCTGAAAAAAGCATCATTTTAGGGTCATCAACCCTTCAAACCCCAAAAATTGAGTCATCAACTCATTCAATCCAGAGCCCCAGTGATTATGCACTGCCAATCCAGACCCTCTTAGGGATCCAAGCCAATCAAAAACTACAAAAATTGCCAAAGAAAACCTTGGGCAGATATTGCCCTTGAAGAAGAACTAGCCCAAGCCAATTGAGCAAAAATCAAAACAATTAACTAGAGCAGGCTCTTTGTCTACTCTGGTTTCGACCAACTCCTTCAAATCCTAAATCTGTTTATATCCAGAAGACCGATAGGGCTATGGATATTTTCCAAACTGAAAAATCTTTCCTTGAAAGAAACCCTCAAATTCTTGCCTTAAAATTATTCCCTCCAGGATTTCATTTTATCCCTCAATCCTACAAAAAAAACCCAATATTTTATGAATTCATCCTTGTAGAGATAGGAGTGAAAGAAGTGAGCAGGATCAAAGGGCAATGGGGAGAGATAGGAGTGAAAGAAGTGAGGAGATTATGATGCAGTTGCACTATACTTACATGAAAAAATCTTAGTGTGTGGTATGACATGCCTATATAATATAGTAGACAGAGACACTACCCTAACAACAACTAAAAAAATTGGTGAATTGGGGTTTTGCTCAAGTCTGGAAAGGGTTAGATGTACATAGTCTTATTCCTGCAAATAAATAGAGAGACTATTTCCAGAATTTAAACTCATGTGAACCTTCACTGTACTTCATGTGACAACAACCTTAATTATTATTCCAAGTTTCCGCACCCTTACATTTGTGTGGTATGGTATGGTATGACATGCATATAATTAGCAAACCGATGTTCTAGCTAGTGAGATTGAAGAGATTTAGATATACACAACCTTACCTTTGTAAACAAGCAAAGAAACTGTTTCTAGAATTATTTGAATTCATAACCTCTATTTCACTTGACAACAACCTTACTTACCCACCCCTACATATAAAGTGTGTGGTGCAGTATAACATGCATATATTATAATAGAATAGACAGAGACACTACTCTATCAACAATAAAAAATAAAGTAAGAAAGGCAAACCAATGCCTCAACCAAGTCAGCTCTAGAAGTGCACGTTAAATATACACCGTCTTACGACCCTTGCAAGCAATTAGCAGAGAGAGTGTTTTTAAAATTTGGACCAATGGGCTTTCAGTTCACATACCAGTAACCTACTGTTGTTTCGAGGCTTACTCTTCCCGAAAAAATAAACTAAAAAGAATTTATATATGCAATTAATTATGTACATATATACCTCAGTGAAAAGCTCGTGCAAGTAAATCTCCAGGCATGGATGAATGAGGTGTTCTGAAAACTTGCCAAGTTGATGAAGATGAACACCATCAAGACCTCCAGAAGGATCACCAAAATGATGTAGCCGTAATTCCTCCTCATTCCCACTATTATTATTCACATCATAACCATTATTAACAACACCACTCACAAAGGGAACACAAACCCATCGAAATACACTCTCCTCAAACTTGGTGTCTCAACCTCAACCTCCAAAACCTCCAAAACCTCTAAAACCCCAAAGCCTCCAAAGCCTCCTCCTCCCATCTCTCACCTTCATGCAAATCAAAGTCTTGAGATGATGATTTTGGATCTTGAACTTCAATTTGTGACAACAATAGCTCAAGCGTCACCAAAAGTGGGAGATTTTGGATCAAAGCTTCAATACACATGTATGCATCATAATGAGGGTGCCATGGGGTAAAACACCTTAATGTGGTTATGTTTGGACAATTTAAAAATTCCACCTTCCATATGTTATGCATAACTAGTGTGTGAAGTTCTGGACATCCTTGAGCGTCAAACAACATCATATCATGAATTTCCAGATAACCAAGCTTTTCGAAACCATTGAGCATAAAAACTTCCACAGAAGTGCAGTTTTTAATAATCAGCTTTTCAAGGAATCTCCTTGAGAAATTCCCAGATCTTGGACTTGTTCTTGAGCAGCAATAACGTTCACAAGACATAAGTCTTGGAGAGAATTGAAACCATCATCTACGAGGCCGAATGGGATGTAAAAAGGGAATTTGCAGTGTTCTAAGTGAAGTTTCACCAAAGTTTTTGAAGTGAAAAGGGCTTTTGGGAGAGTGTAGTAAACATATGAATTTGAAACGATAATTTCAATCTCTTTCACATAATTTCTTGCAATTAAACCTACCCATTCACCAAATTGATCGGAGATTAAGTTCAAATCATCAAGATCTTCTGATTCCATGTCCACTTTTAGAGAGAAGGTATTGATGAAAGCTCGGTGTTGTTTAAGTAGCAAGAGGGAGTGGTTAATCGATCCGATGATTTCTCTAAATCTTCTCCTTCCTTGTGATCAAGGTCAAACTCAAGGATAGGTAAAGAAGTCCATGCCTTGAGCATCTCCTTTGAAACAGAAGATGTTGTAACTGCATCTTCTAGAGGTAAAAGGAATAGGATGTGATGCCAAAGGGCTTCAGGCAAGCAAGATATCTTATCATAGTTGTCAATCTTGATGGTGGAAATAGCTCCATGTGGGATTCTAGAAGACATGGTTGCTTTGTTTGGGTTCCTGCACTACTAACTGCGGAGTTCAGACAAAGATAGATGATAAAGAAAACTTGACCAGAGAGAGGAGAGAACGAGAGATGGAAGGTGAGAACTTTAGGACAGGGCACTGGAACTCATAAAGAGAAATGAGATGAAATGATGACAACAAAGTAATTATTATATTTTTGTTTCTTATCTTTAAAAATAATCGTTTAACATATCTATAAAATATGTGGGACCCGAATGGGTGACTGCAGTTGAAATGCACCTCAACAAATAATCCTGATCATTGATTGAGATCGATACTATTTTGAGATCTTGACGGTCAAGATCGTTTGTGAAGTGTACTTTAGCTGGAGTCACCAGTTCAACACATCCAAATCCCAAACATGTGAATGATATTGTATCTCAAGAAATATAATTAAAAACTTCTGTTTTTTCCTGATTTTACGCACAGTAGTCTTATTTTGTGTGTGATTTACCAATTTGGTGTTTTAAAACGTTTTTTTGTTATATATATATATATATATATATATATATATATATTACTTAATAATTATCAAATTTAAATAATTATTATTTTAAATTAATATTTTAAATCACATTTAAACAATTCCTATTAAATATATATAATATTAATAAAAAATTCAATTCATTAATTATATTTGGTTCATTCCTTCATCTACTCATTAAAACTTCTCTCATCCATATTTGAGCTTTTAATTTGCAGGGGTTTAAAAGTAAGATTTACTGGAAATATTTTTATCAATCACATCAATTAAAGTAGAAATTTATATTTTTTTGACTAAGTTTATAAAAAAAAATTCACTATAATGATACCATTTTTCCTCACAATGATATTTCACACTTTCTCACACATTCATTTATGTCACTTTTTTTTTTGGCATATACGTACTCATTTCTTAGGCTCATAAATATGGCGGTATAAAATATCATGGTATTATGATACTAGCTATTATATTTGGTATGTCAATTAATGGTTATATCTTATATCATTGTGATATAAGATACAAATGTTTGTTAATAGAGATATACTAATCAATGTTATTGTCTTTTTAATTTTTAAATCTTTCTTTATAAATTTAAATAAATTACCTGTTATATTTATGTAATTAATTTTTGAAAACTTGCATCATTATCTTTAAATTAAAAATGTGAATTATTAGATTATCAATATATGTTGCTTGAGTCCTAAAACATATAGAAGTCGTTGTATGGAGTCACCAAAAAGTGGATTAGACTATCAATATATAGATAAGCGTCGCAATATGATGGGCTGTCGTGAACGTCGGCTTTCGAAGAGGGCTAACGTTACTATAAGTTAGAAAAGACTAGAAGTAAGGGGTTAAATTGGGTAATTAAAATAATTACAGTTTCTAAATTTTTTTATTACTTTTTTTCCCTAAACTAGTTAGGTTCCTTCAGCCAAAAAAAAAATTAGTTAGGTTCATCCTATGTGATAAGAGGTTCTTGAATATTTTTAGCAAAATAAAAAGTAAATATATTAAGGAAGAAGAATACGCAAATAATTTTTTAGAGATGTTCACACTCGAGTTGCCTTTAGTCTTGTGTTTTCCTTTTTTTTTTTCAACTAGTTAGAAGATCTCCATTAAACTTTAAGAAATTACAACCAATAAGTAACCCTAACCCAGATGGTAAATGGTCAGTATTCACTAAGACTCAACAACTCAGTAAGAGCAAGAAATAAATGTAACAATAACTCTACCAGACAATATGCTTTCTTTTGATTTTTCAACTCAATATTGGATAATTTTCAATGCTCTTCTAAAGAGTAACAAAATGCATACTCCACCATTTTGTTATTAGATGAGTCAGTGAAAAGAAAATATTGTATACATAGTACACTATATCACATGTTTTTGTCAAATTTGACTTGCTCTCATTTTGCCTTTTGATTGATAATTCCAATTATGAGATAGGGGCATTCAAAAAGATATATAGCATACATGTGATATTTGTTATCTTCATATTATAAAAGTGGGCTTATTATTATTGAGTTTTTTAAACAAAATTTATGGACATTTAACAAAACAACTTTTGTTATTAAAAAAAAAAACAACTTTTGGGCCAAAATGTATCTGATCCAACAATTATTAGTCTTAAGGACTAGTGCTTATATCACCATCCCTACAATATTGTGTTGATTACTTAATATATTGATTGCTCCAAATATTTTAAAAAAAAAACATTTTAAATACATGGAATGAAAATTTCAAGAATTTTACGAAATCCAAACTTCACTAGATCCAATTATTAGTGTACTACATGGTATAATTGGATCTGCTAAAAGGTATTTTACAAAAAGTGCATGAAATACGGATTTAGATCATTAAATTTGTATTGACCAGCGACTATAATATAGATAGATAGATGATAAAGAGACTTGACCAGCGAGAGAGAGAATGAGAGATGAAAAGGTGAGAATTTTAGGTCAAGAGAGTGGAACCCATATAGAGAAATGACTTTGCTTACTTTAATATTCAAGGTATTCCAATTTAATTCCTTTATCACTTTGTTAGTTAAGATTATAATCAAATTCATATTTAAACTTTGTTCACTTTAATCAAATGTAGGTTTGGCAACTAAATATCGGCACAACGTTTTTCTCCGCGTAAACATATTAGGAAAATCTAATATATAACAAAAATTTAAGAAACTGTATATAAATCTAATCTTTCATAAAAATACATACCGACAAACAAATATATCGATCATATTAGACCAACTTCCAATAACTTAGCATTAAACAACACATATATGTTCCGAATACTAAAGATACATGCATGCATGATAGAAGGATGAGTTTGAAATCATGGGATAATTAATTAATTAAATACCTCAAATAATTAATAACACAAGCTATATGGAAAATTAATTATATTGGATATGGAATCCATTGGAAGCTAAAAACCATAACAACTGCATTGGTATCTTTGGTATCAACCAAAGTCAGCCTATGACTAAGTTGTGGCAGTTGAGTTGGGAGGTCAATATGGTCATTCTCCTCAATGTCCATGTACACAGAACACTTCACATCTGCTATGAAGTGCCTCCAGCACTTGGGTAATGCATCTTCTATGCAGCATGTAGGTGGATGGTCTTCTTCCCTATATAATAATTCTTTCCATAGAAACTGCAAAATTGTACTAAAATTAGCTAGTTCGAATACATTCTAATTGCAGAAAAATAAATAATATAATTTTCCAACAAATTAATCAAACTAATAGATTCAATGCATCCAAAAGTTGGAAAAATTATCTTCCATTTAGGACCACCAAATGGTTGTCTAATTATGATGTGATGACTAATGAGACCTTGTGAATACAGCTATTTTCGTTGGGAGATTTTCTTACAATAATCAGGTGTGCGACTCGGGTAGAGTTTGAATTAGTCAAGGAGGCGCAATCAAAAGTTTATAATGTGATGTAATTAAAGCAGTAATTAAGTTTGGTAGTATTAAATATATATAGTACCTCTATGAAAGCATTCCTTTGTGGTGAATGTAGGGTTTTTTCAGAAGCCATATTCAGCACCAAAGAATTTGGGCGACAGCTCCAAAACAAGCAATTGAGGAAGGAAGTGTAGTGAGATGAATTAGTTGGAATACACTCTAGAACCAGCTTCGTCACATTTTTAGAGAATTGAACCACTGGATAATTTTCTCTCAACTCTTCTAGACTCAGCAATTTTTGCATGTCCATTCAAAAATTCATTAATATATATAAATCCCAGTGAAAATAATGAAGAACATGCCCTCTTCACATTAAACTTCAAGAGAAAATCAAGCATAATTAATGCAAAGTTGTAAATAATTAAATAACCAATTAATGATCAATTAATTAATATACATTAAAATCTATTTTATTGTAACGTACCGTAAATAACCAATAGATAGTATATATATAATATATACTGCCAACTTTAAAAAATATATATTCTGAGAGATCTACAAAAATATATGGTTCATGAATGATCCATAGCTAGGATATATTTATCACTTCATTCGTGAATTAAACTCACAAATGAATGATCTCTGCACAATATTAATGAGAGAGGCATGCACCAACCCAAGGTAATTATGAGTATTTCTTAATTAACAATTTGGCTATAAAGATACAATTAATTTCAATTTATATAATCTCTGAAAGAGAAAAATGTCATATTCAGTTATGTTAAAAGATATTTACATGGATTAAATTGAGATAAATTACATCTTTTATTAAATTATATTTTTAGGGACCAAATTGTTAATTTACTCTAACTAATTTTTGTGAGCATATACTTATATATATATAGATCATATGATGCAGTTGCACTATACTTACATGCAAAGATCATAGTGTGTGGTATGACATGCATATATAACATAGTAGACAGAGACACTACCCTAACAACAACTAAAAAAAATTGGTGAATTGGGGTTTTTACTTAAGTTTGGAAAGGGTTAGATGTTCATAGTCTTATTCCTGCAAGTAAACAGGGAGACTATTTCCAAAAAATTTAAATCCATGTGGACCTTCACGGTACTTCATGTGACAACAACCTTAACAATTATTCCAAGTTTACCCACCCTTACATTTCTGTGGTATGGTATGAGATGCATATATAATTGGCAAACCGACGTTTCTAGCAAGTGAGATTTGAAGAGACTTAGATGTACTCAACCTTACCTCTGCAAGCAAGCAAATAAACTGTTTCTAGAATTATTTGAATTCATAACCTCTATTTCACGTGACAACAACCTTACTTACCCGGCCACCCCTACATATAAAATGTGTGGTGCGATATGACATGTATATAATATAATAGAATAGACAGAGACACTACTCTAACAACATTTTTTTTAAAAAAAAAAGCCAAACTAAGGCTTCAACCAAGTCAGCTATAGAAATGCAGGTTAAATATACACAGTCTTACAACCCCTTTAAGCAATTAACAGTGAGAGTGTTTTTAAAATTTGAACCAAATAATGGCTTTTAGTTCACCTGGTAGTAATCTTACCGTTGTTTCAAGGCTTACTCTCTCCTAAACAATAAACTAAAAAGAATTTATATATGCAATTATGTACATATATACCTCAGTGAAAAGCTCGTGCAAGTAAATCTCCAGGCATGGATGAATGAGGTGTTCTGACAACTTGCCAAGCTGATGAAGATGAACACCATCAAGACCCCCAGAAGGATCACCAAAATGATGTAGCTGCACTTCCTCCTCATTCCCATTATTATTATTCACATCATAACCATTATTAACAACACCACTCACAAAGGGAACACAAAACCCATTGAAATACACTCTCCTCAAACTTGGTGTCTCAACCTCAACCTCCAAAACCTCCAAAGCCTCTTCGTCCCATTTCTCACCTTCAACCAAAATCAAAGTCCTGAGATGATGATTTTGGATCTTTAACTTCAAATTTTGTGACAACAATAGCTCAAGTGTCACCAAAAGTGGGAGATTTTGGATCAAAGCTTCAATACACTTGTATGCATCATGATGAGGGTGCCATGGGGTAAAAGACCTTAATGTGGTTATGTTTGGACAATCTAAAAGTTCCACCTTCCATATCTTATGCATAACTAGTGTGTGAAGTTCTGGACATCCTTGAGCTTTAAACAACGTCATATCATGAATTTCCAGATAACTAAGCTTTTCGAAACCATTGAGCATAAAAACTTGCACAAAAGGGCAGTTTTTAATAATCAGCTTTTCAAGGAATCTCCTTGAGAAATTCACCAGATCATGGACATGTTTTTCAGTAGCAAGAACGTTCACAAGACATAAGTCTTGGAGAGAATTGAAACCATCATCTACGAGGCTGAATGGGATGTAAAAAGGGAATTTGCAGTGTTCTAAGTGAAGTTTAACCAAAGTTTTTGAAGTGAAAAGGGCTTTTGGGAGAGTGTAGTAAACATATGAATTTGAAACGGTAATTTCAATCTCTTTTACATAATTTCTTACAATTAAACCTACCCATTCATCGAATTGATCGGAGATTAAGTCCAAATCATCAAGATTTTCTGATTCCATGTCCACTTTCAGAGAGAATGTATTGATGAAAGCTCGATGTTGTTTAAGTATCGAGAGGGAGTGGTTAATCGATCTTACGAATTTCTCTAAATCTTTTCCGTTCTTGTGATGAAAGTGAAACTTAAGGATAGGTAAAGAAGTCCATGCCTTGAGCATCGCCTTTGAAACAGAAGATGTTCTAATTGCATCTTCTAGAGGTAAAAAGAATAGGATATTATGCCAAATGGTTTCATGCAAGCAAGATATCTTATCAGAGTTGTCAATCATGATGGCGGAATTAGCTCCATGTGGGATTCTAGAAGACATGGTTGCTTTTGTTTGGGTTCCTGCACTACTAACTGCGGAGTTCAGACAAAGATAGATGATAAAGAAACTTGACTAGAGAGAGGAGAGAACGAGAGATGGAAATGTGAGAACTTTAGGACAGGGCACTGGAACTCATAAAGAGAAATGAGATGAAATGATGACGATAAAGTAATTATTATATTTTTTTTATCTTTAAAAAAATATTTTTTAACATATCTAACAAATATGTGGGACCCGGATGGGTGACTGCAGTCGAAATGCACCTCAACAAATAATCCTGATCATTGATTGAGATCGATACTATTTTGAGATCTTGACGGTCAAGATCATTTGCTGAAGTGTACATTAGCTGGAGTCACGAGTTCAGCACATCCAAATCCCAAACATGTGAATGATACGTTGGATCTCAAAAAATATAATTAAAAACTTATGTTTTTTTTCCTGATTTTCCGCATGCACAGTGGTCTTATTTTGTGTGTGATTTACCAATTTGGTATTTTAAAACTATTTTTGTTATATATATATATATATATATATATATATATTATAGCAGCATATATTATTTAATAATTATCAAATTTAAATAATTAATATATTAAATCACATTTAAAGAATTCCTTATTAAATATATATATAATATTAAAAAAAATTCAATTCATTAATTGTATTTGGTTCATTCCTTCATCTACTCATTAAATCTTCTCTCATCCATATTTGAACTTTTAATTTGTAGGGGGTTTAAAAGTAGGATTCACTGGAAAATAATTTTATCAATCACATCAAATTAAAGTAGAAATTTATATTTTTTTGACTAAGTTTTTTTAAAAAAATTCACTATAATGATACCATTTTTCCTCACAATCATATTTCACACCCTTTATAAATGCTTTACATCACTTTCTCACACATTATTATTATTATTATTATTATTATTTTTTGCATTTACGTACTCATTGCTTAGGCTCATAAATATGACGGTATAAAATATCATGGTATTTATGATACTAACTATTATATTTGTTATGTCAATTATTGGTTATACCATACAAATATTTGTTAATAGATATACTAATCAATGTAATTGTTTTTGTAATTTTTAAATCTTTTTTTATAAATTTAAATAAATTACCTGTTATATTTATGTTATGAATTTTTAAAAAATTATGAATATTATTGATCAATACACAAATGATGAAACATAAATACACGCAATTAAGAATCTCAAAAAAATTCCAGCCAAAACAAAAAAAAAAATCTCTTACACCAAATGCTTTTTATCATTCGGCCCATTTGTTCATTCCTCAAGTCTCTAGAGGCACGTTTTGTCCTCCAACTTTAATTTAATTTGGTTGATTTACTTATTTCCAAAACAATTTAATTATAACTGCGAAGCTTAGTTGAGTTTCTTAAACATGCATGTAATCGGGAATTTAATTTGATCCTTGATGTGCACTTGTGCAGTGTGTGCAGAAAAGGTTTTGAAGTTAGCACTTAGCACTGACATTCCCTTTTAAGAAGTCAATAGTACGAAGAGATTAATACTGTTGTCGGTGGAGAATACAAATGTTTGTTAATAGATATACTAATCAATGTTATTGTTTTTGTAATTTTAAATTTTTTTTATAAATTTAAATAAATTACCTGTTAAATTTTTGTTATGAATTTTTAAAAATTTTCATCATTATCTTTAAATTAAAAATGTGGATTATTATATTATCAATATAAGTTGCCTTGAGTCTTAAAATATATAGAAGTCGTTGTATGAAGTCATCAAAAAGTGGATTAGACTATCAATATAAGCGTTACAATATGATTGGCTGTCGTGAACGTCGTCTTTTGAAGAGGGCTAATGTTACTGTAAGTTAGAAAAGATTAGAAGTAGGGTGTTAAATTGGGTAATTAAAATAATTACAATTTCTAAGTTTTTTTTATTACTTCTTTTCTCTGAACTAGTTAGGTTCCTTCAGCCAAAGAACAAGTAGTTAGGTTCATCCTATGTGATAAGAGGTTCATTAATGTTTAGCAAAATAAAAAGTAAATAAAATTAAGGAAGATGAATAAACAAATATTTTTTTAGAGACAGCGCGTAGGTGCCGAAACACGCCATGACAGCACGCGCTGCCATCCACAATCGCGACGACGACGTCTCCACAGGTATATCAACTGCCTGGACTTGGGCTTGTGATATTTGTTATCTTCATATTATAAAAGTGGGCTTATTATTATATTGAGTCTTTTAAACAAAATTTATGGACATTTTTAACAAAACAACTTTTGGGCCAAAATGTATTTGATCTAATAATTATTAGTGGGGATGCATGTTGCCTTTAAGAAATAGCCTTAAAAAAAGTCTTGAGTTTTCCATCTCTAACAACTAATTTTTGTGGTGTAATTGTTTTAAGGACTTGTGCTTATACGATCACAATCTGTGCAACGTTGTGTTGATTACTTAATATATTGATTGCTCCAAATATTTTTTTTTAAAAAAATATTTTAAACACATGGTTGAGAAAATTTCAAGAATTTTATGAAATCCAAACTTCACCATATACTTTCTTTCAAATTTTCAACTCAATATTGGATAATGTTCAGTGCTCTTCAAAATAGCAACAAATAAGGGCTTCAAGTACACATGGAACAAAAAGCATACTCCACCTTTTTGTTATTAGATGAGTTAGTGAAAGTAAAATATTGTACATAAGTCGGTTTAATGGCATAATATATATATTTTACTAAATAGGTTTTTCTGTTAAAAGTAATGGCATTTAAGAAGTTGACATCCACATTTTAAATTAAACACAAGTCAGCTTGAACATCGCTACCAGCCTACCACACCACTTTTCCAATTTATTGAAATAATTGTCACACAAGCTAAGTTGGCATATCAAATTAGGACTAGGAGGGACCAAATTGAAAAGGTCAGCATCAATAAGGGACCAAAATGATATTTTAGTGATTTACTTTTATAATTGGAGTCACTCATATTTCCCAACTTAAAATTGGCATCATCACCAAATTTATTTTCATTAATTTCTTGGAGAGTTCATGCTGGTTTTTTCTTGGAAAAGCAGCATGCAAAGAAAAAATCAACTTGCTAATAAATTATTAATATAATAAGCTTGAGTATGATTATGGCTATTTCAATGCATACAAATGATAGATAAGTCACCATCAGTGTCAATCAAAGTTATTCTTACATTACTGAATAAGTTTTAACTTTTAAATTTTAGTCTTCAGCAAAAAAAAAAAAAGTCATAAACATCATATTAAAAAAAAATTGATTTCAAATCTAACATTATTTGTTATCACATTAATATATTGCAAAATAAACCTATTAAATGTTTAAATCTAAAGAAGCTTTTAATTATTTGATTCAATAGTTACTATTCTTCATTTTTCTAAAATTTTGCATATACAAGATTAAGATAATGCTTATCTTTAATTAAAAAAATGGCTTCTAAAAATAAGATATGAGTTCATATTAATATTGTATATTAATTTTATATTATGATTAAGTATCATATATTTAATGGTTCAAACAAATCATTCCATTGATTGAGAGTTTGAATCTTATATGGGTTGTGTAAAAACTTAAATTCCTACACTTGACTTAACCAATATCATCTGTTATATAAATATATATATATATATATATATATATATATATATATATATATATTTGTTTGAGTTCGTATGCTTAACTGCTTATGATTGGTATGGAAAAATATTTTTAGTTCAAATGAGAATTAAGAGGTTGACCTACACATTTTAAGCACAAGTCAGCTAGCAAATTGCAAGCACACCTGGTTTCTTATTCTATTAATTGACACATTCTTCTTAGAGTTGGAATTATTTATGTTTTTATTTATTCGTTGATATTAGTTTACAGAACTGTTGAATTCTGATTCTATCCAACAATCATTAGTATATATAGAAATTCTGTGGTATATATATATATATATATATATCCAGTTGTTTCTTACTCATCATCATATTTTATTTGGCATCACATTTTTGATGCTACCCGGCCTATATTTCAATTTTCCTATTTTCTTTTTTTTTCCAATTTTCTGCTTCATAAAGTCATCATTTAGACCTTTTCCTCTGCACAAACTATGGGCAGGATTGGTATACTTGCCAAATAGTGTATTACATGTAATCTTACGATTCTTAAAAAAACCTTTACATCATATTTAATTTTAGGTTAAAGTACTATTTTGGTCCTCAATATTTGCATGAAGTTTAATGGTCCTCAAAGTTTTTTTTTGGGTCGATTTTGGTCCTCGAGCGTAACACCGTTAACTTTTGCCGTTAAATGATGACTTGACATGCTTATGTGGTACACCTTCCTCTTCTACGTGTCATATTTTAATGATGTGGCATGACACATCACTGCCACGTCACCCCACGTTGCCACATCATCATCTTCTCTCCTTCATCATCATCATCATCATCTAGAGTGACGTAATAGTGATGTGTCATGCCACGTCATTACATGTAATGCACTGTTTGGCAAGTATACCAAACGTGCCCATAGTTTGTGCAGAATAGTACTTTAACCTTAATTTTATACATACCAAACACATTTTTTATCATATTTTTTTTTCTCTCTTAATTTTTTTTCTGTATCTCTCTCCTCACTTTTCTCTACTTTATTTTATAGTATTTTACTCTACAGTACTTTCTTTACAGTACTTTACATCTGTGCCCATAATTTAAATACAAACGATGATAACAAAATTGGAAGAGTATATTATCAGCACTGCATATTGAAGTAGCTAAAGCTGTAATGAAATATTTTTCAGTAATATATATTACATCAAGCAAACTAAATAAACTTATCCACTGTCTAAAAAATATAAAAAATATTAGTATTAATTTAACCAAGCTTCACTTATTTTATCCATAATTAATTAATTAAGAGATACGCATTGGTTAGGCTTCTTCCAGGAAAGAGATAATCTGACTTTTGCTAATCTCTCATCACCTAACTTGGTTGAGTTGAGCCATTTTTAAGTCTAAGATTCTTGTTTGATTCAGACGTGTCAGAGACAATAAGAATTCTTCAGCCAGTGGATTTTCTCACAGTTCTATCTAGAAGAAAATCTACAAAATGAAATAAACCAGATTCTTAGTTAGACTTATCTGTTTTTTTACAAGAAAAATGAGTGCTCCAAACTAATCATTAATACAAATAAATATATGTGTGTTTCCATGTCCATTTGTACTAAGGTTTGGTACTTTGGTCCATCTGTATATCTTGTAAGACTATGTCTACTTAAACGTTTTTTTGGCTTAAATACACTTTTCGTCCCTCTAGTTTCATGAAAGTTTTAATTTGGTCCCTCTAAGTATTAATTTACACTCAGATTTAGCATCTAATTCTATCAATTATTGAATTTGACCTCAATTTTTGGATTAAAATGTGATAAAGAGGACAATATTGGATAAGTTCACAAAATCGGATGACCAAATTATCTATTTTTAAACTAGAGGACCAAATTGAAATTTATATAAAACTAGAGGGACTAAAAGTGCATTTAAGCCAATTTCTTTTTAAAAAAATGAAATTATTGCCTATGCCTCTAGGATCACCTATTCTTGTATAAGTAACAACATGTCAATCAAGTTCTTGTCTTCCTAAGCAAGAAGGAAACAGCAACTAGAAGATAATGGGAATGTCAAAGTGTTTCTTCTTTGTTTTCCTATGTTGTCTGGTTCTTGTACTTCTGGTTCAAGCTCAGGATCAATCAGGTAATTCAATACCAAAAGAATTAAGAAATCTAATTACATTATTATTTAACAAGAATATAGCAGAAATAGTGAAATCCCTTTGCTTTTATATGTTTCAGGATTTATAAGCATAAGTTGTGGGATACCTGCAAAATCCACCTTCACTGAGCAGACAACAGGCATAAATTACATTTCAGATGCCAAGTTCATAAGCTCTGGTGTGAGTAATGCAGTAACAAGTGACCTCAAAACTGAGTACCAACAACAGCTATGGAACCTGAGGAGCTTCCCTGATGGAACAAGGAACTGTTACAGAATAAACATCACAAGTGGATCTAAATATCTGATAAGGGCTAATTTCTTGTATGGGAATTATGATGGCCAAAATGAATTACCAACTTTTGATCTTCATCTTGGGCCTAACTTGTGGCAAACAGTGAAAATAAACAATGGATCCATTCTGGTAAGCCCTGAGATCATACATGTTCCATCATTGGATTACATACATGTCTGTCTGGTTAATACAGGCTCTGGAACACCATTCATCTCAGCCATAGAAGTAAGGACTTTGAAGAATGATACGTATGTCACTCAGTTTGGATCCTTGTCAATGTACTTGAGGTTGAATTTAGGTTCAACCAACAACAAAACATATCGGTGAGTACTTTTCGTAAACTGGTGGGGATGGGGATAGTAGTATGAGATGCTCGATAGGGTTCCAATTAGTCACTTGGATTCCATCATCTGGTATTCCCTAAACCACTCATACTATCCCCATCTCCATAAAAAATTTACTGTGAAGACACTTTTTACTGTTGAGTGTTGAATTCTATGAGGCTAATGAAAGAAATGACTTTGAAACAGGTATAGTGCTGATGTTTTTGATCGTTTCTGGTCATATAATACCTACATCAAGGAATGGACACAAATGAGTGCTTCACTTTCTGCAGACTCCTTATCTCAGAATGATTATGAACCACCAGTAGTTGTTATGAGCACGGCTGCTACACCAGTAAATGTGAGTGCTCCAATGTTGGTATGGTGGGAACCAAGTGATCCAAAAGACCAATTCTATGTTTACATGCACTTTGCAGAGCTTCAAGTGTTACAACAGAATGAGACAAGATCATTCAACATCACTGTAAATGGAAAACCCTTTTATGACAACCTTGTACCAAAGTACCAAACCACAACCACAGTATACAGCCAGTCAGCTACAAGTGGAGAACAAATTCAGTTTTTACTTCAGATGACTGAGAATTCAACCCTCCCTCCCTTCCTCAATGCCATTGAAATTTACACAGTTAAAGATTTTTCACAATCAGAAACAGATCAAGGAGATGGTAGGTTATGTTCTTAGGTAGACATAGTCTCGACCAAGCCAATCATGAATTGACACATAAGTATGTCAGATATAGGTTTCACTAAAAAGTGTCCTGACAAATTATGTGTCCCTTCATAAATGGTTTGATCTACTATTTTTTTTTGAGAACTACCCAAGATTTTTTAGTTTTCAAAGGAGGAAATGGAGTTTTTAGTTCCAAAAAGATGCATGCATAAACAATTTGATCTATTTGCTCCTTGAATCTTAAAAGCATATGATTCAATCTTGGGAAGTTTTTGACTTACTACTTGTTAGTCTCTATGAATACATGCTTTTTGAAGCATGTATCAGTTAAAGACCAAAGAGTACATTTTTCTCATCTTTGATTAAGACTAATTAAAATGATAAAAACTAACTTATGCTTTATGAAAAATAGTTGATGCAATAACAACAATCCAGTCAACTTATGGGGTGACAAGAAATTGGCAAGGAGATCCATGTGGTCCTATAGCCTACATGTGGAATGGTTTAAATTGTACTTATAATGGCGATAATCCCCCTCGAATCACAAGCTTGTAAGTTTTTTATTCTAAAGTTAATGTTATAGCTTCAGGAAATTAAACTCAAATTATAATTTCTCAAACTATTGGAAATGCAAGCAGGGATTTATCTTCAAGTGGACTGACAGGGCAGATAGATGCCTCCATCTCAGAGCTCACCATGTTGGAGAAGTTGTGAGTATTGTTTTAATCTCTCACCAGAAACATTCTTGTTCCATGTCTTTGTTTCATACTCGTAAGGTTTCTATTAGAGATAAACATTAAGTCCCACATCTGATAGGATAAGATACTCAATTGAGTACTTAAGGAAGCTTGGTTCTTCCTCCTTATGAGCTAGCTTTTGAGGGTGGGTTCCCCAAGTTACTTTGAGTTTCAACAGTTTCAATATGACCATTATAATACTAATTGGAAACCAAAATTATTGTTTCAGGGATTTATCAAACAATAGCTTAACTGGACCAGTGCCTGATTTTCTGTCTCAATTACAAAACCTGAAGATCTTGTAAGTTATTTGGTTAATTAATCTAACATTGGTTTGATCTCATGGGTAAAAAAGTGTAAAAGGATGTCATATATGGTTGGCCTGTTTTTTGCAGAAACTTGGAGAACAACAATTTCACAGGTACAGTTCCCTCTGCTCTGGTACAAAAATCAAACACAGGTTCTCTGTCACTAAGGTATGTCTCTTACTGAAATTTATAAAATTGTTTCCTATGGGACTTATTGTACTCTTATAGGAAATTATCCCTAATATTGTTATGCCAATATTTTTTTCCCATGAAAAGAATTTCTATTCTACTCCTATGTTATTTAGAACACATACAACCTATAAAAAGCACAAACATGCCTATCTTTAGGCGTGTCACGTGTCTAACACATGACACGACGTCACCGATACACTGTAGACACGTTTGACACACACATAGGTGTGTTAGAATAAAAAAATTGTTTTTTCAGCTTGGACACGCTCCAAACATGGCTCATACTTGAGCCAATTTAGGATGACATAAAAAAAAGGTAAAAAACTAGAGAATAAGTGAATGAAAATCTAGAGAACTCATTTTAATTATATTATTAAAGTTTCTTTTTAATTGTTGTACATGAGATTTAGTAAATTTGATTTAGAAAATAATAGTGTAAATTGCTTAGAATATAGAACAATATTGGTATATCACTAAAAGAACTTAAAAAATATATATACCGTGTCATGTCCTATTTCATATTTTTTAAAAGTTTGACGTGTTAACGTGTCCCAGCTCGAGTTGTGTCAGGTGTCCGCGCCTCCTTGTCAATGTCTATGCTTCATAGCATACAACATTATCTTTTTTCATTTCTTATGTCTAAATATATCACTTGGAAGATTTATTGAGAGATAATTATAAACAGTTTTCTCTAACTTAACTTGCTAGTGTTGGCCAAAATCCATATCTCTGTGAGTCTGATCCATGCACAAAGAAGACAAAGAAGAAAAATGTTGCTGTTCCTGTGGCAGCATCAGTTGGTGGAGTTGTGTTTCTTCTTGCAGCTGTGACAACTATATTTTGTATCCTTAAAAAGAAGACACCACAAGGTGAGGCCATTCTTTATTTTGTAATTATGGTTTGATCATGTGGAAGAACCAACCAATTTTATTTATTTTTGGGTGATTTTAGCTGCAGTGACTATAGAACCAGTAAGCACAGTTTCAAATGTGACCTCACTACTGCAATTTGAAAAAGCTGAAAAGCAAAATGACACATCATCACTGGAAGTCAAAAATCGACAATATTCATACTCTGATGTCCTCAAAATGACCAACAACTTCAATACAGTTCTGGGTAAAGGTGGGTTTGGAACAGTTTATTTGGGATATATTGATGATTCTCCAGTTGCAGTAAAAATGCTCTCTGCATCATCAGTTCAAGGTTTTCAGCAATTCCAAGCAGAGGTAAAACTATTTTGTTTGTCTATCAAATCACATAAGATGAATGCAAGTATATATATACTTAAATGTAGATGTGATATTGATTTACAGGTTAAACTTCTGATGAGAGTTCATCACAGAAATCTGACTTCCCTTATTGGGTACTGCAATGATGAATCCAACAAGGGACTCATATATGAGTACATGGCTAATGGAAACTTACAAGAACATCTTTCAGGTTTGTTAGAAACCAATAAATTTTCAAGAGATCAAGGTTCAAATCCCAGAAACAGCCTCTCTGCTTGCAGGGGTATGGCTGCGTGACCCCACCTGATGGGAGCCTCATGCACTGGGCTGCTCTTTTGGTCTGGATACGGAAATAATGGGTAAGTATAGAAAGTAATGGAGTTTGATTCTGCAGGAAAAGACAGCAAATCAAAGTTCTTGCCTTGGGAAGACAGACTTTGTATAGCAGTGGATTCAGCCCAAGGTCAGGAAGTAAACTAAGTCACTTTGTGGTTTCACTTTCCGTTTCTCAAATCCTTCTCTCTCAATGTTTTTTCGCTATAAATTTTGTCTCAGGCTTGGAGTATCTTCATAATGGATGTAAGCCACCAATAATCCACAGAGATGTCAAATCCTCAAACATCTTGCTGAATGAAAACTTCAGAGCAAAACTAGCTGATTTTGGTCTATCCAAAAGTATCCCAAATGAAGGTGGAACTCATGTGTCAACTGCTGTAGCTGGTACTCCTGGTTATTTGGACCCTGAGTAAGTACTTCCCACTATATCTTTCCTAATACTTATTTTAGGTACAAAAACGAACGACAAGAATAAGTTACTTTAATACTCGAATATCTTCACAGATACCGGGGACACATTATTTGACTTGTATTTCTAATTTGTCTTGCAGGTACTATATAACAAACAGATTAACAGAGAAAAGTGATGTTTATAGCTTTGGAGTAGTTCTTTTGGAGATAATCACAAGTCTACCAGCCATATCAAGAAACCATGAGAGAGCTCACATAAGTCAATGGGTTAACACCATGGCTGCTAAAGGGGATATCAATGCCATTGTTGACTCAAGGTTAGATGGAGAATATGACAGTAACTCTGTTTGGAGAGCTGTGGAAATAGCAATGAATTGTGTGGCTGCAAACCCAGACAATAGGCCAACCATGAGTGAGGTAGTGGCTGAGATAAAGGAGTGTTTGGCAATGGAATTAGCTCGAACCAAACAGAGTGGTCCGAATACAGGAGATTCAATTGAACTGGTCGCCATGAATACTCAATTCTCTCCTCGAGCCAGGTAGTAACTTACCGGATCAGGATTCTCTCATGTAAGAGAAAAACATAATAGTGTCATGTGAAGAGAGAATTAGACACAATTAATAAATTTTGTGTCTACGTCTCTCTTCTTACATGACACCATTATATTATTTTTCTTCACATGAGAGAACCCAAATTTGTAACTTGCTCTATACAACAAGAAGAAGATCAATGTGCAAAGTGTAAATAATTGGATAGATTTGGTCAACAAAAAATTTGTAAACTAGATTTTATTATAAATAGACATATAAGCATGTTATGTTGATCATACTTTTAATAAAATCTATTTTCTATAACATGTTTAAATGTTTATTTACGATTGATTTAGTTTACAAAGTTTTTGAATTTCTTTGCAATAAATGAGGTTGTGGAGTGAAATAATGTTGCATCAAAAGTTAGTGTTTTGGTGCTTTAGATTGCATGTGTGTTCTTCCTGTGGAATGCTTATGTTGTGTTGTTCAAATGTCTATTTCATGTGAATATGTAAATTATAGAGGAAATGTAATAATTATGAATGAAAAACGGTGTATACTTTCTATCATATGATGCTACTCTTAGAAGATGGAATGAGAAAATTATTTCTTCTTAAGTTGGTAATTTAAGGATATTACCCCAAAAAAAAAAAAAAAACCTTATATCTATCATCGAAAGTAAAAATCTTTTAAAGATCTATTTCATATATTTTACATTTTCAATGTTGATTGGTACGAACTTCAGTACATCTCTCCAATCAATTGGTTTCTAAACTATTTAAGGTGGGTCCTTATTAATGTGAATTTATATTAATATTAACATTAACAAATGGTTCTATATGATTTGAAAGATATACTAAATTTCAATGGTACAGTACCATTGAACTTTTATTCCTTCGGTACATGAGAAATGATAATTTTTCTGCATTAAAAGTTAAAATGATAAGAAAAAAAAAACAAGAGACTCACTTTTCTCTCTCTCTCACTAATTAATGCATGCATATAAATGCATAATTACTCCTTTTCCTTTTTTAAAATTTTAATTATTTTAATAAAATTTAATAGCTCTTTTGATTAGTTGATTGACAAATTTTCCATTATGGTCCTAACATTTAGCACCTTTTTTAATTTAGTCTATAACGTTTGTTCAATCTCAATTTGGTCCCTCACATTTAGATTGATACCAATTGTGGAGGATGTAAAATATATTTACCAAAAAATTGGAGCTCTAAAAAATGAGAAGAATTTTAAAGAGATATAATTGAAGTCTCTAATTAATTAATCAGAAACTAATTGGAATTTACCTAGAAATTATGGAAGCATTATATGATTGACTTTGCAGTGAACAATGGAAGGGTCAACGAGAGTAGTATTCACTATTCAACATGGAATATAGTTGACTTTGAATACATATTTTTATAAAATTCAGGGAATTAATTAATCATTTAATTTGTTCGGTGGGAAATTCCGTTTGATCAAATCGCAAATTAAGATGCTAATTAATAGATTAATTAATACCAACTTCTTGAATTCGTCTTTGGCTTGGTACTATAATCTGCCATTCTCACGCGTTACATTAGATCAGAGAAGGCTAAAATCTTTTTTATTTTTTCTTTTCTCCACATTTTTTGGTCAACATTCAAAGGTTAGACTACATGCAATATTATTTCTATGAACTAAATTATTCAAGAAATTCATTTTTATTTAGAAATATATTATTTAATTCTCTTAGCATTAATTAGAAATATATGATTGCAGAATTTTATTTTTTGTCAACACAATTTACTTTTTGTGCATTATACATTTATTTCAAAAATAAGATTACTTAATTATATTTATTATTATATTGTTGGTTGGTTTTATTAGCCAAAAATACACTAAAATGAAGGTTTTTGCAATATGTAGCAAATATACTTACAATTGTGATTGATATTCATAAAAAAGTTTCAAAGAAAGTTATTAATATATTCTTAATATATCTCACTGTTAAGATTGTAAAGAGAGAAAGAATTAGAAAAAATCGTTGCACCTTATTATTCACCTTTGCAGGGTATTTATACATGAAAATAAGAAATCCTAATTAAACTCCAATAGTTATCCTTAAACGTGGATAACAATCTTATCTACCAAAATTCAAAATATAATATTCCTAAAAACTTATCCAAAAATATTCTTTCGTAATCTTAACTGTTTATAAAATATTTCAATTCAAATATACATATATCTAAATATATGTATATCCACAATACCCCCCCTCAAGTTGGTGCATGAAGATCTCGAATGCCCAACTTGCGAAGAAGGAAATCAAATTGTCGTTTCCCAAGCGCCTTTGTGAATATGTCAGCAAGTTGACCTTGTGTAGGGACAAATGTAGTGGCCAAGTTTTGGGAAGTGATTTCATCACGAAGAAAATGACAATCCACTTCAATGTGTTTTGTACGCTCGTGGAAGACCGGGTTCTGTGATATGTGCAAGGCGGCTTGGCTATCACAGTGGAGAGTCATAGAACTTGAATGATACACACCAAGACCCATTAGAATTGCTTTTAACCATTTTAGTTCACAAGTAGTCATTGCCATGGACCTATATTCTGCCTCTGCTGATGACCGAGAGACAATATGCTGCTTCTTTGTCTTCCAAGATATTGGGGAATTACCCAAGAATATTATCCAACCAGTGAGAGAGCGACGTGTTAATGGGCACCCAGCCCAGTCGGCGTCGCACCACCCATGAATCCGCAAGTCACACTTGCTGCTCAACTGAATGCCTTGACCTGGATTTCCTTTTAGGTAACGAACAACCCTAAGAGCTGCTTCCCAATGCTCTTCACGTGGCGTCGTCATGAATTGAGATAAGACGTGAACGCTGTAAGATAAATCAGGCCTAGTGAAACACAAGTATATCAGCCGCCCAACTAATCGACGATAACGTTCTGGATCTTCAAGCACTGAGCTAGTAGATAAGGCGAGACGATGGTTTTGCTCCAAAGGGATTGATGCTAGTCGTGCCCCTAATAGTCCTGCTTCAGAGATGATATCGAGTGCGTATTTACGCTGACATAGAAAAAATCCTTCTGGTCCACGAGCAACTTCCACCCCCAAAAAATACTTCAAGAAACCCAAGTCTTTCATGTAAAAACAGCTACTAAGATAAGATTTGAATTTTTGTATGGTAGTTGGATTATTACCAGAAATGATAAGATCATCAACATAGACAAGAACATTCAGCTGAACCTCTCCACGCTTCAATGTAAATAGAGAATAATCAGAATATGATTGTTGGAACCCATAAGTTTTCAATGCAGTGGACAATTTTGCGAACCAACAACGAGGGGCTTGCTTCAGCCCATATAACGACTTCCGTAAACGACACACTTTGTCGGAGTTTTTAAGTTGAAAACCAGGAGGCAATTTCATGTAAACTTCTTCGTGAAGGTCCCCATGAAGAAAGGCATTGTGGACGTCCATCTGATGTACCTCCCAGTTCATTGCAGCGGCAACAGCCAAAAAAACACGTACAGTCACCATTTTTGCCACAGGGGCAAACGTTTCAGTATAGTCAATACCCTCAACCTGATGGTTCCCGAGAATGACAAGTCGAGCTTTCAACCGTTCAACTGAACCATCTGAATGATACTTTATCTTGTAGACCCACTTACATCCGAGGGCTTTCTTCCCTGTTGGCAAGTCTGCCAATTCCCAAGTGTTATTGGCCTCAAGCGCGTCAATCTCGCGACGCATGGCGTCACACCAACGTCTATCTTTTACGGCTTGAGAGTAAGAAACAGGCTCCGTCTCTGCACTTAAAGCTGCAAGGAAATGTTTGTGCCTCGCAGAAAACTTATCACAATTCACATAATTAGCTATAGGATAGGGAGTACCTGAGGAACGATGTGATGCAAGTGGTGATGGCATAGATGGACTCATTATTTGGATGGTGTGCGTAACATAATCACGAAGACGAACTGATATTTCCTTTCTACGTTGCCCACGTCCTAACATCGTCGGTTGTCCTTCTGTTGTGTCTAATTCAACAGTGTTCTCATTATGTTCTTGTGGCAACATTGTGTCTATGACTTCTTGAGAAGTTCCCCCCCTTACTCCCAACTCGGAAAACTCATTAAGTGTGTCATCAAGAGACTCAAAGTGACTTGGATTGGGAGTGTCAAGAGCAGGAGTATTGGCAAAGGGATATTCATTTTCTAAAAATACTACTTCTCGAGACACAAAAAAATTTCGTTTATTTAAATCAAATAAACGTCAACCCTTCTTCCCATATGGGTACCCAACAAAAATACACTTTTGACTTCGACTTTCAAATTTATCACTTGTTTTCACATGAGCATAACATAGGCATCCAAAAACACGCAAGTGATTGTAGGGGGGTTCTGCACCATATAAAACACTAAAAGGTGTTTTTCCATCTAGGATTGAGGAAGGAGTTCTATTTATTAAGTATCCAGCTGTCAATACACATTCACCCCAAAACTCAATAGGAAGTGATGCTTGAAAACGCAATGCTCTGGCTACATTCAGAATATGTTGATGTTTTCTTTCTACCCTCCCATTCTGTTGAGGTGTCCCCACACATGATGTTTGGAAAATAATTCCGTTGTCAAGAAAGAATTGTTTTAGACATGTAAACTCAGTCCCATTATCCCTTCTCAAAATTTTAACTCTTTTATCAAATTGTCACTCAACCATAGAGAGAAACATTTTAATATAGCATGAGAAGTTTCTGATTTATCAACAAGTAAGTATATCCAAACAGCACGGGAAAAATCATCAACAATAGTTAAAGAGTATGATGCTCCACAAGAAGAAGTAGTTCTATAAGGGCCCCATAAATCACAATGAACTAAATCAAAAGTGGCTGAAGCTTTTTGTTTGCTAACAGGAAATTTAGCTCTACTGTGTTTAGCCCTTTGACATACCTCACAATGTTTCTCCAGTCTATCTTTACAGTTCTCAGTACTAACTTCAGGAATTAACTTTGTTGTTTTTAAGGAAGGATGTCCAAGTCTCTTGTGCCATAGTTCAAGGGATGTGGTAGTTTCAGTCTTCATTGCATGAGCTTGTGCCAAGTTGCAAAAATAATAGAGTCCATCTTGCCTTTCACCCGCACCAATCAGAGTCCTCGAAGTGCGCTCCTGTATAACACACAAATTATGAGTAAATTGAACAATATAATCGTATTGTTCAGTTAATTGTGATACTGAAATTAAGTTGCAAGTCAACCCGGGCACATAAAGCACATTTTTCAAACAAAAATTTCGATTGAGATTAACCGTCCCTTTTTTGGTAGCAACAGTATTGTTCCCATCTATCAACCCAACAAGACATTGGTTGATTTCTTCTAAGTCACGTAGAACCTTCATCTCGCCTATCATATGATTCGAAGCTCCGGTGTCGATAATCCAAGTCATGGAGTTACCAAACATCGTATTAGTTGTCGTAGGTTTTGACCCATCAAACATTTGAAGAAGCGTTTTCCATTGTGCAGCATCCAATCCAGGTAGAGGTGTTGATTCCACCTCGTTTATGACCGTGGGGGACGACGGTGCAACACCTGTTTGGGCATTGTTGGCACGAAACGTCCCGGCCATGGTTAAAAATTTAACCAGGCTCTGATACCATGTTAAGATTGTAAAGAGAGAAAGAATTGGAAAAAATCGTTGCACCTTATTATTCACCTTTGCAGGGTATTTATACATGAAAATAAGAAATCCTAATTAAACTCCAATAGTTATCCTTAAACGTGGATAACAATCTTATCTACCAAAATTCAAAATATAATATTCCTAAAAACTTATCCAAAAATATTCTTTCGTAATCTTAACTGTTTATAAAATATTTCAATTCAAATATACATATATCTAAATATATGTATATCCACAATACTCACTTTTTTTTTCTCTCTTTTTTATGAAAATGCACATAATAACCTCTAAATTATAAGCAGTGATGTGTGAATAATTCCCTTCAATTATAATAGTTGATTTATAGATTTTTTAAACTTAATTTTTTTTGGGCTAAAGTACTATTTTGGTCCTCAATGTTTGCATGAAGTTTAATGTTGGTCCTCAATGTTTCAAAAGTTTAATAATGGTCTTCAAAGTTGTTTTTTTTTTATCGATTTTGGTCATTGAGCGTAACATCGGTTAAGTTTTGCCGTTAAATGATAATGTGGCATGCTTATGTGGCACACCATCTGTCATATGTGTCATATTTTAATGATGTGGCATGACACATCACTGCCACGTTACCCCAAATTGCCATATCTTCTCTCCTTCATCATCATCTGGGGTGACGTGGCAGTGATGTGTCATGCCACGTCATTAAATATATGATACGTAGGAGAGAAGGTGTGCCACATAAATATGCCACGTCATCATTTAACAGCAAAAGTTTGTTGAGGGTTTTAGATAAACTTTTATAGTTCACAAGTTATTTACGCTTGACCTAATTAAGTTGGGGAAGGTTTTTACATTTTAACCTAGTAAATATTACTACTATTCTTTTTGGTGAATAGCTAGGCGGTATTTTCCAGCCGGTAGTTAGAGACTAATTCTCCCGAGATGTAGAGATAACCGAAATGAGTTTTGTCTCTCCCAACAAAGCCTTCTTACTACTATTCTTTCAATTATATACCACATGTGTTCTTTAAAATGAGAAAGATGTCAATGTGAGTTAGTGCAAATAGTGAAAGGTTCAGAGAAAAGTTTTCGCTTCAAAAATTCTATTTGGTGAGCATCCGCGATCTCGATTTAGAGAGTTCCTTTACATCTAAGGATTAGTTGAGTTGGGATCCGGATTTGCTAAAGTACAAATTTAGTGAAGTGTGTAAAGTGCGCATCTTGAGCTATTAGATGAAACTATTACAGTACGGACACGAATCTCTATTTTTATTTAACGATCTGGATGGTGCATTTCATACACTTTACATTTTGCACTTTATTAGATTTAATTTCATTGAGTTGTGTGACTAAGTAAAAATACTTGCAATTTAGACCTGTGTAATAATTATACGAAGAGAAGACGTGTGAGGCTAATTGACTTGTGATACTTATTGAAATTTCCTAGTTTCACTAATAATTTCATGCCAGCTGTATATAGAAAATCTTGGTGCCTAATCATTATGCCATAATCATTAATGAAATTAGTTTTGACTCGGTCCAATTATATTAGAATATATCAACAATTTCCATTAATTAACTCACATTATCTCACAACATTTTATGGGTTTACAATATATTATTGGGTTTATCTAATAAGTATTTTAAAGTATTTGTTAAATTTTTTTATTGATTAAAAAGAATTTATTATCCAGTAAAAAATTAATAAGAATACTTTTTAAAACTTTTTCGTTGATTAAAATGAATCTTTAACTAGAGCACTAATTAGTAAAATCTCACAAAAAATAACCCGGAGAAACTACTTGTTAGAAAAGATACCGTTAAGTGAAATGATTCATTAATTTTTAACAAAACGTCAAGAGTTCGATCATTGATTTTGAGTATATAAATGAAGCAATTTTAATCGAATGGTCAATTATTCTATCATATTACAAATTAACGAAAAAATTAGTTAATATGCTCAACATTTAATAGCTTATTTCTGAAACTAAAAACTACTAGAAATACCTATATTTATTATTTAGTGTATATATCTCATCTTCAATAAAAAAAAATACCTGTCAAGAAAAAAAAATATTGCATATTCCCTCCATATACATATATAGTTCAATATAATATTATATGAGACCCTCAAGTTATTTGATGCATTGATATGTTAGATTTAATATCGATATATGTGTATTATACACTCAATGCATAATTGGCAAAATATCTTTAAAAAATTAAAGCTTTGTATATAAACTAGCTTGTTAAGACTTCAACGTGTGTAGTTGCAACCTTAAGAAATATATATATAATTATATATTATCAGTATGCTTTAATTTTATCTTACAGACTAATAATAACAATTTTGTATTATGGAATGTCAACTAAATAAGTGGCATTTTGTTATTAATTAGTATTTTCAGTTGAAATTTTAAACAGTTGGTGTTAGAATCAGGTTTTTTTAATGAGAAATACATGCCATGCATATCTGGTATTGGACTTTTCTCTTCTAAAGCCAATTAAGAATTATCATCCATTTAAACTTTATTTTTTTTATTATAAAGATCCTTAACAAGTTGATGCTTTTTTTTGTCTACTTATGAAGTCATGGCATCAATTCTTAAGGACAAGTCACAGTTTTTTTTTTAATCATTTGAATTTCTCACTATATTAGGTAAGAAATGAATGATTTGAAGTATAGGGTAAAGTATTTTTTGTATCTACCGTTTGCATCTTCAATCAAATATATCTCTATAACATTTGATATAGTCAATTATATATGTCCCCAATTAACATTTCATTGTTAATTAGAGCGAGTAATCTTACATTTTTCACTAGCACCGTCAAAATTAACGATTGTGACTTACGTGACTGTGATATACCGTATATAAACTAATTATTCCAAAACAATAAATTTAACCGTAGCATAAAAAAGTTATTTTTGGAGTAAATTATTATTTTAGTCCAAAAAATACACATTGTCACAATTATTTAATCCTTAAAAAGATATAATTTAAATCTTTAATTTTTTTCTAAAAAATGTTGCTCCAAATCAATTTGGTCCATACATTAACATTGAGTAAAATATTATTTTGGTCCTTTTTAGATAGCACTTTTCTCAATTTGGTCCTTCTTAGATGGCCTTTCTCAATTTAGTCCTTTTTAGATTAATCAGTTATCAATTTGGTCCTTACCGTTAAAATTACTAATGGAGTTAGTTGAGGTGGATAATTTGGGGTAACTTTATAATTTTTAAATATTAAGAGGGTTTTTTAATGTAATTATTTTGGGAAATTTTATAATTTTCCCAAATTGAAAATGGTACTATGTTTTTTTTTTTCAATTTGTGAAAATTACAAAATTGCCCCAAAATAATTACATTAAAAAGCCCTACTATTATTTAAAATTATAAATTTACCCCAAATTATCCACTTTAGCTAACTCCGTTAGTAATTTTAATGGTAAGGACCAAATTGATAATGGATTAATCTAAAAAGGACTAAATTGAAAAAGGCCATCTAAAAAGGACCAAATTGAAAAATGTGCTATCTAAAAAGGACCAAAATGATGTTTTACTCCATTAACATTAGTAATTAACATGAATTTAACATAAATAGTGACTTAGCATAAACTATATATATGTTTGATGGGCAGTTTAATAAATGATAGCTACTCTCATATTAACTAATTTCTGTCAATATACAATGTAGACACTTATAAGTTGATTAAAGTTACATTTTTAGATGATGATATATTTTTATCTTTTTAGGAAATAAGTTGAGATAAAGTATACGTTTGAAAGATTAAAACAGTAATTTACTTTTATTTTTATTGATAAAAAACATATTAATAGAGAGAAAATGTATATGTAATTAATTTTTTAAACTAAACAGATGATAAATGTAATTTAATCAAACTTCAACAAATTTGGTGTGTAATTTACTCGTACGTGAAGTCTCTAAACTATAGCAGGAGGAGAATTGACTATATTACAAAATAGGTTACCATATCATATATATATATATATATATATATATATATATATATATAAGTATACCATCCTCTTTGTCCCTTAAGCTAGACACACAGAAAATGCAAAAGATGAAGGGAATAATGCTGAATCCCTTTCTCTATGCATTGCTTGGGCTTCTTCTAACTATTGAGGTTGCAATGATTCAAGCTCAAGATCAATCAGGTAATTATATGTTCTTCATCATCTAAACTCACACACTTTCCTTACTTAAACTCATCAATACATAATTAATTAATCGTCAACGTGATCTGGCATAGATGTTAGGGATTTGTATTTTCTTAATCATCACCTCTTGAGTTCAATCTTAGAGGAAACTGAGAATGGAGGGTCGTCCGCTGGGAGGCTTGCCTCCAGCAATGGACCTTACAATATTCAAGGAATTAGTCACCAGAGCCATTCTGGTGACTTTGGTTTCAGACAAAAAAAAAGAAAAAGAAGTCACATAATACTAATGTGTCGTGGCACATATTGATGGTAATAGGTCTGTGTTCCCTTAATCATATTGTCTCCTGAGGTCAATCCTTACATGGGTCTGTTAATCTGTTTGTGTAGGATTCATAAGCATAGACTGTGGGTCACCCACAAACTCAAGCTACACAGAGAAAACCACAGGCATAAACTACATTTCAGATTCAAAATTCATCCAAACAGGGGAGAGCAAGAGCATAATGGCAGCATACAAGAGTCAATACCAGCAGCAACTAGCATACTTGAGAAGCTTCCCTCAAGGGAAGAGAAATTGCTACACAATAAACGTCACAAGCTGGACTAAATACATAATCAGAGCCACTTTCCTTTATGGGAACTATGATGGAAACAATGAGATCCCAGAATTTGACCTTTATGTGGGAAATGATCTGTGGGAGACAGTGAAGATCAAGAATGTGTCACTTGATGTGGACTATGAGATCATTCATGTGCCTTCTTTGGATTATGTTTATGTGTGTTTGGTTAATACAGGTTCTGGGACTCCTTTCGTTTCAGCTCTTGAATTGAGGACTTTGAATAATGATAGTTATGTCACTCAATTTGGGTCGCTCTCTCGCTTCATGAGGTTTGATTTGGGATCCATCACCAACAAGACATATAGGTGAGTCATTCATGATTCCTTTGCTTTTGGCTCTTTTTTTTTTTTTTTTGATTTTGTGGGCAAGTAACATCTTTTGCGAGTATGTTAGATCGTTTTTTTTCATCATTTTTTTTACTTTTATTTATACTTGAGAAATTGTAAATTTTTTTAAAGAATGAGATATATAGACACAAAACATAAAATATTCGACACAAATCGGGACTTACCATGAATGATTTATGAATCGGACTAAATAGTTAGTCTCTGATCTAATTCATGGTAGATCTCATTTTATGTGGGATTTTTAATTTTTTTTTGTCTATATCTTTCATGCTTTAGATATTCTTTAGAAAAATTTACAATTTCTCAAATTTAAATAAAAATGTGAAGAAAACTATCCAAAAAAGAAAAGATGGTCTAACATCCTAAAGCACAAAGGAGTCAAGCAATTGGATCCGCTCTCAAATAGATCAGAGTAAGTTAACATTTGGTCTTGAAAGATGTAATTTGTCTTAGTTTAATCCATAAAATATGAGAGTTAAATTTAATCTCTAAAAGATACATATTATCTCAATTTAATCCTTAAAAATCTTCATTGACATAATTGATTAAAAATTATATAAGAATTGCATGGCTCACTTGGTTACCTTCCGCCCATGACAATTGCATTTCTTGAGTTCGATTCCTGGTGATGCCTCATTTAGTGGATTATCCGTAAGAACTTTTGTAAGTGCTCTCTGAGCCGGAGACTTGTCCTGACCCTAGACTGGGGCGCCATTCCCTGACCTAAATTTTTCTCTAAAAAAAAAAAATATACAAGAATTAAATTAATACAAATTTTATTTTTCAAAAGAATTAAATGGAGAAAATAATTTGTGAGTTGGTCTAAATTAAAGAGGTTTTTGGCGCAAATGCCTTGAATTTGATTTACAGGTACAAAGACGACATTTCAGATCGTTATTGGGCGCCGATTTCCTTCTCAGATTGGACACAATTGAGCACAACGCTCACCGATAATTCTTTCACTCCCAACAATTTCTCCGTTCCGGCGGTCGTTTTGAGCACCGCAGCCACGCCGGTGAACGACACTGCTTCCTTCGATTTCTATTGGGACTCTGACACCACAAACGACCAGTACTACGTCTACTTGCACTTCAACGAGGTCGAGCTTCTCGCTCAAAACGACACCCGATCTTTCGACGTTTTTCTCAACGGCAAGAATTGGTATGGCCCTTTGTCTCCTGGCTACCAGATGCCTAATACCCTGTACACTTCTTCTGCTTTGTCCGGAGAAAAGCGCTATCTCTTCTCTCTTTCTCGGACGGAGAGTTCAACGCTTCCGCCAATTCTCAATGCTCTTGAGGTTTATACTCTCAGAGATTTCTCCCAATCCTACACTCACCAAGATGACGGTATGCATATATATTTATCTTTGGTTTGATTTTGGAATTAGGAGATAAGACTTTCTATTGTATTTCTTAGCTATTGGTTTTATGACTTCTTTTTGGCTTTATAGATCCATCCCCTATAGGATAGAGTACTTTTGTTGAATATTAATACTTAATAGTCTCATATGAAACTGTCTTGTAAGAGATGTAAATCCAGCTTCACAAATAATCAATTCAAGCTACTAGTCACAGGGTCTAATAATTATAACAATATGGCATTGCTTTTGATGTATGTTGTGCTTTTTGGTGTCATTTTGAGCTTTAAACTATGTTAAATGACAAGAAAATTTTATAAATTGCACATCAAAATACCAGTTGATGCTATCACAAATATCAAGAGAACTTATGGGGTGAAAAGGAATTGGCAAGGAGATCCATGTGGACCAGTAGAATTCATGTGGGAAGGTCTAAATTGCAGTGTTGATTCTGATAACATACCAAGAATCATATCCTTGTACGTTCAAATCTCAAAACAATCATTATTCATAATTCTTGAGTTTAAACTAGCAGTTGTTTAAATAACTTGGAAATGCAATCAGGGATTTGTCTTCAAGTGGATTGACAGGGGAGATTCCTTCTTCCATCTCTAAGCTCGCAATGCTGCAACACTTGTAAGTGTCTCAATCTTATTCCTATTGTCCTTTTCCTGTTTTTCTTTTTCTTTTTTTTACCCTCTCTCTTCTGGGAAGCTCAAAATTATAACACTGCATTTATTTGAATTGCACCTTACAGAGATTTATCAAACAATAGCTTAAGTGGAACAGTACCTGATTTTCTCACTAAATTGCAGTCTCTACAAGTCTTGTAAGTTAATCACATACTTGATGTATTCCTATTGGTTTTAAAAGAGAAAAAAGGTGTCATATTTGATTTTTTATTCTCTCTTTTTTGCAGAAACTTGGAGAACAACAACTTCACAGGTTCAGTTCCTAGTGAACTTGTTGACAAGTCAAAGAAAGGTTCACTATCATTGAGGTATATAGTACCATCCATGATTATTGTTTTTAGGAATGATGAACACTGATATTCACTTTTGGGAGAATCATGTCCAAAAAGTTAGCTTGTAAAGTTACTGAGTTAAAAGGTTTATAATATGGGTCTCAAGTTTTATACTTTGCAATTAGGAACATATAAAACATTATCTCAGAACTTGAAAAATTAAATGCACCAGTAAAGGTATATGTAAGTCTTACTCTGACTTTTCATTGACATCTTATTGATTTAGCGTTGGGGAAAATCCGAATCTATTATGTGGATCTGCTTCTTGCAACTCTGTGGCGGTTAAGGAGGAGAAGAAGAAAACAAATATAGTTATTCCCATAGTAGCATCAGTTGCTGGGTTTTTGGTTCTTGTAGTAATTATAGTTGTTGTTATCTTCTGTTTCTGTCGCCCTCGAACAGGACAACCTACTGGTAAGAATGCTTTCTTTTTTCTTATTTAATTTTGATTTTTCATTTGAAGACGAAAACGTAATAAAGTTCTTAAGTGTTTGCTATAAGGTTCCTTAATAAAAATACAGTGTGTAGGTCAAACTTTTTAAAAGAAAAACAATTTTTTTAATGTGTTCTTACTTTTGACGATGAGCCTCGAAAGAACAGTAAGATGTTTTCACTTGACCTGGAGATGGCTTCAAATTTTGGAAACAACCTTTTTGTTTGCAGGGGTAAGGCTGCACCTCCCTTGACCCCACGTGATGGGAGTCTCGTATTGCCGCCATTTTTTATACTTCTATTGAAGAACCTTAATAGCAAAAACTTTTCAATTTCATATATATTCTTATTTCCTTGTAGTTTTTAAACAATGGAATCCATTTTTCTTTTCATGATATCTAGCAACTGTGAGTATGAGCAATATTAAAGTGGAGCCCACAAGCAGTCCAAGTATAACTCCAAATGTCTCATTACTGGAAGCCAAGCAAAGGCAATATTCATACACTGATCTTGTTAAGATGACCAACAACTTTGAAAGGGTTCTAGGAAAAGGTGGATTTGGGACAGTGTACCATGGCTTCATTGATGATGGTACTCAAGTAGCTGTGAAGATGCTTTCCCAAACATCAGCACAAGGATATCAGCAATTTGTAGCAGAGGCAAGTGGCGTTTATTTTATAATTGCACAAAAATTTATCTGAGCTCAACCAAAAATGAGGTTAATATAACATTATTGTAAGTGACTTTGATTTTCAGGTCAAACTTCTTTTGAGAGTTCATCATAGAAACCTTACTTCCCTTATTGGGTACTGCAATGAGGAAAACAATACAGGCCTCATGTATGAATACATGGCAAATGGAAATCTATATGAGCATCTTTCAGGTATGATCACAAACTTATCAACAAATGTAATTTTTAATTTGTTGATCACATTTTGTCAAATGCATCATAAGTATTGAAACTTTAATTATACAGGTAAAGATAGCACTGCAAAATTCTTGACTTGGCAAGACAGACTCAGAATAGCAGTGGATTCAGCCCAAGGTTAGAAAGGAAACTAGATGTGTAAATTTCATCTTCAATCTTGATTAGGTTCTTTGATTCCTTCCCTCCATATTGATGCTAAAAAGCTTGATTTCAGGACTTGAATATCTGCACAATGGTTGTAGGCCACCAATAGTTCACAGAGATGTGAAATCTACAAACATCTTACTGAATGAAAACTTCCAAGCAAAACTGGCTGATTTTGGCTTATCCAAAAGTTTTCCCACTGATGGAGGCACGCATTTGTCCACAGTTGTTTGTGGAACTCCTGGTTACCTCGATCCTGAGTAAGTGTTTCAACTTTCAATTACAAGCTTATGCATTGTTTTCATTAGAAGAACATTCATCTTGTTACTAATATATAGAATAATATTGATTAATTTTCTTTTCTACAAGTATATTACTAAAAGAAAACTTTAAAAACCTACATATGCCATGTGTTGTGTCATGTTCGATACTTCTATATTTTTTGAAGTTTGACATCTCAATGTGTCCGTGTCTGTGTTATGTCAGTGTCGGTATCAGTGTCTGTACTTCACTAAAGTTCATATTCATCTTTATAATTTCTGATGAGAAATGAACTATGTTGCAAGTTGTAAGCTCTGCCTTTTTCTTTTTGTAGGTACTACATATCAAACAGATTGACAGAGAAAAGTGATGTGTACAGCTTTGGAGTAGTTATTTTGGAGATAATCACAGGTCAACCAGCAATAACAAGAGCCCAAGGCCAAGAGAACACAAACATTATTCAATGGGTTAAGTCAAGGTTGAGTCAAGGGGATGTCAAGAACATTGCAGACTCAAGGATACAAAGCAATTTTGAGATAAGCTCTGTTTGGAAAGCTGTTGAAATAGCAATGGCTTGTGTCTCTCCCAACCCTACCAAAAGGCCAAACATGAGTGAGGTAGTGAAGGAGCTTAAGGATTGTTTGGCTATAGAGATAGCACAATCCCAAGATGCTGAAAACAATCCATCAGTTGAATTGCTCACCATGAATTTCACTACTGAACTCAACCCCAGAGCTAGGTAATTCCTTCCATGTTAAGAAAAATAAGAAACCTGGAAGCTTTGGGTTTAATACTTAATTATTAATGTTTTCTGTACCTTGATTTGTTGAAAATTGAAAATATTGTATGTTTATTAATTTGCAGATTTGCTTACATTTATATAGTTCCTTCTGCTTGTTTCTTTCTTCTTGATTTGTTTTAAGCAAGTGTATGATCTAAATGAACAATCATTTTTCTATGTATTACTTCTATGAATGATCATAAATTATCCTGATATAATTAATTATATATTAATTGTCCAAAATAATGAAATCGTCAAAGTTTTTATCTTTTCATCTTGATTCCTGCATTACCTATATTCTTAGTCATTGGAGCTCTTTTGAACGCTTTGATTTTGGCCTGCAGGAAGGTCAAATTGTGAGGTAACCCCTAACCCAAAAAGTAAAATTTTTAAAACAGTTTTTTTTTTTTAAAAAAAAAAAAAAGGACCGGGCTGGAGCTAGTAAATCGCAATCCTGCCTTTTTTTTTAGCCAATGAAGAGTGGACTGTGAAGTTTGAGGCGCTTACTCCATAAAGACAAAGATTCGAGTTTTATGATAGGTGTGAAGATTTTATTGATGGGTGATATGTAAATTTAATCATAAATTTTCAAAAAGGTTGAGATAAATTCTCTAAACTTAATAAAATATCGGTGTATACTCTCACCTAAACTTTAAATTACAAAAAAAAAAAACCTAACTTTCTTTATTAAAATGGGTAAAATGAGGAAAAAAGAAATAGGTGGGAGAAAAATAGAATATGATATTTCAAAAATATATTTGTTATGCAGGAAAATAAAATTATATTATAAGACTAAAATGGACATTAGGATGTCAAAATGGGCCGAACTACCGATGAGTTGGACCTGACTTGCCTTGGCCCATCCTATTGGGTGGAACTAAAATGTTGACCCAGCCCAGCCTTTGATGGTCTTTGGGCTGGCCATAGACTTTTTATGATTTTTTCTATTTTTTTGTAAAAAAAATGGTTTTATTTTATTAAATATTAATATATTAAGAATAAATATTACAAATTGACTTACAAAGACCGTAATTAAAAAGTTATTTAATATAATTTATTTTCTAAATCAACGTATTATGAATTCAGATTTATTTCTATAAAAAAATTATGAATTAATATTGCAAATTGAACTAGAAAAATGTAATTTATTTTACATTTTAATATATTTTGAATGAATATTACATATCAATATAAGATATAGTATTCTACATGATATAAATTGTTTTTAAATATTTAAAAAATTAAAAAAAAAAGAAAAGAAAAAAAAGTCCATATGTGTCGCCACTAGAAGTCCACCATATTCAAATTGTAAATTACCAATTATAATTAATTTCACCTAGTGAACAAAAATTCTACTGCAAAAGTGGAATGATGGAAAGAAACCATGAGATAAACTTGATACATGATTAACAGTCTTCAAGTAAAAGTAGTCCCTTGAATAATGGATTGTGGAGTCATCTCCATAGCCAAACATTGTTTCAATTCCACAACAACCTCACTCATGCTTGGCCTATTCATGGAACTTGATGCTGCACAAGCCATGGCAGTATCTAAGACTTTCCTTACAGAGCCACACTCATATTCTCCTCCTAATCTTGAATCCACAATATCATGAATCTCCCTTTCAGGCACCATACAACTCACCCACTGAATTATGTGAGCTTTTTCCTCACTTTTTCTGATTGCAGGCCGGCCTGTTATTAGTTCAAGTAGAACAACCCCAAAGCTAAACACATCACTTTTCTCATTCAACCTGCTTGACACATAGTACCTGCATTCACCAATGACAGTAAACAAGAACAAAACATCAATCTGAGTTTTTTTTTATTTTGGGGGATTTGACTTGAAATAAATACTTACTCAGGATCTAGATATCCTGGGGTGCCAGCAATAACTGTGAGTACATGGCTTTCACCTTCTTCAGGAAAGATTTTTGACAATCCAAAATCAGCTATTTTACCCCTCAATTTCTCATCCACCAAGATGTTTCTAGATTTAATATCTCTGTGAACAATGGGTGGTTTACAACTTTTGTGCAGGTATTCCAAACCTACGGTTTAAAACTTCAAGTCACTTTTATTTGAGAAGAAGAAAATCATAAACAAAAGAGAAATGAATGGGGTGTTGTGGTTCTTTTCTGACCTTCTGCAGCATCCACCGCAATTTGGATTCTTTGTTTCCAACTCAAGTGCTTTTCACTATCTGCATTCAATACGCAAGTGTTAGCTTTGTAAGAGAAACAATCTGTACTACATTGCTTAGTTAAAGGGTTAATAAGCTGTATATATAGGTTAAGGTAATCCTCTCCCCTTGAGAGCTCTTTTGGGGTGAGTTAGGCCTCTTAAGATGGTATTAGAGCGGGCCTGGGCATGTGTGGATGGATGAGCCTTATTGTGGGCTGCCCTGGAGATAACCCGTTGGCTTCATGCTCCTATGTCGGTCGTTAGGGGGGCGTGTTAATGTCCCACATTGCTTAGTTAAAGGGCTAATAAGCTGTATATATAGCCTAAGGTAATCCTCTCCCCTTGAGAGCTCTTTTGGGGTGAGTTAGGTCTCTTAAGACAATCCCTTATTATTATTCTATTTTATTCTTTTTGTGTAGATTCAAAGTTCAAACACTTCATTTAATACCTGATAGATACTTAGCTAAGTCTCCATTTGGCATATACTCATAAATAAGTGCCATATTGGTGCCTTCATGGCAGTACCCCAGGAGAGGAGTCAAACACTTGTGATGAACTTTGGTAAGAAGTCTGGCCTGTAAACAAAAAGGTCATTATTCCTTCAGGTGAAGTCTCAAGTCCCTTAATTAGCAAACATAAAGACAAGAAAGGTATGCAAATATAGAGACGAAACAAAGGAATGTATCATACCTCTGCCTGGAATTGCAGATACCCTTGAGTTGAAGGAGAGAGCATCTTAACAGCAACTTGAGTGTTACCTAGATGGCCATGGTAGACTGTTCCAAATCCTCCTTTTCCCACAACCCTTTCAAAGTTGTTGGTGATATCAAGGATTTCTGCATATGTAAGTTGTTGTTTCTTTGATCCTACCTTCTTCTTGATGTTGGATAACAACATCAGCCTCTTACTTATGCTGGAATGGAAACCTTGAGTGTTGTTGGGCTTGTTAACTGTGACAACAAGTAGGATTGCCTCAGAAATATTAGTTTCACTGACATTCTGTGTTTTAAGGGTGAGTATTTGATAAATTATATATGCCATAATTAGAATCCATCACTGTTGAAAACTAACCAAATCATTAGCTTTTTCAAGGTAATTTATGAATTAAAAAGAAATATTAGAACTAAGGTTGCATAGTTTTACACTGATTGTGGCATTGTGCTAGTCTGTGAATATAAGAATTAATCATATAGTTTTTATTTATTTCTCTTCCAACAGTTTCCTACCATGTGATACAAAATAAATGCTACTTATTATACCCTTAACACTACAATGAGAGGTCATGATTAGGATTTTGGGTATTTTATAGGACAGCATTAGGAGAGATAACAAATAAGGGTGGGCCGCACACATGTGGGTAGTACAGCACTAAGAGAGATAACAAATAGGGGTGGGCCCCACTCCTATTTGTTATCTCTCCTAGTGCTGTACTATAAAGTACACACTGGATCTACTCTCCATGATTAAGGTCGCACATCGTGATCAATTTTATAAACAAGAGTAAATATAAGTATTAAATTAGTGCTCCCATATTTTGGTTCCCTGTTATTTCCATTTAGTTAGCCTACCTTAGTTGTCTCCTTTTGAATATTGATTAACTGATTCCTACTTTTATTATTCATTATAAAAAGCAAAAGGAAATAGATTATTTACAACTCCACTTAGATGTCTTCTTTTTCTTTATGGAAAAAAGTGACAGCCGCATTACTTTTAATAGATATATATTGGTTTTTTTAGAGGGAAAGGAAGGCTGAAGTTAAATATAGTTCACCTTTTTGTCTTCTTTTAAACATGGAGAAGATGATAGCTACTAATACTATAATGAAGGCTCCTCCAATTGTTGAAGCCAATGGAATGACTATAATGTCCTTATGATTCTCTTTGCAAGGACCCGGGTAGCAGAGTCTTGGATTTTTCCTCCACCTAGAATTTTGAAATGAGCTGAATGTGAGTCATTAACCAATAATGGCTTCCAGTATTTAAAATTTTTATAGCTCATGGGAAATGAAAGTCACATCAGAAGCAGAGTATCATGAGAATGGATCCAATGCTGTACAACATAAAAAAGTAAGGAGAGAAAGTGATATATTGTGGTTCCCACATGTGAGTCCCACTTATGTGTAAGACCCACTTATGTGTCACTCTCTCTCCTTACTTTTCTATGCTGTACAACATAGGATCTATTCTCCAACATCATCTAAAAAAATTGAAACTTGACAGGGAGGGGAGCATATATAAATATGTACCCCAATTGAAGCGATCCATTGTTTATTCTCTCAGTAAGTTGTTGTGGTATTTCTCCAGAAAGATCATTTGCTTCTATGTTTCTGATATGGAGCCAAGTGAGTATCAAACTATCAATCTTTTGATGGATATCACATGAAATCTCAAAGAAATCAATATCAAAACAGTTGACTTACAGTAACTTTAAGAACTCTAAATGAGATAAATCAGGCACCTTCCCGGTTAATTTGTTATTTGATAGATCCCTGAAAAGATGAACATAATTCCACATTAAGAAGGGTTGTTTTCTCTTCTTAGTTCTTACTATTTATTTCTACTTAACAGATTTATATACTTACAGAGATTCTAGATAAGTAAACTTGGTTATCCATGAAGCGATCGTCCCATTTAATCCACTAGAGGATAAATTCCTAAAAACAAGATTAGACCAAGTTTTACTATACTACTATTGAAAAGAAAAAGAGGCAATACATAATGTGTACAAAATGCTAGCATATACTTACAAATGTGTGATTCTGTAAGGGTCAGATTCAGATCCATTATTGCTGCAGTTAAGACCTTCCCACATGAAAGCCTTTGGTGTACAAGGATCTCCATTCCAGTTTCTCTTGATTCTATATAATTGCCTGATGCTTGTGATAGCTTCATCTATAAGTTATCACAAAAAATTAAATCAGAATATGTGAAAAACTGAGAGAGCAAGATCTGGGTATCTGATCACATACATTCATTTTGGTCTGTTTGTGAGGTTGAAACATTTAATACTGCAAACATCTCCAATGCATTGAGAAGGGGTGGAAGAGTTGATCTACTAGTTCTATTGATCCATACTTGTCTTCCAGTTGCCCCATATAGACCTTCAACATCATATGCTTCAGCATATAGGTAGGGAGGTTGGTATGGTTCTGATGGAGACCAGTGATTATCCTCACCCACAAAAATGTTGAATTCTCTAATTTGGTTTGAAAGATTCTGAATTTCAGTGAAGTACAGCAATGGCTCATACATGGAGAAATCATTCATGGGACTGAAAGAGAATGCTATATAATCACTGAAATCTGCAGGGATTGCTGCTGTTTTCATAACAATGGAAGGGACAGAGAATGTGGTGTACATAGAATCATCTACTGAGACGTTAAGTGAAGTACTTATGGGACTCAAGTCACGTGAGTAATAGGGTGTCCATATTCGATCATATTCATCATCTGGATATCTTCATATATACAAGAGAAGAAAACCAAACAAGAATATCAGATCAGATTATAGCAGTGAAAGAATTTTCTCTTTTTTTCTGTATCTGATGTCCTTAAAATGGCTTACCTCACTATTTTACCATCCTCTGAGCCTAGATTCAAGCGCGCCATGAGGATGCCGCCAAATCCAAATTCAGAGCCATAATTTTGAACTAATCTGCGCTCCAAAACTGATATAAATGGTGTACCCTTGTTTTTACAAAGACAAACATGAATTTGGTCATTCCATACAGAAGGGTAAACAATTTCTTTAGTCACTATGCTGGATGCATTATCAAACTCCACAGAATCCCAGAATGAGACATCAATATAAAGATCAAATTTTGGAGTGGAGTTTTGTTGATCATAGTTACCATACATGAACCTGGCTCTGATTAAATATTGTACACTGTCATTACCTCGAGAAGGATTATCCAAGACATAGCAATTCCTATTTCCCTCTGGAAAACTTCTGACATACCAAAATTGTCTATCAAGGGAATTGGTCTTGTGCTCTGCTGATATACTGTAGCTTTTTCCACTGTTTATCAAGCTATCATCATCATCATCTGCTTGGTAAGTGAGCTTAGTATTATTGTCCACATAGCTTGTTTCATTAACAAGTCCACAATCGATGCTAATGAAGCCTAAGAAAAAAGGGAAGCATAAGATTCATTATAATGAACAAGAAGTGCATATATTCAGCAGAGTGAGGTTTGAATAACCAACCTGGTGGATTCTTGCCATCTACAAAAACTGTAGTCAAAGAAAACAGAAGCACTGGCAAGAAGAGACATCCTGCCATTGAAGATTTCACTATGCAGAATATGGGTATGTGTAATTGTGGATCTCCATGCATATGATATAAGATTCCAAAGTTATTTATAATTCATTAATCATTCAGTGATGCTATATCTGTGTAAGAGACATCCTTTAACAAATGGAGTTGAGTCACAATGTTTATATTTCATTTTTCTTGCTTTTTCTGTTCTTTGTTGACTGATGTCCTATTATACATTACTGTGTCCCACAATGGGACATTCCTTGTTTAAATTTCTCTATGTTATGCAATTTGCTTTTGTGAATGCACTTCCCACATGTATTGGTGGTTGGTGACTTGGTGCCTTTCATACATATATATATATATAATATACCAATTTCACGTGGTTATTATTTTATTTGTGCTTAAGCGAATTTGTTCTGTAAAGCATGAATAATATATTTAGACACATTATTTTAGTAAAACTAAGTTTCATTATGTTAGTAGCTTTTGGTTGATTTTTTGGTCTATATATCACTTGTGGCCAGACATGGTCTCAATTCCACCACCACTTGTGACTTGGTGCAACTGCTAAGCAAGCCATTACAGTATCTTAGGATTGCCTTGCAGAATCAGAGCCAAATTCTCCTTCTATACTTGAATCAACAACAAGAATAGACCACGTAAATAATTTACTAGTGAAATAGATAGATGGAGGGGGTAAATTGAGGCAAATTTGGATGTACGTGTAAGACTGAAGTGGAAAAAGAAAAAAAATGAGTTGCTCTGTTAGTATTTGTTGGTTTGGCATTAACAAATATGTTAGAAGGAAAGAAAGGAAGAAAAAAAGACAAACTCTACTACATGTACACAATTATATACATTACAAAAATTGCTACCTTGCTAAAGAACTCTCTCCACTAATCATGTCAAAGGAGACATCAATCATAAAATCAGGTACAGTGCTGTGATTATGAGATGTGGAAGTGATCACCATTCCTAAACATTGTTTCAATTCCATAACCACTTGACTCATGGTTGGCCTATCCATTGAAGTTGGTGCTACACAAGCCATTGCGGTATTCAAGACTTCCCTTGCAGAATTTGGGTTAAATTCACCTTGTAATCTTGAATCAATGATATGGTGAATCTCCTCTTCATCTGCCATTGAACTAAACCTTTGAGTTATGTGAGTATTCTCTTCTGTTCTGGTTATAGCAGGTTGGCCTGTAATTATTTCAAGCAGAACAACTCCGAAACTGAAAACATCACTTTTCTCATTCAACCTGTTTGACATAAAGTACCTGAGGACAAAAAATGTTGCAAAATCAATCCAAGGCAATCAATATATGAACACTAAAGAAAGTTCACATATGACTTACTCTGGATCAAGGTATCCCAAGGTGCCAGCAATTGCAGTGGAAACATGTGTCTCACCTTCATCAGTGAAGATCTTTGACAACCCAAAATCAGCAAGCTTAGCCCTCATGTTTCCGCTTAGTAATATGTTTTGAGGTTTAATATCTCTGTGAACTATTGGGGGCTTACAACCATTGTGCAAGTACTCCAATCCTACAGATTCCAAATTCAGCATACTTTTGTTTGGTTTGATAGCCAATCTTGAAAAGAGAGATGCAGTGAAAATGAATCACATTCCTTACCTTCTGCGGCATCCAGTGCAATTTGGAGCCTTTGATTCCACCCCAAAAGTTTTCCACTTTTTCCTGCATATACCAAAGAAATTTCAGAATGCATGCTTGATTTGTTCTTCAACCCAGGTAACTTAATTTCAATATAATGTTGTGTGAACTTGGAATAGGACTAAATACCAGATAGATGGTAAGCCAGATCTCCATTTTCCATATACTCATAGATGAGAGCCACATTGGTGCCTTCTTCACAATATCCAATTAGAGAAGTCAAGCACTTGTGGTGAACTCTTGTAAGAAGCTCTGCCTGTATATATACAACATTCATAATTGCTTAAGATTAAGTGAGCTTAACAGATATCATCAGTGAGAGTATCTTTATGATACTGATTGATATGTAAGAGCAAGTATATATAGTACCTCAGCCTGAAATTGCAGATACCCATGAGCTGAAGGAGAGAGCATTTTGACAGCAACCTGGGTGTTACCTATATAGCCATGGTATACGGTTCCAAATCCTCCTGTCCCCAGCATCCTTCCAAAGTTGTTGGAAATGCTCTTGACTTCATCATATGTGAATTGCTGTTTATCTGAGTCTATTCCCTTGCTGAGTGGAAAATCAAAACTTGGTTGGTGCAAGGTTTTGGCAGCTGTGACAAGAACCACAAGAGTTAGAGAGAAAGACATAAGAGCATTTCTGGTACCTAGGAAGATTATGCAAAACTTCCCATCTCCACATTCAAGCCATCCATAATTTTATCCGAAAATATTATTTAAATTTAGTGTTTCATTAGAATGGCAGTGGTTAGTTACTTTACCTGGTTTTCTTATTTTGATTATCCAGCAAGTTATTGCTGCAATTAATAAGAATGCTCCACCAAGTGATGCTACTAATGGAATCACAACAGTAGTCTTACTATCTCTTCTTCTCTCTTTGCAGAAACCCGGACAGCAAAGATTTTGATTTCCATGACAACTTGCATTTACAAAAGTAAAAAATAATATTAAGAAGGAAAGAAAAAGAGGTAAGCTGTTTACTACATGTGACTTTGATGGCTTCAAACATAATAGGTCAAAACCCCAAATTGGTCCCTTATGTTTGCACGAAGTTTCATATAGGTCCTTTATGTTTCAAAAAGTTTAAATTGGTCCTTCTGTCCACTTCCGTCAATTTCTTAAGTTAAGTGCTGACGTGGCGTGCTGACATGTCCACCTAAGCTGACATGGCATGCCATGTCATTGCCACATCAGTGTCCCATCATCACATTGGTTAGTAGATGATGACGTGGCGATGACGTGGCATGACCATCAGCTTAAATGGACACGTAGGAAAGATGATATGTCCACCTCAGCACGCCAGGTCAGCACTTAATGGAAGAAATAAACGGACTTGGACGGAAGGACCAATTTGGAACTTCTTGCAAACATAAAGGACTAATTTAAACTTTTTGAAACATAAAGGACTAAAATAAAACTTCGTGCAAACATAAGGGACCAATTTGAGGTTTTGACCAACATAATATTATGTAAAATTAAGGCAAAATAATGACATGAACAGGGTCTAATGATCCTTGAAGGAGAGCATACCTGAGTTTAAGCAATCCTTTCTCTGATTTCTCAAGGAGCTGTTGTGGAATTGTTCCTCTCAGGTTATTTCCTTCAAGCTTCCTGCAATGGAAATATGTGTTACCTTTTTATACATATTCTCATGGCGAACCTTTGAATTCAGACTCAAAATCACAAGTTTAACTTACAGAACTTGCAAGTTGTTCAACTGAGAGAGGGAATCAGGTATTTCCCCAGTTAAATTGTTATGTGACAAATCCCTGAAATCAGAAGACACATTTACTTTTCATTGTCAACTTTAGCAGCGGGCACAGCTTTGTTCTGTAAGAGAGATTCAGATACTTACAGAACTTCTATAGATTTCAGAAAAGATATGTCATCATCTATATTTCCAGTTAATCCTCTGGATGATAAATTCCTGAAAGCAAGATTTTATGAAGTTTATTGACTAACGGGTTTAAAAGGAATCAACACAATAAATGTGTACACAAAATGCAGCATCTTTTCTTCTGCAGATAAAGATTGGCTATACTTACAAGTATGTGATTTTAGGTGTACCAGATCCCTGAGCATAGCTACAGTTAAGACCTTCCCACATGTAATCCTCTGGGATACAAGGATCCCCATGCCAGTTTCTGTCGATTTCGTAAGTTGACTTGATATTCTTGATAACATCATCTGCTTCCATACAATTATGTCATAACAGTTGCAACTTACAAGGATATATATATATATATATATATACACAGCAAGTATTTGAAATCAAAGCACGTACGATCTGCTTTGTTTGTTTCACGTTGTCGAAGATCCTTCATCATGTATATCTCAATGGCATTGAGAATCGGTGGAAGAGTGGCTCCAGATGTTCTTTTGAACTGAAGTTCCAAATTTTTATAAGTATTTGAGTAATTTGAAACAACAAAAAAATTGGTGCCTAGGTACTGAGGTTGGTAGTGGTATGCTAGGAATTCACCACCATTTAAAGTAACATCAAACTCTCTAATTTGACTTTTGTTGAGTTTCTGTACTTCAGCAAAATATATGTAGAAGACATATGAAGAAGCATTGTAGCTGAGCCGCAAGTACATACTGTCACTACCATTTCCTGAAGTTGCTGCAGTTTTCATGATTCTGGCAGGAGCAGCTTGGTAATCCAGCTTTCCAACTTCTGTTTTTGGAGCACTTATTGTTGTCCAATTAACTGAGTTATAGGGTGTCCATATTCGATCCGAACCATCATCTGGGTATCTACAGAATGGAAAAAAGAAAGAAAGAAAGAAAGTAGTAAACCAATCAGTCACCATTTTTAAAACAGAAAAGAATCTCTCATTTTCAAGAAAGGATAGAGCCACCTCCTCACCTGACTATTTTACTGTCTTGTGAGCCTAAATCAAACCGTGCAAACAGCTCCATATCTGTCCCTTGGTAAAGAGTAAAAGGTCTAAGTTCCAAAACAGATATAAAAGGTGTACCCTTGTTGATGTTACAAAGGCAAACCTCAATGTGATCTGACTGAGTAGTATAGATGACTTCCTTGGTGATTATACTTGATGCAGTCTCAATCTCCACAGTGTCCCACCACCTGGTTCCAACATAGATATCGAATTTCGGGAGAAATTTATTGTGATCGTAGTTTCCATACATGAATCTAGCTCTCACCAAATAGTGTGTACCTCCTTCAACAGTTGAAAAATGAGCAGGACAAAAATAGCAGTTCCTGTTTCCCACTGGGAAGCTTCTTACATACCAAAACTGCTTGTCAAGGTACTTGCTCTTATATTCTGATGATATATGATTGCTCACACCACTTTCTGTGTAGCCCTTATCTGATTGGTAAGTTAAATTAGTAATATTATCTTTATAGCTTAGTTCATCCTCAAGTCCACAGTCAAGGCTAAGGAAATCTGGGAAGAAAAAGAAAGCATGAGTTTTGTGAACAAGAAGGTATGGTTATTAGTTATTGAATATTTTATCAGAAGAAACAGATCTAAATAACCAACCTGATTGATCTTGGGCATGAACTAGAAGTCTTAGAGTTAGAAAAAGCTGAAAAACTGTAAATAAGTAGTGTCCTGACATGTTTGAAAAGGATTTGCAGGCATAATCTGCAGATAACAATGGATGCCTAAGTAATTTTGAGCCTCCCAAATAGCAAAGTTATGTCTCTGAATTGAATATTACTAAGCACTTGATTGATTTGGTGAAATAGTGAAGGTTACATGGATATAATAAATCAATCCTGAAATGATGCTTAATATTTAATTCAGAAAGCCACGTTCCTTTATTTATATTTCTTTTCCTTGCTTGTTTGTCATTATTTGACCTCTTCCTAATAATTTAAATGACAGAGGAAAATGAGACCCACATATATACTAGTTTGTTGATTTTGGTCAATGTTAGTCATATGCATTTGAAAACAAACCTTAAATTTCTCCTTTATTCTTGCAAACAGACCAAAGGGGATGTACAGCTATATATGTGTATATATTTATGCTTGTATATTCAGGCCAAAAAAAATTATATATGCTTGTATGAACTCTACTTTCATGTGCAAAGTGGTTAGGTGCAAATATATATATATATATATACACGTCTTCTCTTATAAGACATGACTTAATTATATGGTCTTTCTTTCTGTTATAAAATATAGACAACATTCATTTTTTTAAACTTTCATAGTATAAGAAATAATAAATATATATTTTATTAATATAAAATAACTATCATTCAAAACTTGGAAAAATTTAAAATCATTTTATAAAATACAAATCATAGTTGAGAGCAAAGAAATACATGGCCTAATATATATATATATATATATATATTTAATCAAAGAAATCAATCCTTGATAGTATTTGATTATCTTTTTGGTTTTGAAGGGAAGCCAGTGTATATTTTCTGAATAAATGAGATGGGAGGAGAGTGATAAATAAATTTGATGATAGAATGCCTAGAACAATCCTATGCAAGGTAATGACAGTACACATTGTTAAATTAGAGCCAGGTTCATGTATACATAAACTATGATGACAAAAAATCTCCTTGAAAGCTGAAAACTGATTCTCATTCCTGAGATCTCTGAATGTCAAATAACAAATTAATAGCACTGAAATCCCTAGCTGAATTGAAATTCTTGAACTCTTTCAATTTTGAGTTTTTGGAGTTTTTATGTGAAGATGAATGAGAAAAGGTGACACAAACTTGCTTCTGCATATAGTAGGAAATGCACTTTGAGGAAAAATTCCAGCACAACTTATTCAAGACATCAAAGAAGATGTTGTGTCAACTGAAGCTATAAAAGTCAATTAGGCTCCTTCTTTAGTTTGGTGCATTTGCATAATGAAAAAGCAGGCAGCAAATTAAAGTGGACTAAGATATATTCACAATGAATTATGTAAAAGATATATTCACAACTTTATGCAATTTCAAAAGGAGACAACTGTGTGTGGACTAAGAAAAAGGAACCTACATGACTTGTGCTTTCTTTTCTTATTATTGTAAAACTGAAAAGGAGGCAAAAGGGAATTAATAAAAAAATTTCCACTCTAATCATTTTTAATTCTTATACTCTCAGACACCAGCACACCCGGTTTAAGTGGATTTAGCATGACTTCTACATGATGATCCAAATAAGGGAAGAAAAAATTATCACTTAACTTTTCTTTTCGTCCCCTTCCCTTTCCCTCCTCACCCCCAAATGTAATCTAAGCAATGAGGCTGCCCTATTTTATGTATGGTTTCCTGAGGTTGAGAGGCCCCATATCATCAAAATTAAAAAATTATAGCAATGGAAGGCTTTCCACTTGGATAAACAGAACTGACTTAACAACATGTTCATAAGTTTGATAGGCTGTTGGGATTTTTACAGGACAGTTTAGTTTGTCAAGTGCTGTTTCCAAAAGAATAAATCAGTATACATGATTATATCAGTTGATTCAGACAATGTATTTACACTAGTAGCAAATTTACACTATCACAATCTATTAATGAATTTGAGACATCAGTTAACCTATTGGATGTATCAGATTCAGCAAAACTGTTGGAAGTACAACCATTAACATCAGAATCTTGAGTCATCTCCATGACCAAACATTGTTTTAATTCCATTGCCACCTGACTCATGCTTGGCCTATTAATGGATATTGGTGCTACAGAAGCCATTGCAGTATCTAAGGCTTTCCTTGCAGAATCAATGTCAAATTCTCCTTGCAACCTTGTATCCACAATATCATGAATTTCCCTTTCAAGGAGCATGGATCCAACCCATTGAATTATGTGAGTTTTCTCTTTAGTTTTGGTTATTGCAGGTTGGCCGGTGATTAGTTCAAGCAAAACAACTCCAAAGCTAAAAACATCACTTTTTTCATTCAACCGGTTTGAAGCATAGTACCTGAAGGGGAAAAAATTGCAAATTAGCCTACAAAAATCAAAAGAAGAAAATATAAAATAAAAACATGGATCTTGATTTTTTATAGTTTAAGTTGGAATAATAACAATTACTTACTCAGGAGCTAAGTAACCTGGGGTGCCAGCAATGACTGTGAACACATGGGTGTCACCTTCAGGAAATATCTTTGACAACCCAAAATCAGCTATTTTACCTCGCATTTTTTCATTAAGAAGGATGTTTCTGGGCTTAATATCTCTGTGAATAATTGGTGGCTTACAACCATTATGCAAGTACTCCAAGCCTACAATTTAGATTTCCAAGATACTATCTTTAGATAAAGTAAAAACTAGAGAATAAAATACAGAAAGAAGGGATATGGAAGATGTAGTTCCTTCCTGACCTTCTGCAGCATCAACAGCAATTTGAATCCGTTGTTTCCAACTTAAGTGTTTTTCATTATCTGGATTCAACAAATAAGTTTCAACTAAGTAAAGATAAATTATCCTCAATTTTGGTTCATTTTTCCGTGGTATTTACTTGTGTTTTATAGAAAAATTAGTATGTTCAAATCATAAAAAGCAAACTAATTAAAAGAAGGATTTCAAAATTTTCCTTTCAAGTGTGTTCAAAAAGAAATTAATTAAATACCTGATAAATACTTAGCTAAGTCTCCATTTGGCATGTACTCATAGATCAATGCTATATTGCTGTCTTCATGGCAATACCCAAGGAGAGGAGTCAAGCATTTATGATGAACTCTGGTAAGGAGGTTGGCCTATGAATAGAACAGTTATAATTCCTTCAGCTCATATCCCTTAATTAGCAAGCTTTAAGATTATGGTATTAAAAGGAAACTATGATACCTCAGACTGAAATTGCTGGAATCCTTGAGTTGAAGGAAAAAGCATCTTAACAGCAACTTGAGTGTTACCAAGTTGGCCATGGTAGACTGTTCCAAATCCTCCTTTCCCCACAATTCTTTCAAAGTTGTTGGTAATACTTAGGATTTCAGCATATGTAAGTCGTTGTTTCTTTGATCTTACCTTGTTGATGTTGGATAATAACATCGGCCTCTTACTTATGCTGGAATAAAAACCTTGAGCGTTGGGATTCTTGCCAACTGTGACAACAAATAGGATTCCCTCAGAAATACAGTTTGTAAGCAAGGACTATCCTTGCGTTTATTTCATTAGGTTCCTTAATCTCTTGTTTTTTAAAATAAAGCATAGGTTAGTAAGCCTATCTAGTTGTCACCACTTTGATTAATTACAGATTAAGTACAACTCCAGTTTGATGTCTTCTGTTTCGTCATGCAAAAAAGTGACAGCCATGTTTCCTTACACACACACACATATATATATATATAAAGTGTTTTTCTAGAAGGAAGGAAAGCAAAGGGTAGTGAATTCACCTTGTTTTCTCTTTTTAAATATGAAGAAGGTGATAGCTGATAATGCTACTATGAAGGCCCCTCCAAATGTTGCTGCCACTAGAATGACTACCTTGTTCTTGTGCTTCTTTTCGCAAGGACCCGGATAGCAGAGGTCTGGATTTCTCCCCCAGCTAGCATTTGGAATTGAACAGACAGTGAGCCAAAACCATTAAAGGCTTTCAATGTAAATCAAGTATAGCCAAGAAAAAAGATAACAAAATAGATCATAGGAAATGAAGTCATAACAGAGACTGTTTATTGAAAAAGAGCATATATATATATACCTAAATTGAAACTTTGTATGGTTTGATCTCTTAATGAGCTCTGCTGGTACTGTTCCTGTCAGTTTATTTCCTTCTATGTTTCTGATATGGAAGAATCAGAATGTGTCAAATCTTTTGATACATATATTCATATCAAACCTCTAAAAAATCAACATCAAAACAGCTGACTTACAGAAATGTCAAGGACTCTAGTTTAGCTAGGGATTCAGGCACATTCCCAATCAATTTGTTATTTGACAGATCCCTGGAATTAGGACCATATTTCAACTTCTGAGTAATATAAAGAAATCAGTTCTTTGCTGCAATAGATTTAGATACTTACAAATATCTCAAATGAGTCAAGCTGGATATCGAAGGAGCTATGACCTCATCTAGGTCGCTAGAGGATAAATCCCTGCAAGCATGATGATTAATGTAATATTTCTCCAAATGAAAAAATTAATAGAAGACAAAACATAATGTATATAAAATGCTAACATCTACCAACGTGGAGTTGGTCCAAGTGATAAGCGGCTTGGTATCATTTAAGCAAGGTCTCGGGTTTAGCGTTCGAGACCTTATGAATGTAGCTATCTCGTTGGGAGACTCTTTCACCATATCCAGGTACGCGACACGAAATTAGTTTGGACTCGTCGAGGCAATACCTCCGATTGCCTCGGACACCCGGTGGGCAAAAGATGAAATAAAATGCTAGCATCTTTTCTTGTGTAATTGATAGCAGATATATGATGCCAAACTCACAAATGTGTGATTCTGTACAGATCGGTTTCAGATCCACTATTGCTGCAGTTAAGACCTTCCCACATGTAGGCACTTGGTGTACAAGGATCTCCATACCAGTTTCTCTTGATTCCATACATTCGCTTGATCTCCTTTACAGCTTCATCTATACGTTGGCAAAAGCATATCCAGACGATGAGAAATATCTATTCATACATAATATTTGAGAAAAGCAATGACAAGTGAAGTATGTGAGCACATACAATCTTTTCTTTCTGTGCGCGATACTGAGATTTCTTTTATCTGGATCATCTCGATGGCATTGAGAATGGGGGGAAGAGTTGAGTTCCTCGTTCTATTGATCCAAATTTGCCATCCATCTTTAGGCGCGGCTACTCCTTCTTCTTGTGGCAACAAAGAATAGTAGTCAGCTTGGAATGGGGGAGGGCTGTATGGTTTAACAAAATTCATTACTTGTCCGTTCCCTGTAACCTCGAATTCTCTAATTTGATTTCCACGGAGCTTCTGGATTTCAGTAAAGTACAGCGCGGAGAAATACGTAGAGGCATTAAACCTGGGATGGAATTTCAGTGTTATGTAGTTGCCATTTGCCGGAATTGCTGCTGTTGCCATAACAGTGGAAGGTGGATATTCATCTCGCTGAGATTGAATCTTTTCCGGATCTGAGGTGTTGATGTTGTACAATTCATGTGAGGTATAGGGCGTCCATATTCGATCAAAACCATCTTCTGGATATCTTTCATCATACACAGAAGAAAATCAGTCTGATATGATTAATATTCAATCCCTAACAATTAACGAACGAACGAACGAAGAAGCTTCCTCACCTGACGATTTTACCATCATCTGAGCCCAAATTATAGCGTGCCAACACTATGCCATCGTAAATATTAATGTTATCGACGATTGCTCTGCGCTCTAAAACCGATATGAAAGGTGTACCCTGATTGGTGTTATGGAGACAGACATGAATATAGTCGTATCCAGCAGTGTAATGGAATTCCTTGGTTACTATGGTGGATGCGTTTTCAAACTCCACGGAATCCCAGAATGTGGATCCCAAATACAGATCAAATCTTGGAGGTAAGTTCTTTCGATCGTAGTTTCCGTACAAGAACCTTGCTCTGATTATACATCGACTAACATCGCCGATATCTGGAATGTAGGTATCAAAGGAATAGCAGTTCCTCTTTCCATCAGGAAAGCTTCGAACATTCCAAAACTGTCTTTCAAGGGAATTATTCTTGTATTCTGGCGATACGCTGTGGCTTTCACCGCTTTCTATGTAGTTGTAGTGCTTATCTGATTCGTAAATGAGTTTAGTGTTATCATCTCTGGACTTGTGTTCATCCTCAAGTCCACAGTCAATGTTAAGGAAGCCTGAGAAGAAAGAAAGAAAGAGAAAAGAGTAAATCTTGTGAACAAGAAGCAGTGGCTATACTGGCTAAGAGATTTTGAGTAACCTTACCAACCTGATGGATTCTGGGCATGAACCAGAATTGTAAGAGTCAAGCAAAACTGAATCATCACTGCAAAAACCAAGAGTTCTGCCATTTTCTTCAGTTCACAAGCACACTTGCAGATTCAATCTGCAGATAATGGAGGTGCCCAACTGTAAGATTTCAAAGATATAATCCTTTCCTTTGTTTATAATATCCATACTTGCTTTTTGTCTTTCTTTGACCCTACACAGAATATTGTAGTCAATGTTGAGTCCTACGATGCACCAATCCTTCTTTGGATTCCTCCATGTGTGTGAATGCATGCACCTTCCACGAGCTCACGGGGTAGTAGGTGAGTGCAAATATATATATTGTAACTCAACATATGAAACACATATCATTATTAATTCTTTATTCTTTGTTTCAGAAGAATCAACCTAATAATTACTAGACAAGAAAAGATAGAAAAGAAGCATAAACAAAAGAAATTAACAGGGAGGATCATATATAATTGTAAATGGATTGTGTTTTCCAATAACATCACTTGGAGGTTCAAATATTTTGTTATCTGCAGATTGAATCTGTTGAGCAATGGGAGAACGTTTCTTGTTTGCAGTGATTCAACTCTCTTTCACTCTCACAGTTATTGTTCATGCCCAGGATCCAACAGGTTCGGTATTCAAATATCATTCTTCTGTACAGTAACCACCAGTTCTTGTTCGTAACATTCATGCTTTTCTTTTTTTCATAGATTTCATTAGTATTGACTGCGGACTTGGGGGCAAACAAACATATGTAGACAAAGCAACTGGTCTCAATTACACCTCAGATGATAAATTCATAGACACAGGTAAAAGCCACAGCATCTCACCGGAATATAAGGCAAAGTCCCTTGAAAAGCAGTTTTGGAATGTCAGAAGCTTCCCTGTGGAAAACAGGAACTGCTATTCCTTCAATGCTCCTTCTTCAGCTGATACAGGTTTTACACAATATATAGTGAGAGCTAGATTCATGTATGGAAACTACGATGGAAAGAACTCTACCCCCATATTCGATATCTATCTGGGAAACAACAAATGGGATTCTGTGGAGTTTGAGAATGCATCCACTATTGTCACCAAAGAAATCCTATATACTCCCATATCAGAGTATATTCATGTTTGCCTTTGCAACATCCACAGGGGTACACCTTTCATTTCAGTTTTAGAGCTTAGACCCATTATTAATGGTTCAAACCCAGATGCATCATATGAACTGTTTGCAAGGTTTGATATCAGTTCACAAGATGGTAAAATAGCCCGGTGAGTCATCTTAATCCCGTCTACGAGAAGGAAGGAAATAGGAGATTCTTTTTTGAAATATGCTCATCTATGTTTTTTTTTTCTGTTTTCCTTCCTCCATTCTTTAGGTACCCAGAGGATCCACTTGATCGAATTTGGACACCCTATAACTCAATTGACTGGACAACGATAAGCGCTCCACTTGAGGCATCAGGTGAATATGATTCGGTCCCATCTCGTGTCATGAGAACCGCAGCAACTCCAGCTAATGGTAGTGACAGTATTTACTTCAAGTTCAGTTATAATGCCTCTGTATATTACTTGAACCTATATCTTGCTGAAGTTCAGAAGCACGGCCCAAATCAAACTAGAGAATTCAACATTTTTATCGATGGGGTCCTAAAATATTCAAATTTCCAACCTCAGTTCCTCAAGACACCCTACCCTTTGGATTCCTACAACTACACAAATTCTTATGGAACTTTGGATGTTTTGATCAAAAGAACTAATAGATCAACTCTTCCACCCATTCTCAATGCCATCGAGATGTACATCGTTAGGGATACCTCACAACGAGAAACAAACAAGAGAGAATGTATGTACTTTGTTAGAATCACCTCTTCTACTCTCATCATAAATTGCAGCTACTCTGACATATTCATGTATGTTTATGACCGTAGATGATGCTCTGAAGAACATCAAGTCAACTTACAATATAAAGAGAAACTGGCAAGGGGATCCTTGTCTCCCAAAGGATTACATGTGGGAAGGTCTTAACTGCAGCAATGTTGAAGGATCTGGCAACCCTAGAATCACATCCTTGTAAGTTCACAAACACCCAACAGTTTTGAACCCTTGCCCAAATAGTATCTGCAGAATATAAGATGCTGTATATTGTACAAAATATTTGTATTTTGTGTTTTTCAATTGGGATAATACGCTAAGAAAGAATCATTACTTGTAGGAATTTATCTTCAAGTGGATTGTCTGGGAAGATAACTAGTGACATATTCACTCTGGAATCAATAGAATATTTGTAAGTACCTCACAGTTTCACTAACAACAAAATGTTGCCAGCTCCTAAAGTTGATAAAAAAAAAATTCTTTTTGTTTCAGGGATTTGTCAAATAACAATTTAATTGGGGAAGTATCTGATGTCCTATCTCGGTTGAATTCCTTGAAAGTTCTGTAAGTCATCTATTTTAGTTTTGATTTTGATTTTGAAAGGTTTTCCATGAGAAATTATGTATAAAGCATAACACTATTTACCATTGCAGAAAGCTAGAAGGAAATCATCTGTCAGGAACAATTCCACCGAAGCTCCTTGACAGATGGGAAAAAGGTTTGCTCAATTTAAGGTATGCTTTGCTTCCTGCATCAATTGACTTCATTTCTATTATGACTGAATTTCCGATGATCTATCAGCAATGAATTTCTCTGTTGATGTGATTACTTATTTTTTATTAACACTTCCCTGGAAATCTCTTTCTATGAATGAAAGTTGTCGCGGAAATCCAAATCTTTGCTGCCCGGGTTCTTGCAATAAGGAAATACATAAGGTGGTCATTATTATTATTATAGTAGCATCATTGGTTGGGGCATTCTTAGTGTTTGCAGCAATAGCTTTCTGGATATTCAAGAGAAGACAACCAGGTAAAGTAACTATCGTTATTATGTCCTTCCTCCTAAGTCCACATCGTATTGTTTACAGAACCCACTTCTGGCTATTCCATAATTCATGGTTGAAAAAATGTTAATATGTACTTTTATGAACCTGGCCCTAACTGATTTTGTTCAGAAAATGGTTTCATTTTAAAGCTTTTTGTTGTCTTTGGCTAAAACCAAAACAAAGATTGAAACAAAAGTTGTAAAAACACACACACACTCATATATATTCTATAAATGCATTGAAATGCTTGTCACAGCTGCCAAAAGCTTGAAAAAGCCAAGTCTTGAGCTCACGGTTGGTAAGGGAATAGACTCAAATAAACAACAATTCAGTTATGAGGAAGTCAAGAGCATTACCAGCAACTTTGGAAGGGAGCTGGGAAAAGGAGGGTTTGGAACTGTATTCCTTGGCTATATTGGTAAAACTCAAGTAGCTGTCAAAATGCTCTCTCCTTCATCTCATTCTCATTGGTATCTTCAATTTCAGGCTGAGGTACTATAATTGCTTTGAAATATTCAGCTCATGGATATCACCGGTTTTTATTGGCCAAACACTAATGATATTTATTAATTAACCTAAGCAGAAGCAAACATGATTTTTTTTATTTGTTTTAAATATAGGCAGAACTTCTTACCACAGTTCACCATAAGTGCTTGACTGCTCTGATTGGTTACTGTGATGATGGAACCAATGTGGCTCTCATTTACGAGTATATGGCAAATGGAGACTTGGCTGACCATCTCTCAGGTTTTCAATCATATTCCTCTTAGATTATCTTGAATCACAAAATAAGTATGCAATTCTGACTGTGGTAAGTGCAGGTAAAAGTGGAAAATTCTTGGGGTGGAAACAACGGCTCCAAATTGCAGTGGATGCTGCAGAAGGCAAGCAAATAAATCATTTTTCATTTTATCTCTTTTCAAGTTTGTCATTCTCTTGATCATTGAAAAGTAACTTGAATTTTGAAACTATAGGATTGGAGTACTTGCACAATGGTTGTAAGCCACCAATAGTTCACAGAGATATTAAACCTCAAAACATACTATTAAACGAAAACATGAGAGCCAAACTTGGTGATTTTGGGTTGTCAAGGATCTTCTCTAATGAAACTGACACTCACATTTCCACTGTCATTGCTGGAACTTTCGGATACCTCGATCCTGAGTAAGTTTAAGCTATCATCATTTCAACTCACTCAAATTCAAAAAGAAAATCAAAACCTGCTACTATAAACTGATTTGTTACTTCATTTATCTTACAGGTACTATCTGTCCAACAAGTTGAATGAAAAAAGTGATATTTATAGCTTTGGAATTGTTCTGCTCGAAATACTCACAGGGAGACCTGCCATATTCAAAAATGAAGAGAGAGATCACATAACCCATTGGCTGGATTCTATGGCAGTTGATAGGGAGATTAATGATATTGTAGATTCAAGATTACATGGAGAATTTGACATTGACTCTGCAAGAAAATTCTTGGATACAGCAATGGCTTGTGTGGCTTCAACCTCCATTGATAGGCCAACCATGAGTCAAGTATTGATGGAATTGAAACAATGTATGGGAATGGTGATAACTCCAGTCGTTGATGCTTATGGGAACATAGACATACCCAGTTGTATGATAGATGTCTCCTTTGAGATGATTAGTGGTCAAAGTTCTTTAGCAAGGTAGATACTTTAAAAAAAAAATATTGCCAAAAATTAGTTTGTCTTTAAATTTTGTTAGATTTTATTTTTGTCTTTAAATACTGGTTGAATGCTAAAGAATGTTACAATTTTGTGCTTGGTTCAATTTTTATATCCTCAAGAATGTTTGGTAATTTTTCAAATATGCCGTTGAGTATTTTTTTTAATAGTAACTTATTATTTAGTAAAATAATTTGCAAAATTATTTTAACTTATATTAATTAACATTAAAAAGTATATTCTTATATCATACTTATACTTTTGATTTAAAAATTATTTTAACTTTAAAATTTAATTTAACTTACAAAATTCATATTTTCCCTTTATATAATATACTTACTTTTGTATCCCTCTATATAATACTGACTTTTTGTTCATGTTCTTAGCTAAACCACTCTTTTGCCTTCCTTTTTTCAAATTCTAGTAAAAATGTTGAGAGAAACTATTGTTATCTAATCTTTTAGAATGTATTTCAAATCTCATGTTTTAACTTCTAAACATTTTATTTAGAAAAATTTCAATTTTAAACATATATAATGTTTGCATGTGTATTATAATTATTTGTATTTAATTTATCAATTTAAGAAAAGAAAACATTCAATTCATAATCGATCAATTTAAACCCGACCGAACTCACGTGAACCTGATGCAACTCAATACATCAATTTAGATGGGTTAAGTGGATGGGTTCGATTTTAAACTTCTAATTATCTCACTTGATTATATGATTTTAAAATAACTATACATTTTTTTAATAACTTCTTCATGAACTATATATCCATTATCTCTACTTATTATCTCACCTCCCATCCAAAACATGTATTTTTTTTAATTCTAAAATAATTATTTTGGGACATCATCAATTATCAAAAAGACTAATAATCATGAGTATAATATTTAATATTATATTTTATATATATAATATATTATTTTAGTATCAAATACCTTATTTATCTATTTAATTTATTCAATACAAATATAGAGTATCGAAAGTCAATAATATGTATATCCGCTCAATATTCAATAAATAATTATATTATATTATATCCTCTTCAATATTATATTAGATATCCATGGAATATATCAATTTTCTTTGGATCTATATTCATAAGATTATCCATATAGGTGAAAACTCAAAATTAGTCCTTTATGTTTCAAAAAGTTTAAATTGGTCCTTTATGTTTGCAAGAAGTTCCAAATTGATCCTTCCGTCCACTTCCGTCAATTTCTTAAGTTAAGTGCTGACGTGGCGTGTTGTCATGTCCATCTAAGCTGACATGTCATGCTACGTCATTGCCACTTCAGCGCCATGTCATTGCCATGTCATCACATATGATATTAGATGATGATGTGGCACTGGCGTTGCATGACACATCATCTTAAATGGACACGTAAGAGAGATGATATGTCCACATCAGCACGCCACGTCAGCACTTAACAGAAGAATGTTACAATTTTGTGTTTAATTCAATTTTTATATCCTCAAGAATGTTTGATAATTTTTCAAATATGACGTTGAGTATTTTTTTTAATAGTAACTTATTATTTAATAAAATAAATTGCAAAAATGTTGAGAGAAACTATTGTTTTCTAATCTTTTAGAATGCTCAAGTTAAGTTATTATAAGTAAATAAAAAATTGGCTAAAGTATTATTTTGGTCCTCAATGTTTACATGAAGTTTAATGTTGGTCCTCGAGCATAACATCGTTAACTTTTTGCCGTTAAATGATGACGTGGAATGCTTCTGTGGCATACCTTCTCTCCTACATGTCATATTTTAATGACGTGGCATGACAGATCACTGCCACGTCACCCCATATTGCCGCATCATCATCTTCTCTCCTTCGTCATCATCATTATCATCATCATCTGAGGTGACGTGGCAGTGATCTGTCATGCCACGTCATTAAAATATGACATGTAGGAGAGAGGATATGCCATATAAGCATGCCACGTCATCATTTAACGGCAAAAAGTTCACTGTGTTACGCTCGAGGACCAAAATCGACCCAAAAAAAAACTTTGAGGACCAACATTAAACTTTTGAAACATTGAGGACCAACATTAAACTTCATGTAAACATTGAGGACCAAAATAGTACTTTAGCCTAAAAAAATTGATTGTGCTTTCTTTTTTATAAATTTCAAATCTCGTGTTTTAACTTCTAAACATTTTATTTAGAAAATTTTCAATTTTAAACATATATAATGTCATTAGTTGTCATGCATGTGTATTATAATTATTTGTATTTAATTTATCAATTTAAGAAACGAAAACATTCCATTCATATATAATCGATCAAATTAAACCCGACCGAACTCACCTGAACCTGATGCAACTCGATACGTTAGTTTAGGTGGGTTAAGTGGACGGGTTCGATTTTAAACTTCTAATTATCTCACCTGACTAACTTATTGATGCTCACCTGAATCTGATTTTAAAATAAGGAAAAAACTTAGGTCCATTTCCTTATGTCCATTTCATCTAATTCTTCAATATAATTATGACACGTGGCAAAAAGTGTTTAAATGACCAATCACAGTAGAGAGAGAATATAGAAGACCACCTTTTATTTGACCAATCATAGAAGAAAGATAGTGTAAATACACTATATGATTGGTGGAATTGGATGAAATTGATATAAAAAAATGGACCTAAGTTTTTTCCTTAAAATAACTATCCATTTTCTTAATAACTTCTTCATTAACTATATATCAATTAATCTCTACTTATTATCTCACCTCCCATCCAAAACATGTATTTTATTTGTAGGCAAAAGTAACTTTCCTAACCCCGAACGTTTGGGGGTCCTATCAGTTTCTCCCCTAACGTTTTTTCGCTGTCAATTGTACCCCTAACGTTTTACGTTTTTTCCAATGTCACCCTTTTCACTAACACCGTCAAATATTTAACATTTTTTGCTGACGTGGCATCCTATGTGGCAAAACGTTTCTTTTTTCTGTCAATTGTAACCCTAACGTTTTACATTTCTGTCAATGTCACCCTTTTCACTAACACCATCAAATATTTAATAATTTTTGCTTACGTGGCATCCTATGTGAAAAAAATATCTGACTTGACATATTTTTTTCCACACCAGATTTTTTACTCATCTTTTTCCCATCAAAACCATGTCGTTTTAGCCTCATCATATTCCTTAAAATATAACTCAAACGTACATGCCATTTTGCAGACAAAAACATTGAAGACGTTATCCATTCTCTACTTTGTTGGAGACATTACCCATTCTCTATTTTGTCGGAGACGTTACCCTAAAATAGAGAATGGATAACGTCTCCGTTGTTTTTATGAGCAAAATAGCGCGTGCGTTTGAGTTATATTTTAGACGGAATAGGCCGAAGTCAAAACGACACAACTTTGATGGGAAAAAGATGAGTAGAAAATTTGATGTGGAAAAAAAATATACCAAGTCAGATATTTTTGCCACATAGGATGTCACGTAAGCAAAAATTATTAAATATTTGATGGTGTTAGTGAAAAGGGTGACATTGGCAGAAATGTAAAACGTTAGGGTTACAATTGACAGAAAAAAGAAACGTTTTGCCACATAGGATGCCACGTCAGCAAAAAATGTTAAATATTTGACGGTGTTAGTGCAAAGGGTGACATTGGCAGAAACGTAAAACGTTAGGGGTACAATTGACAGCGAAAAAACATTAGGGGTAAAACTGACAGGACCCCCAAACGTTGGGGTTAAAAAAGGTACTTTTGCCTTATTTGTATTTTCTTTAATTCTAAAATAATTATTTTGGGACATGTCAATTATAAAAAAAACTAATAATCATATGAGTATAATATTTAACATTATTTATATGTAATATATTATTTTAGTATTGAATACTTTATTTATTTATTTATTTTATTCAATACAAATATAGAGTGTGGAAAGTTAATAATATGTATATCTGCTCAATATCCAATAAATAATTATATTTGTTGAAACTTAAAGTAATTTGGGGAACCCACCCTCAAAAGTTAGCTCATAAGGGGGAAGAACCAAGCTTCTTTAAGTACTTCATTGAGTATCATATTCTATCAGACGTGGGACTTAATCTTTATCTCTAATAATATTATATTATATCCTCTTCAATATTATATTATATATGCATGGAATATGTCAATTTTCTTTGGATCTATAACTCATAAGATTATCCATATATAATGGGCATTCCTAGTTTGACTTATGCTGTAATTAATTAGATGTTGAGAGCTGTGAGGACGTGTGAGATTCTGGGATAAAGAAATTAATTAAATTTAATTTAAAGCCTCAATATATATGTGATAATGAGATTGAGAGGATAAATTAATATTGGAAAATATAAGCAATGTATATAATTGAGTTTCGTAATATAATTTTATTAAATTCAATATAAAACTTGTTTGTACATATTTGACCTTTCATCCCAATTTAAAACAATAATGTAATTAAGTTCACACATAGATAAGTCATCATAAGCAAGTAATAAATTAGGAGTAGCATGTGAATCATTCACGTTATAGTTAATTAGTGTCAAATTAATTAATCCCTTACTAAACGAGATTCTAGGGATAAAAGTTCAATGGTACCATACCACTGAATTTCAGTGCATCCCTCCAATTATGTAGTGCCATTTGTTAATATTAATAAAAACTCACATTAATTAGGGTCCATCTTGAATGGTTTAGAGACCAACTGATTGAAGGGATGTACTGAAGTTCAGTACTACCGTACCACTGAACATCTACAGATTCTAGATCATTATTGATGGAGCACCTCGATGGATATATTAATTATATAATTAACGTATATTTTAACTTGTGCTATCATCCTATATATATATATATATATATATATATATATATATATCAGAGTTCATCATAGCCAAAACATATATCATCAATTCATCAACTTATATAATTCCATTAATGCTCTGATCTCTATATACCATTTGCTGATCATACTAATATCCAATAACAACTAGTCTTCCTTCATCACTCTTCACCACTACACAAATCTACCTACATAGTATACGATCCACCATGACAATCACCAAGTAAGTTTCTCCAATATCACTATATATATATATATATATATATATATATATATATATATATTCAGTACTAGCTAGTTTACGTATGTATACTAGATTTAATTACGTTTTCAATATATATATACTAAAAGTTTTATATATAGATATGTACATACTATTTAATCCTTGAATAATAAAAAAAATTGATTATTATTTGATTCTTAAATTTTTACTTTTATCTAAACTATTTAGTTTTTGGTGACGTTGGCTGCTATCTAACTAAGTGACGTGACCGTTAAATGTTGATATGTCATTGTTAACTTCCCACACTTGTGTTGTCATGTTACATTATTGTCACATCATTTTGAATAGTAAAATTTGAAGAAAATAAAAAGAAACTAAATATAAATTGGTCAAAAACGCCATTTTTAAATTCGGGTTAAATACAAAATTTGCTCCTCAAAATGAGGTATGACAGTATATTTAGCAAGTTAACGATGACACGTCAGCATTTAACGGCCACATCTCTTGTTAGATCGATAACAACAACATCACATGAACTAAATAGTTGACGTAAACAGAGGTAAAAATTTAGGGACGAAATAATCTATTTCCATCATTCAAGGACTAAATCAAAAAGTATATTTCCTCTTATATTTGTCTCTACTTTCTCCGTCTCATTATTTTCTCACATCACATATATCTATTTGTTTTTATTATAAAATAACTATAATTTAGAGAGACAAATGAGCAAGACTCAACAACCATATTATATAGAGGCAAAATACTATTTAGTTCCTGAATTGTTGGTCAAACTACTATTTAGTCCTCAAATTTATAAAAAAATACTATTTAGTCCCCGAAATTTGTAACTATGTCAACTATTTAGTCTCCGAATTTGACAAAAATACTATTTAGTCCCCGAAATTTGCAACTATGTCAACTATTTAGTCTCCGAATTTGACAAAAATACTATTTAGTCCCCGAATTTGTAACTATGTCAACTATTTAGTCCCCAAACTTATCAAAAATACTATTTAGTCTCCTGACGAATTTGGGGACTAAATAGTATTTTCGAAAAATTCGAGGACTAAATAGTTGACATAGTTACAAATTTCAAGGATTAAATAGTATTTTTGATAAATTCATAGACTAAATAGTAATTTGACCAACAATTCAAGGAGTAAATAGTATTTTGCCTCTATTATATATATAATTAGGTTTAAGAAATTGAATTAACTAGATTGTACGTGTGTCAGAAAATCTGTGAGTGGAAATGATATCTCAAGCAAAAGATCAAAAGCTACGAAAGGGAAAGGGAGCGACCCACAAACACCAAGGAGGTTGTTATTCTACAAAATTTGGAGAACAACACTTCTGCTGCTGCTCTTCTTAATGAAGTACCTATCATCAACACAAGCACCAAAGAGGTTGTTATTCTACAAAATCTATCCAAAATGTAAAAATGACCCTCAAATATATATATATATATATATATATAAAAGGTTGGTCTATGATGCAACTTGTTGCATGCATGCAATGCAATTTCGGCCGATAGGATTGTGACACGTAGAAAATTGCATTGCATCTCAAGTCATCCTACCCACATGTCACAATCCTATCGGTTGAAATTACATTGTATGCATGCAACAAATTGCAATAGACTCACCCATATATATATATATATATATTTGAATATTGTGTGTGCTTGTGTAGAATAAGAATGTCTTACTTTTAATAAGTACACGATCTGTTCTGTACCTTTTAAGAGCTTTATTTGATATATATGTAATATTAATTTGGTAGTGATAATTTGATTGTTCCTTCCTTCCATCGAGATTTAACTATTTTTTTTTGAGTAAAGTAAATGCATACACATATCATCAATTCCCCAGACATTATCACGTGTGCGTACATGCATGTTATTTTTGTTAATTTTTACATAATGTATAAAATATGTTTGTATGGAATATGTAGTTAAAATGTTTTTATGTAACTTATTTATAATATGTTCAAAAATAATTGCTGAAAATGGTTGGAAAGAAATATTTCACTTATAAGAACTACAAGCTATGTGATGGAGCGCAATATATATTTAAAGTTGAAAATTTCTGTTCCACATCATCTTTAGATTCTAGCCAAAACCCTGAGTTCAAGCACCAAGAAATCAATTGGGGTGGAATTAAAAGTGGGAAAGATAAGGAATCAAAATAAGATTTTGGCATTTTATTTAAATATTCCAAAGTATATTACACTTCAATTTTTCTGGAGGAATCAGAAGGCATCAAAATTTGCAGCAAGCACTTGCTAATTAAAGACCCTTGTGATTTCTTAAAACTTAGTTTAATACAAAAGCAATAAATTGAATGTTTAGTTCTTTTAGCCTTTCTGTGACAAGTTCTTTTTTTCCAATGAGAAGATGATATATGTATAATAAATAAGCAAGTCCTTCTTGGTTAAAATCAATTTAAAGCAGGTTTTCATTACATGCCAATTTGAACACTTTGTAGTAATGATTTAGAGTTGAGGCCTAAAGTTTGAGACGGTTTCTATGTTTCGATATGATTTGATTATGTCCACGTGTTATTATTCTGTTAGCATTTGAGATGTAGAAATTAATAAAAGGGTATTTTTGTACAAATTATGAAGTTATGGGAGTTCCATATTTATTTTTATAGTAAAAGGGTTATTAGCACGTGGTTCATAAAATTTTTATGCATTTCAATCTTTATCTAATGTTAATAATAATTGAGAAAAAAATAAATAAATTGAACTTTAGTCCCATAATTTATAAAATTACATAATTCTCAAAATATGATAGTAAAAAAATTATTATAAAGACATGTAGAGTTCTTTTTTGACATCAACAAATTGAATAATATACCAGCTAAAAACTAATTTTTTTAGATGCTTGGTACCCTTTTCTTTTGCATTTGTCAAAATGTTTTTAATGTAACTTATTTTCAACAAGTTAGGTTAAGAAGGTAATTAGCATACTTGGTATGAATGCACGAATATAAAGTACTGTAAAGAAAATACTGTAGCGTAAAGTACTGTAGAATAAAGGAAAGTACTGTAGAAAAAACTGATGAGAGAGATAGAGAGAAAAATTAGGAAAGAGAAAAAGTATGATGAAAAATGTGTTTGGTATGTATAAATATGATGTAAATTTTTTTTTGAAAAATGTGAGAATCCATGATTCTACTATTTGCAATTCATACCAAACATATTGTTAGGTAACACTCTTGTCACGTTAGTCATATTTTTTATTGACTCATTTTCAGCAATAGTCAACTATTGTGGGAAAACATTACATTAGTCATATATCAATATTTGATATAAGTGAGAGAAAAATGATATTTTATGCATGAAATTACATATTTTTGTTAATAAATTAATAATTTAGTCTCCAAAAAGATTTGTGATTTCTCAACTTGATATTTGAAAAATAAAATACCTTACTTTAATCTTTGAAAGATTAATTCCTTATCATTTAATCCTTTAATTAATATGATGGATAGAAATTAATTGTTATTAGTATTAATGAACGCTAATTAACTATTACATGATAAATTGAATTCTATTCAATAATTAAAAAAATAAAATAAAAGATATCATATTTACAAATTAAATACTTCCAAAAGACATAAACTAATTTTGGCCTTTTGATTATTCTTGGTGAGTACACCGTACACATGAACTTTAAATATGATTATGTTATTAGTGATATATAGAGATAACATTTAATAAATTAATCCTATAAAACTAGAAGACAAAAACTAATTTTGGCCTTATGATTGGGGAAAAAAAAGTATCTACCTTGCTAAAGAACTTTGTCCACTAATCATCTCAAAGGAGACTTCCATCACACAACTGGGTATGTCTATGTTCCCATAAGCATCAACGACTGGAGTTATCACTATTCCCATGCATTGTTTCAATTCCATCAACACTTGACTCATGGTTGGCCTATCAATGGAGGTTGGAGCCACACAAGCCATTGCTGTATCCAAGAATTTTCTTGCAGAGTCAATGTCAAATTCTCCCTGTAATCTTGAATCCACAATATCATTAATCTCCCTACCAACCGGCATAGAATCGAGCCAATGGGTTATGTGAGTTCCCTCTTCATTTTTGAATATGGCAGGTCTTCCTGTAAGTATTTCAAGCAGAACAGTTCCAAAGCTATAAACATCACTTTTTTCATTCAACTTGTTTGATAAATAGTACCTGTAGTACAAAAGAAGTAACAAGTTAGTTAATAGTAGGTTTAGATTTTCTTTTTGAATTTGAGTAAGTTGAAATGATGATAACTTATAAAGTCTTAAACTTACTCAGGGTCAAGGTATCCTAGAGTGCCAGCAATGACAGTAGAAATATGTGTGTCAGCTTCATTAGAGAAGATCCTTGATAACCCAAAATCAGCAAGCTTAGCCCTCATGTTTTCATTTAACAATATGTTTTGAGGTTTAATATCTCGGTGAACTATTGGTGGCTTACAACCATGGTGCAAGTACTCCAATCCTGTAGTTTCAAAATTCAAGTTACTTTTGTGTGATCAAGAAAATGACAGACTTGAAAAAGAGTTGAGATGAAAAATGATTTCTTTGCTTGCCTTCTGCAGCATCCACTGCAATTTGGAGCCGTTGTTCCCACCCCAAGAATTTTCCACTTTTACCTGAGCTTACCATAGTTAGAAATAGAATGCATACTTGACTTGTGATTCAAGATAACTAAAGTTCAATTAATAGAATGTAAAAGGAATATGACTGAAAACCTGAGAGATGGTCAGCCAAGTCTCCATTTGCCATATACTCATAGATGAGAGCCACATTGGTATCATCATCGCAGTAACCAATCAGAGCAGTCAAGCACTTATGGTGAACTGTAGTAAGAAGCTTTGCCTATATTAAAAAGAAATTTTAAAAAAATCATTTTTGCCTCTGCTTAGGTTAAATTAGTAAATATCATTACCCATGAGCTGAATATTTTAAAGCAGTTATAATACCTCAGCCTGGAACTGAAGATACGCATGAGCTGAAGGAGAGAGCATCTTGACAGCTACTTGAGTGTTACCAACATAGCCATGGAATACAGTTCCAAACCCTCCTTTCCCCAGCACCCTTCCAAAGTTGCTGGTAATGCTCTTGATTTCCTCAAATATGAATTGTTGTTTATTTGAGTCTATTCCGTTACTAAGAGAGAGCTCAAAACTTGATTTATTCAAGCTTGTGGAAGCTGTGTCAACTGACAAGCATTACAATGCACTTAGAATATATATATATATATATAATTATATATGTTCGAAGAACATATCAAATGAGAGCATCCATCTTATGTGAGAGATGAGAGAAGTTATTTTCAACCGTTTAGATCAAATTGTGAATGGTTGAGACTTGAGAATAAAACATTATTTAAAACTCACATGATATATTTGAACTCCACATAACTATTACATGTTTGGTTTAAAATAACGTTTTGATCTCAACCATTCAAATTTAATCTAAACGGTCAAAATGCATTCTTCTCATCTCTCACATAAGATGAGTGTTCTCACTTGTTATGCTCCCTATATGTTCTGTGTGTATATATATATTACTTTTGTTTCATAAGACAAGTTTCAATCTTTCTTTCTTTTTTTTGGTTTTAGCCAAACACAACAAAAAGTCAAAAACCTTTAAAGTAAAACCATTTTCTCAGAAATATCAGCTGGGCAAGGTTCTTAATAGTACATATTAACATTTTTGCTACCAAGAATTATGGAATATCCAGAAGGGGATTCTCCAAACAATATGATGTGATGGCTTAGGATGAACGATATGTTCGTTACTTTACCTGGTTGTCTTCTTTTGAATATCCAGAAAGTTATTGCTGCAAACACTAGGAATGTTCCACCCGATGATGCTACTATTATTATGACCCCCTTCTTATGTATTCTCTTATTGCAAGAGCCCGGACAGCAAAGATTTGGATTTCCGTGACAACTTTCATTCATAGAAAGAGATTTCCGGGGAAGTGTTATTAAAAATTAAGATCAAGTAATCATAGCAACAGAGAAATTCATTGCTGATAGATCATCAGAAATTCAGTCATAACAGAAATGAAGTCAATTGATGCAGGAGCAGCACATACCTTAAATTAAGCAAACCTTTTTCCCATCTTTTAAGGAGCTTCGGTGGAATTGTTCCTGACAGGTGATTTCCTTCTAGCTTTCTGCAATGGTAAGATAGTATTATGCATGCTTTATACGTAATTTCTCATGGAGAACATTTACGTTCAAACTTAAAATAAAAAAATAGATGACTTACAGAACTGTCAAGGAATTCAACTGAGATAGGGCATCAGATACTTCCCCAGTTAAGTTGTTATTTGACAAATCCCTGAAACAAAAAGACAATATTTTTTATCAACTTTAGGAGCTGGCAACATTTTTGTTGTTAGTGAAAAATTGAGGTACTTACAAATATTCTAATGATTCCAGAGTGAAAATGTGAATAGTTATCTTCCCTGACAATCCACTTGAGGATAAATTCCTACAATCAATAATTATTTTGAAGTGTCTTATACCAAACGTAAAGGAAATAAAAATAAAAATACACATATTGTGTACAAAATTCAGCATCTTGTATTCTGCATATACCAATTGACCAAGGGTTCAAACCTGTTGAGTGTTTGTGAACTTACAAGGATGTGATTATAGGGCTGCCAGATCCATCAACATTGCTGCAGTTAAGACCTTCCCACATGTAATCCTTTGGGAGACAAGGATCCCCTTGCCAGTTTCTCTTTATTCTGTAAATTGATTTGATGTTCTTCATAGCATCATCTACAGTCATAAACATACTTGCACGTCAGAGTAGTTGCAACTTTAAGCATAGATAGTAGATGAAGACATGAAGTGAGTCTGACAGAGCACTTACATTCTCTTTTATTTGTTTCATGTTGAGAGAGGTTCCTAAGAATGTAAATCTCCACGGCATTGAGAATGGGTGGAAGAGTTGATTTATTAGTTCTTGTGATCAAAATATCCAAAGCTCCAGAAGCATTGTTTTCGTATGGATAACTCCATGGCTCTAGGTAATCAGATTGAACACTTGAATATTGTGGGACCCCATTGAAAATAATGTCGAATTGTCTAGTTTGATTTTCCTTGAGCTTCTGAACTTCAGTAAAATACAGGTACAATAAATATGTAGAGGCAATATACCCGAGCTTCAGGTAAATACTGTCACTACCATTTGCTGGAGTTGCTGCAGTTCTCATGACGCGGGATGAGATCAAATTGTTATGTGATACATCATGTGGGGTGCTTATCGTTGTCCAGTCAATTGAGTTATAGGGTGTCCATATTTGATCATATGGATCATCTGGGTACCTAAAGAATGGAGGAAGAAAAATGAAAAAACAAATTATAGATGAGCTAGCATATTTCAAAAAAGAATCTCCAATTTCCTTTCTTCTCTTAAACGGGATTAATTCACCTGACTATTTTTCCATCTTGTGAGCCTATATCCCACCGAGCAAATGGCTCCATATATCTCTCTGAATTTAAATCATTACTAAAGACTCTAAGCTCTAAAACTGATATGAAAGGTGTACCCCTGTGGATGTCGTAAAGGCAAACATGAATTTGCTCTGACATTGAAGTAAAAGTGATTTCTTTGGTGACTATAGTGGATGCATTCTCAAACTCTACCGAATCCCATTTGCTGGTTCCCAGATAAATATCGAATTTCGGGGGAGAGTTCTTTCCATCGTAGTTTCCATACATGAATCTAGCTCTCACTATATATTCTATAAAACCTGTATAAGCTGAAGCAGAAGTATTGATGGAATAGCAGTTCCTGTTTTCCACAGGGAAGCTTCTGACATTCCAAAACTGCCTTTCAGGGGACTTTGCCTTATATTCTGGTAATATTCTGTGGTTTTCACCTGTGTCTATGAATTTATCATCTGAGGTGTAACTGAGACCAGTTGCTTCATCTATGTATGTTTGTTTATCCCCAAGTCCGCAGTCAATACTAATGAAACCTACGAAGAAAAGAAAAACATGGATGTTATGAACAAGGGGTGGTTACAGTACAGCAGAATGAAATTTGAATTCCGAACCTGTTTCATCCTGGGCATGAACGACACCTGTGAGAGTCAAATAAAGTTGAATCACTGCAGACAAGAAAAGTTCTCCCATTGCTTAACAGATCCAATCTGCAGATAATGAAATGTCTGATCCTCCAAGTGATGTTTTTGGATTAACAAATACTTGCATAAGTTTGAAGAAGTGGACAACAGAACCCATTTACAATTATATATGATTCATCATGTTAATTTTTTTTTTGTTTATGCAACTTTTCTGGCTTTTCTTATCCTGTAATGTGCCTATTATGACATAGAGTCCGCGTAACAATGGATTCTTTTGAAACAAAGAATATATATAAATTTTTAAGGTTTATGTTAATTGATATGTGTTTCAAATGCTGGGTTACAACTTACAACAATATATATATTTGCACTCACCTACCACGTGAGCTCGTGAAAGGTGCATTCACACATGTATATAGCTGTAAAGGTTCCCTTTTGTTTTCCCTGCGATTAAAAATGGAGAAAGTCAAATATGGATTGGTGCATCGTAGGACTCACATTGACTAAAATACTTTGAGATGGGTCAAAGAAAGATAAAAAACAAGGGAAGTGTAAACAAAGGGATATCATTGAATCATTAATTAACAATAACAATAACTTTGAAATCATAAATGCTATGAGTGCTTAGTTATCCAAATTTCAAAGACACTACCTACAACAGTCCTACAGCTTACAGTTGGGTACCTCCATTGTCTGTAGATTGAGTTGCCAAGAGTGTTGAAAATTAAATAAATGGTGGATCGGTTGGTTTTTGCAGTGTTTCAATTTTGCTTGACTCTTACAATTCTGGTTCATGCCCAGAATCCACCAGGTTGGTTACTCAGCTCATTGTGATGAAGCTGAATATAGTAGCCAGTAGCCACTGCCTATTTTGAGAAGACTTACGTTTTCTTTTTCTTCATAGGATTCATTAGCTATGACTGCGGACTTGAGGATGAACAGAAGTACAGAGATAACAACACTAAACTCACGTACGAATCAGATAATCCCTACATAGAAAGTGGTGAAAGCTACAGCATATCAGCAGAATATAAGAATAATTCCCTTGGAAGACAGTTTTGGAATGTTCGAAGCTTTCCTGAGGGAAATAGGAACTGCTATTCCCTTCCTACCTTCATTCCAGATCTCACCAGTGGTAATCAATATATAATCAGAGCAAGATTCATGTATGGAAACTACGATCACAAGAACTCTCCTCCGAAATTTGATCTCTATTTGGGAGCCACATTCTGGGATTCTGTGGAGTTTGAAAATGAATACACCATAGTAACCAAGGAATTCCGTTACCCTTCCCGGTTCGACGACTACATTCATGTTTGTCTTTGTAACACCAACCAGGGTACACCTTTCATATCAGTTTTAGAGCGCAGATTAACCAGCGCCGACTTTGACTTTTGCCATGGCATGGTGTTGGCACGCTATAATCTGGGCTCAGATGATGGTAAAATAGTGAGGTGAGGTAGTTCCCTCTTCATCTTCATTGGTTAATAATGGTTAGGACTCGAAAGAAAAGAAGAAAATATCACTCACACTGATTTTATTTTTCTTTTGGTCTGTGTATAATAATTAAAGATATCCAGATGATGTTTCTGATCGAATATGGACGCCCTATACTTCAGATGAGTTGTACCACATAAACACCTCACATCCAGATCCAGAAAAGATTGTTAAATCTGATCTAAAAGGCTTACCTTCCATTGTTATGGCAACAGCAGCAATTCCGGCAAATGGCAACCACATAACACTTAAATTCCATCCCAGGTTTAACGCCTCTGAGCATTTCTCCATAGCGTACATTGCTGAAATCCAGAATCTCCACGGAAATCAAGTTCGAGATCTCGAGATTTCAGCGACTGGGCAACCAACTGTTTTCGTGCCATCTTACCGCCCTCGCTACTTGGAAGCCGAGCTCCTTGGTTTGGGACCACAAAGAGAAGCCGCGCCTGAAGACGGATGGCAAATTTGGATCAACAGAACAAGGAATTCAACTCTTCCCCCAATTCTCAATGCCATCGAGACGGTCCAATTAAAAGACGTCTCACCGTCACACACACACAGGAATGATTGTATGCGTTGTTCATCATTCATTGCCATTGCCTTTCTCTCAAATATATTATCATTGATTTTTTGAATTCTTGTCATGAATTGGATATGTTTGTTTCAACGTACAGATGAAGCTATCAAGAAGGTCAAGAAAATGTATGGAATCACCAGAAACTGGCAAGGAGATCCTTGTACGCCTAGAGCTTCCATATGGGAAGGTCTTAACTGCACCAATAGTGGATCAGAAATCGATCCTTACAGAATCACACATTTGTAAGTTTGGCATCACATTGCTACTATCAATTACACAAGAAAAGATGCCTAGCATTATATATATATTATGATTTGGCTTCTTCTTAATTTTCATTTCAGGGATTTATCCTCTTGGGGGTTAAAAGACAACATTTCTCCTTCCATATCTGATTTGATCCATTTGAGATACTTGTAAGCATGCATCTCTACCTGTGCAGCAAATAAATGATTTCGGCAAAATTACGTTTTATGTTTCAATTTTACCATAATTTTTAATTCAGTCCCTAATTTTATTTTATTTTTGTTAATTTTATATAAAAAAAATTTCAAGATTTAGTCGATCTCGTCGTAATATTTAACATTAAAAAATGATTACATAATATCACATATGTAATATTAATATTAGCTCATTACTCAAAATAATGTCATTTTACCGTATTAATATCAAATCATATTTTGAAGTAATATTGATTTCTTCTGTTAAGAAGTAAAATATAAACAAATAACATCATTTTGGATAATGTATTAAATTAATATTATATGTGTGATGTCATGTTATTATTATTATTTTTTCAATAATTTGGACGATATTAGGTGATAGGACGAAATTAATTATAACTCGAAACTTTTGAAATAAAATTTACTATACTTTTTAATTTCGTCCCTAAACTTTGTTTGCGGTCAATTTTTTTCCTAAAGTTTTGAATTACAATCGATTTTGTTCATAAAGTTTCGAATTTCGTCCTAACACTTAAAATTGTCCAAATTACTAACGGCAAATGATAACATAATATCATACATATAATACTGAGGCTAACTCATTATTCAAAACGACGTCATTTCTTTATATTAATGTTAACTCATCATTTAAAACAGCGTCATTTTTTTCATATTAAAACAAAGAATATAAAGAAATGATGTCATCTTCAGTGATAAGTTAACATTAATATTACATATTTGTTGTTAATAATTTGGACTATTTTACGTGTTAGGACGACATTTCAAATTTTGGAAATGAAATCGATTGTAATTCGAAACTTGACCACAAACAAAGTTTGGAGATGAAATTGTTGTAAAATTTAGGGACATAAAAAATACTTTTATCTTAAAAAATTGTGTAAGATTCAATGAGTTGAAAGATACTTTTAGCAATGATTTCCTTATATTAATCAAAGTTGAAATATGGTCCTGATTGTAGGGATCTGTCAAATAACAAACTAACCGGGAATGTGCCTGATTCTCTATCTCAACTAGAGTTGTTGACTTTTCTGTAAGTAAACTATTTGGATGATGATTTTCTAGTTCTAGAGATTTGATAGCATAGGAGCATGTGTATCAAAAGATTGACACACTCTGGTTCCATATCAGAAACATAGAAGGAAATAAACTTACAGGGACAATACCAGCAGAGCTCATTGGGAGATCCAACAATAAAAAGCTTCAATTTAGGTATATTTACATGCTCTAGTCTCATTTAGCTTTGAGTTCTTATCTTTTTAATTTGCTGCTCACTGAATATATACAATGAACATATACAAGAGGAATGACCATATGTGCTTTTTGCAGAAGATATAGTCCTTGTTGGAAATCTAAAAAAAAAATAAACGGAAAGTAAAAACAAGCTTTGAAGACATATGGGTTTCATATAAGTTGAAGCCAAAACAAAATATATGGAATGTAAATTTAGTGGAAAGGAAACTTATTTTAAGAATGAGGTGTAATTTAGAGATCATTCCATACAAGAGGTCGGAAGTTTTAAGTATTTAAGAACGATAATACAAAGTAATGGAGAAATCAAGAAGGAAATAAACTATAGGTTCTAAGTAAGATTGATGAAATGGAAGAAAGCTCTAGGTGTTATTTGTGATAGCTAGGAAGATACCCACTTTATCGCACAACTGCAAGACCAGCTTTATAATATGATACTGAATCTTGGGCAATAAAAACTCAACATGAGCAAAAATTCAACGTTGCAGAAATGAAAATATTGCGCTGGATGAGTGATTACACTAAAAATGATAGAATTAAGAATGATTGCATTAGGGAGAAAGTTGAGGTAGCACCTATTGTAGAAAGTTAATTAAAACACGCCTTAAGTGGTTTGGTCATGTACAAAGAAGGCCGTTAAAGGTTCCTATACGTAGAGTTGACCAGATGAAAAATAGTCTATTAACTAGTAGTAGGGAAAGTCCAAAGAAAACTATAAAAGAAACTATTAGAATGTATTTAACTATTAATACCCTAATTATATAAATGTATAAAAACAATATACGTTGGCTTCGTCTAATTCATATAATGGATCAAAACTCGTGAAAAAATATTTTGATTGTTGTTGTTATAGTTGTATATACTTTATTTTACATGAAAGAGTTTATTGGTTTTGGCTTTAAAATGGTAGATGGGAGAGAAATCCAGGTCTGTGCTACCCTGGTCCTTGCAAAGAGAAGGGCATGAGCAATACAGCCATTGCAGTAGTAGCAACATTTGGAGGGGCCTTCATAATAGTATTATTTGCTACTACCTTCTCCATATTTAAAAAGAGACAACAAGGTGAATGTTTTATAAAAACTAATATACATCCCCAAAGTCCCACAATATGCTCAATTTGGTCCCTCTTTAATTGCTTTCACTCTGTCATCAATTTGATCCATCTTTAATTTGTCTTCTCAATTTAGTATCTCTTACAATTTTTTTTCAATTTGATCCTTTTTAAATTACTCGGTTATCAATTTGGTCCCTCTTTCATCTAAGAGGGACCCAAAAATATAGAATATTAGAACAACTGAGTAGTTTTTAAATAGAGTAAACTAAATTAACGGCTAAAGTACTATTTTGGTCCTCAATATTTGCATGAAGTTTAATGTTGGTCCTCAATGTTTCAAAAGTTTAATGTTGGTCCTTAAAGTTTTTTTTTTTTTTTGTCGATTTTAGTCCTCGAGCGTAACACCGTTAACTTTTGCCATTAAATGATGACGTGGCATGCTTATGTGGCGCACTCTCTCTCTTACGTGTCATATTTTAATGACGTGGCATGACCCATCACTGTCTTATGCCTTAGAAAAAACTGAAGTTGTCAAACTTGATTTGGTTTGAGTTCAATAGTGATGGGTGTCTGATTATGGGACAATCCAAATTCTCACTCTTAAAACAGAGAATGGCATGGTAAAGATAAAGTCAATATACTGAGTCATAAAAGAAATAAACGCAAGGATGGTCCTTGCTTACAAACTGTATATTTTCTGAGGCAATTCTACTTGTTGTCACAGTTGGAAATAATCCCAAGACGCAAGGTTTTTATTCCAACATAAGTAAGAGGATGATGGTGCTATCCAACATCAAGAAGAAGGTAGGATCAGAGAAACAACAACTTACATATGCAGAAATCCTTAGTGTTACCAACAACTTTGAAAGAATTGTGGGGAAAGGAGGATTTGGAACAGTCTATCATGGTCAACTGGGTAACACTCAAGTTGCTGTTAAGATGCTTTCTCCTTCAACTCAAGGATTCCAGCAATTCCAGTCTGAGGTATCATTCATATTTTCCTTTCGCTATCACATCTACATATTTATAGAGACTAAAACTTCATTTTGGTCCCTCACATATGCCTATTATCTCAATTTGGTCCCTGACATATGCCTATTTCCTCAACTTGATCCCTCACAAAATAAACCGTTATTAATTTGGTTTCTATGTTTGGTTGTAGTTTAAATCATTAATGGATCTTATGAGATGAACCATTTGGTGTTGATTGGGAAACATATAAAGTATACTAAAATAAATTTTCCCCCTAATTTCATTCCAAATCAGCAAAATGGTGCATCAAAATTCAACAAAATGTTGCATTTAGTGAGGTTCCATTATCAGCAAAAAACACAACGTTTGGAATAAAAGGTTAAAAACAGAGAAAAAAAATATTTTAGAATACTTTAAATGTTTCTTAGTCAGCACCAAACGATCTACCTCATTAGATCCCATTAATTATTTAGACGGAAGCCAAACAGAGAAACCAAATTGATAATGATTTGTTTTTGTGAGGGACCAAATTGATAACAATTTATTTTGTGAGGGACTAAATTGAGAATGCGAATTTATGAGGGACCAAATTGAGAGAATGGACATCTTTGAGGGACCAAAATAGGATTTCAGTCTATTTATAGATGTTCAAATCTTTAAGCTTGCTAATTAAGGAACATAAGCTGAAGGAATCATAACTGTTTTATTCATATAGGCCAACCTCCTTACTAGAGTTCATCATAAATGCTTGACTTCTCTTCTTGGGTATTGCCATGAAGGCACCAATATAGCACACATCTATGAGTACATGCCAAATGGAGACTTAGCTATGCATCTATCAGGTATTTAATTAATGGAAAAAAACTTGGGTGAAGTTACTTAGCTATTTGCTATAAAGTTCCTCCAATTATAAGCTTTGTTTATACTCTCTTTCTTCAAAGATCGGTTATGCACAATTTAGTCTTCTATATTCTCTCTTTACCAATGATTGGTCGTAAAAACACTTTTTTGCTATATGTCTTATCTGTATTGGAGAATTTCATAGCAAACACCTAAGTAACTTCACCTAAGTTTTATCCTTAATTAATTTTAACTCAAGCTTATTTGAGGATTTTTTTTTTCCTTTCTAGCAAAATTGAGGGATGATTTCCCTTCACATAGCTAAGACTTATCTGGTGAATGCAGATGGCAAAAAATACTTAAGTTGGAAACAAAGAGTCCAAATTGCAGTTGATGCTGCAGAAGGTTAGGAAGGAACCACATTTTCTATTTCTCCATCTTTTCTATATTTGACTATCTAGTTAGGGTAGATTTATGATGCAACTTGTTGCATGCATGCAATGAAATTTCGGCCGATAAGATTATGACATGTGGGTAGAATGACTTGAGATGCAATGCAATTTTCCATATGTCACAATCCTATCGACCGAAATCACATTGCATGTATGCAACAAGTTGCATCATAAACTCACCCATCTAGTTATCACTATATCTAAAGGAAGTAACTTGGAAATTTGTAGTGTAGGTTTGGAGTACTTGCATAATGGTTGTAAACCACCAATTATTCACAGAGATATTAAACCTAGAAACATCCTGCTTGATGAAAATTTTCGGGGTAAAATAGCTGATTTTGGATTGTCAAGGATATTTCCTGACGAAGGTGACACCCATGTGCTCACAGTTATTGCTGGCACCCCAGGATACTTAGCTCCTGAGTAAGTAATTGTTAGAGTAAATTATCGTTTTATTCCTTGAAAGATGCAGTTTGTCTCAATTTAGTCCATGAAAGATGGAAATGTCAAATTTAGCCCCTAAAAGATGCAATTTGTCTTAACTCTCAATTCAGTCCCTGAAAGATGAAAATGTCAAATTTAGCCCTTGAAAGATGTAATTTGCTCTATTTAGTCTCTAGGAATCTCTACTAACATGATTTTATTGAGACAAATTGCATCTTTCATGGACTAAATTTGAGACAAATTGTGTATTTCGAGGACTAAATTTGAGACAAATTACATCATTTAGGGACTGAAATGATATCTTTTAAGGACTAAATTGAGACAACTTACGTCTTTTAGTGACCGAAATGATAATTTACTCAACTGTAATCATTCCAAGTTAACAATACAAAACGGAGATCCATATATATTTTGTTCTTTTGACTGTTGTAGGCTGAATTCCACCACCTTTTTCCCTGCAGGTACTATACATCAAACCGTTTGAATGAAAAGGGTGATGTTTTCAGCTTTGGAGTTGTTTTGCTTGAGCTAATTACTGGCCAACCTGTGATCACCAAAACTGAAGAGAAAACCCACATAATTCAATGGGTTGGTTCCATCATGCCTGAGAGGGAGATTCATGATATTGTGGATTCAAGATTGCAAGGAGAGTTTGGCATTGAATTTTCTGCAAGGAGAGCCTTAGATATTGCTTTGGCTTGTGTACAACCAAGACCCATTAACAGGCCAAGCATGAGTCAGGTGGTCATGGAATTGAAACAATGTTTGGTTATGTATCAGATTACTCCACATTCTGATGCTAACTATCTTACTGAATCTGACACATCCAATATGTTAATTGATGTCTCCAATTCAATGGATAGTGTTAGTGTAGAGAGTTCTCTGTGAAGTTAGTTTGGTAATGTTTCTACTATAGTGTTAATAGATTGTCTGAACTCAATAGATATTAATCAGGTCAAATACCCATTTTGGTTCTCTATGTTTCACCCAAGTTTTAAATTGGTCTTTTATCTTTCAAAAGTTTTATATTGGTCCTTTATGTTTCCCAAAAGTTTTATATTTGTCCTTCAGGTTTCATTAAAATTCTATATTGGTCCTTTATGTTTCATTCAAGTTCTATATTGCTCCTTTATGTCATTGAAGTTCTATATTGGTCCTTTATGTTTCATTGAAGTTTTATATTAGTCCTAACTTGTTTCATTAGAGTTTCATATTGGTCCTCTCAACATGATTTTATTTTTTGCTTAAATGATGTCGTTTGGGTGTTTTTTGTGTGTCTAAGGCCACGTCAGCTATCTAATACACGTAGGAGAGATTGTGTGTCTACTTCGGCACGCCACGTCAGCAGTTAACTTAAGAAATTGATGGATTTGAACGGAAGGACCAATTTATAACTTCTAAGAAACATAAAGGACTAATTTAAAACTTTTGAAACATAAAGGACTAATTTGAAACTTGAGTGAAACATAGAGGACCAAAATGAAGTTTTGACCTATTAATCATGTATGATAAGTGTTCTAGGCTAAGGGCATGAGGCAGGGAGGGGAAGAAGTGCTTTTCTTTTAAAGCACTTATTTTGTAAGAACAGGTGTTTGGAAAATGTACAAAAGTGTTTTTAAGTGGTAGCAAAAGCAGTTTTTTTTTTTTGAAGAATTGGGATTTGGAGAAGAATCTAGAAATTGAACTAAAATTAAATATATTAAAAAATACCCTTTCTAAAAGTTATTGCATATCAAGATATCCAAGCTTGGAATAAAAGTATTATGAAGAATGACTTTGTATGAAGATCCAAAGGCAGCTCTGAGAGAAGTAAAGGAAGAGACTAGAATGGCAGATTACCAAAAGCCAAATTTGAGAGCTATCAACTAAGTCACAGGTTTGTCTGAGCCTTGTAAAAATAAAATTAAACTAAATATTACTAACTTATTATGAGTGAAAATAAGGGTAAAAAATGATGGAGGGTAGAAATGCAAAGATGATTAGTGAAAATGGTAGAATGAAAATGAGGGTGTGAATTAAAGAAGAGACAGTTAAAATAGAGAAGAGTGAAAATATTAATCTTTAAAATATAAAAATATTATTTTTTTGCTAAAAAAGTACAATTTACTATAATTTAGTCCCTGATAATCTTCCTTTACTTTTAACATAACAAAAGTTTTTAAGGACTAGATTATAATAAATTATATCTGATTAATTTAATATTTATATTTGGGTAAACTACAGTTTGCCCCCCTGTGGTTTGAAATGCAACACTTAACTACCATGTGGTTTGACTTAAAATTAATGTGCCCCCTGTGGTTTAGAGTGTGACACTTGACCCTCCTGTGGTTTGTTATGTTATCACTTAACTACCTTCTATTCAAATTTTAGTCAAATTAATCATTATTTTTATACTTTTAATGTTTAAAATTTGTTATTCAACACTCTAGAATTATAAAATGATTCAAAAAATTATAATTAATATAAAAATAAAATTATAATTTTAAAAAATCAATAAAATAATTTAATATTTATTGTTTACTCCATTGATTATTTATATTTAGTTATTTATTCATTTTATTGTTATTTTTTTATCTTTGACGTTTTAGAATTATTAAATCAATCAAAATAAAATTGTAAAAGAATAATATAATATAAATATATAACTAAATTTAAGTTTTTTTATTGTTCAAGTTCGGAACATACATACCTGAATTGAATTTAAAAGTCATGATTATCAAGAATTTCATATTTTGTTTGATTAAGTTCTTTCAGAGTTTGACAAGTCTTGAAAATTAAAACTTTGAGAAGTCATGTAATTTAAAACTTCAAAATTATGTATATTGAAACCTAAAATTTGAGTGATGTCACTTTATATATTATTAATATTTATTATTTATTATTTATTGTGTCATCCCGTTCGACCGGTTAAACCGATTAGACCATGAACCGAACACTTGTCCGAGTCTTTGTCCGGTTCCGTTCTTACAACATTGCCCCTACTAAAAAGAGTTGAAAGTAGAAGATTAGGGTTTATTGTTATTATTTTAGAGATAAAATAAATATAATAAAATAATTAATTAATTAAATTATTTTTAGGTAATTTCTTTTATAAGTTATATTAAATATTAAATTTTGAGAAAAAATAATAATATAGGGTAGTTAAGTGATAACATAACAAATCACAGGGGGGTCAAGTGTCACACTCTAAACCACAGGGGGCACATTAATTTTAAGCCAAACCACAGGGTAGTTAAGTGTCGCATTTTAAACCACAGGGGGACAAATTGAATTTAGACCAAACCACAGGAAGACAAACTGTAGTTTACCCTTTATATTTTTATACTTTGATAAAACAAATTTATTAAAATAAAAAAAATTATATTTTTTCCACATACTAAGATTAATATTTGCACCTAAATTGAAATAGCTTACGTTTGTCACGATAAGGTGGTGGCATCTAGATAAATTACGTCGGTAAAGGCTAGAGAATAAAAAAAAAGAGTTCAACATCTTTTACTAAAAAAGTCCCTTTCTTCTTTTACTAAAAGAGATTTGAAGTTATTAAATGATTTTCCATAAAATACTATATAATTTTTAAATTGTTGGTGAAATTATTATTTAGTTTATAAATTTGATAAAAATATTATTTAGTCTCTAAATTTATAACTCTGTCAATTATTTAGTCCTTAAATTTGGTAAAAATATTATTTCGTCCCTGAATTTGCAACTCTGTCAACTATTTAGTCCTCGAACTTGGAAAAAATATTATTTAGCCCCCGAATTTGTAATTTTATCAACTATTTAGTCCCCTGACTGTTACCCGTTAGATAACCAGCTGACATGGCCGTTAAATAATGATGTGGTATGTGCCCAAAGACTTAACGGTGTCACATTAGCATTTAATGGCCACATTAATTGGTGCCTGGTTATCTAACGAGTGACAATCAGGGAACAAAATAGTGCAGAGTTGCAAATTCGGAGACTAAATAGTATTTTTAGCAAATTTGGGTACTAAACAGTTGACATAGTTACAAATTCGATGATTAAACAATATTTTTGCTAAATTTGGGGAATAAAGAGTGACTTGACAGAATTGTAAATTCAGGGATTAAATAGTATTTTTTCCAAATTCAAGGACTAAATAATAGTTTGACCAACAATTTAAGAACTAAATAGTATTTTATCTCATCATTTATTTTGTAAAGTCAAATATGTTGAGCTGTGCAAGATCACATCAAATTGAAAAGAAAGTCAAATATGTTTACCCTCTCATTTTCCTTTGAAATTGAGAGGGTCCCATAGAGTTTTTTTTTAAAGAAATTAAACATGCATTGGAAATTTAGAATAAAGTTACAACACATTTTGCCCTAAATGTTAAATATCTTTTTTAAAATATTTTTGAAGTGTAAATTCTTTTAAATATGTGGGAGTCATCTGAAAACTTTAATATAATTGATTTACCATATTATTTGAGGGATATGTGCCTAACACAAAATTGCTGCCTGTACAGGAAATTTTCCATGAACATTTAAAATACTTGAAAGGTCATTCTCCATTACCTTAGAGACATGTCAACATTTTCATTATATATAATAGCCCAAAAAAATTTGTTATTTTTTTTTTCACATGTTATCTTCTAGATACAATTTGCTTGCCACAATATCAAACACTAAATCTAAATATTTCTATTTTTACATCATTTTCTTTAAGCAAAATCTCATGTTCGAATCTTAATTAGATCAAATAAAATTAATTAAATCTAATGAGTTTTTTTTAAAATATATTTAGAGTTCTTTTTTCTTTGTTTCCTTCTAACATATTGTGAAAGTTTTAGAATAAAATAGTCTTAAATGCCCATATTCAAACCAACAACATTGACATTTTAGAAAATTTTTTGTGAAAATAGATTCTTAAATTTTGGGACTTTATCATATTGATAACAAGTTTCTGAATGTCAACAAGGGAAATGTCTTCTGCTTAAGAGAATATTACTTCTTCGGATTGTTAATATAAATATTCTATTAAACCCACTATTCACTAAACAAGTACATCATTAAGTGTCCAGAAAATTATAAAACCATTTAAAAAAAAAGCCAAAACCCCAAATTGGTCCCTTATGTTTGCACGAAATTTCATATTGCTCCTTTATGTTTCAAAAAGTTTAAATTGGTCCTTTATGTTTGCAAGAAGTTCCAAATTGGTCCTTCCGTCCACTTCCGTCAATTTCTTAAGTTAAGTGCTGACGTGGCGTGCTGACGTGTCCATCTAAGCTGACATGTCATGCCACGTCATTGCCACATCAGCGTCACGTCATCACATATGATAATAGACGCTGACGTGGCATGACACGTCAGCTTAAATGGACACGGAGAGATAATATGTCCACCTCAGCACGCTACGTCAGCACTTAACGGAGGAAATAAACGGACTTGGACGGAAGGACCAATTTGAAACTTCTTGCAAACATAAAGGACCAATTTAAACTTTTTGAAACATAAAGGACCAATATAAAACTTCGTGCAAACATAAGGGACCAATTTTGGGTTTTGACCAAAAAAAATTTTTGTGCATAATTGAGTTTGACACTTCAACTTAGAAGTTGGTCAAACAAAGACTGCTGGATCTTAATTCTTATCCCCATTCTCTTTTACATGGTTTGAATATTTCATTTCTAAGAATTTCTGAGAAAATAAATGCAGATAATGATGAATAACATCACTAAATGTCTAATATTTCCTTGTAATTCCTCTGTTTTCTCATTCCAAGTCTAGAAAATGGCATCACATTTCCTATTTGCTGTGTTTCAACTATTTCTTATAACTCTCACAGTCCTTGTTGATTCCCAGAATCAAACAGGTTAATAATCACATTACACACATCTTCTTCTTCTTCTTCTTCTTCTTCTTAGAAATTATCTTATATGCTTTTACACTTCTTCTTCTTCTTTTTTTGGTAGGATTCATCAGTATTGATTGTGGACTTATTGATGAAGAAAGCTACACAGATGAAACTACTTCCATCTCTTACACTTCAGATTCCACCTTCACATCCACTGGTATTTCCCACACAATATCATCCAAACACAAAACTCAGACACTCCAAAGGCAATTCTGGAATCTCAGAAGCTTCCCAGAAGGTTCTAGAAACTGCTATACCCTTGATGCTCCCTCAGACATCAGCAACAGCAAGTACTTGGTAAGGGCTAGGTTCATGTATGGAAACTATGATGGTAAAGAATATGTTCCTCAATTTGATCTCTTTCTTGGGGCTAAAAGGTGGGATTCAGTGGAGTTTGAGGATGAAGAAAGTGTAGTGACAAAGGAAATCATCTATTCTGCTTCATCAGGTTATGTTCATGTGTGCCTTCTGAACACCAATAATGGAACACCTTTTATATCAGTTTTGGAGCTTAGAGTTGTGGATAGTGATGGCTTTTTGGTTAGCTCTTTGGAGCTTTTGGATAGGTTTGATTTAGGGTTGCAAGAAGGTGGATTAGTCAGGTGAGAAGATCTTAATTACTGCTTAGTTATATATATATCATGGAACTTCATTTTATCTCCAAATTAAAAATGTTTCTCAGACAATTTAGTCACAATGTTAGTTATATGGTTGTTTTGTTGTTGTTGTTTTGCCTTGCTATAATACTATTTGGACATCTTTGTAACTAACATAGGGATTAAATTGTTTAGGAAACCTTTTTTGGAGGATGAAATTGAGGATTTTAATCTAAATTGAAAGTAAGTGTGTCTTTCAAGGGCTATAATAATAATTTACTCTCTTTTTTATGAATAATAATTTACTCTTAAATTTATCCTTATGTTATGTTTTGGTTAGAAAACCTTTATAGCAAACACCTATGGTTTGTTTGGGGAAGTAAAGATTGAGGAGAATGGAAGGGTAGTCAAATTTTTCATTTGAAATTTTCATTCATTCAATTTTTTTTTCCTCTTCCCTTCTCATCCATTTCCCAATAAACAAACCATTAAAGAACTTTACTTATGCCATGTACTATTCTTATTTCTAGAAGTAGAATCTTTCTGTTTTGTTCCTAGACAAATGAGTGCACTTTCAATTTAGTCCTTCACATCATTCTTTAAATTTCTTTCAATGTTGTCAGCAATTTGTTAATAAGTTCTATTTTAATAAATCAAAGGTTACATTTTTAAAGGAGAAAACTCTCTGTACAAGTAGATAGAAAATGCATGACAATAAAAGGATTTGTAATTACTCAATTGGTTTTAATTTTTGAATTCAATTATATTCTCACTTACTTTTCCCCTTTTTTCTGAAGATACCCAGATGATGCCTATGATCGAATTTGGACACCTTATAACTCAACTAACTGGAAACAGATAAATACCTCTCTCCCTATAGGCCAATCATCATCTTCTTCATCATTATATATCACATTACCTCCCTCCATTGTAATGAGTACAGCAGAAACTCCAGAAAATACCAGCAACAACATAGAATTTCACTTCCAGCAAAATTCTGAAAATGCCTCCACATATTATGCCTACATGTATTTTGCTGAAGTCCAGGAGCTGCAAGAAAACCAAACCAGAGAATTCAACATTTTTGTGAATGGAGAACTTTTAACTTCAGCCAGTCCTTTTTACCTTCAGAGCACTTATTATTTAGCAGTAGTAATGGACTCTTCAATGGATATTTTGATTAATGAAACTGATAAATCAACTCTTCCACCACTCATCAATGCCATTGAGATATATATGACTAAGGACCTCTCACAATCACAGACAGACCAAACAGATGGTATGTGATTGTTTATTTACTCTCATTTTGCATGCTCTCTACTATATTATTAACTATGATTCTGTTTTGGTTATATTACTTTAGTGTTGTTACCTTGAATTTTTCCCCATTTTTGGTTTAGTCCCTGAAAGATGAAAATGTCTAATTTAGTCCCTCGAAGATTTTTTTCGTCAATATATGTCTGGCTTCTTTGAGGGACTAAAAGGACTAACTTGAGACAAAAAAATCTTTCAAGGACTAAATTAGACATTTTCATCCTTTAGGGACTAAATTGGAACAATCCATATCTTTTAGGGACCAAATTGGTAATTTTCTCTTAAATATATGTTTTTTTTTTTGGGCCTTTTCTTAAATATTTGTTTTGGACACTTTGAATATGCATAATTGACTGACATGCATTTATTACAAAAGCCGATGCTATCATGAACATCAAGTCAACTTATGGGATCAAGAGAAACTGGCAAGGAGACCCTTGTAATCCACAGGATTACTTGTGGGATGGTCTTAATTGCAGCTATAATGGATCTGGTTCACAAAGGATCATATCTTTGTAAGTTTGGCATAACATAACCATAAAAAACTCAGACTTTTATGGTTTGGCTCAATCCTCTTCAATAAAAGTAATGAACTTTATATACAATTTTGCTTTTAGGAACTTATCATCCAGTGGATTAATTGGAAATATAGCTCCTGACATATCCAATCTGAAGTTTTTAGAGTATTTGTAAGTATCTCAATAATCTCTTGGATAAAAGTTACCAAAAATTTTTAGGTCAAAGGTTCATTTTGGTCCTCTATGTTTCACCCAAGTTCTAAATTAGTCCTTTATGTTTCAAAAGTTTTAAATTGATCCTTTATGTTGCACAGAAGTTCCAATTTGGTCCTTCCGTCCACTTCCGTCAATTTCTTAAGTTAACTGCTGACGTGGCCATTTAAGCTGACGTGTCATGCCACGTCATCACATAAGATGAATAGAAGATTCTGTGGCGATGACGTGGCATGACACATCATCTTAAATGGACACGTAGGAGAGATGATATGTCCACCTCAGCACTTAACAGAAGAAATGGACGGACTTGGACGGAAGGACCAATTTGGAACTTCTGGGAAACATAAAGGACTAATTTAAAACTTGGGTGAAACATAGAGGACCAAAATGGGCATTTGACCAACATTTTTATATTTAGCTGAAAAGTACATTATGTTTCATCATTTTAGGGATTTGTCAAACAATAGTTTAGTTGGGAATGTACCTATGTTCCTGTCTCAACTGCACTCCTTGAGGGTTCTGTAAGTAAAAAAATTTAATTTTCAGTTTGGTTTTGAAATTCTTCATGGAAACATGTATGGACTATGAAAATTTGAAATTTTTTATGCATTGAAGGAACCTGGAAGGAAATCAGCTATCAGGAACAATTCCAACAGAACTCACTGAGAGGTCCCAGAATGGATCACTTAAATTCAGGTATATATATATATACATGCTCCATTTGATGTTTCAACTTTGGGAAAATTGCAACTCAACACTTTAACTTTATGTCATTTGCAAATACTTTTTTCAACTTTTGAAAACTTCCACTAATATGTCCCACATCGGTTAGAATTGAGGATATAAGATGGTATTTAAGTTCTCGTGGCGGTGTTAATGACCTTCAACAAAATAATGCAAATGTTTACTAAAAGTACTCTTTTTTTTTAAAAAAAAAAAAAAATACCCCATCTCTAAATTCTAGAATTTCCAAATGTTATAGGATGAAAGTTAAAGGAGTGTATTTGTATTATTTACCTTCAATTTTAGATAATTCTGCTTCTGTTTTGAGTTCTGTTTTAATAATCCTCTACTTCTGGTTGACTAATTAGTAAATTTTTACCTGTTCTTGTTAATGCAAGTTTTGGTGGAAATCCAAATCTTTGCTCTTCAGATTCATGCAAGAGTAGTAAGACAAACGTTGTAATTCCAGTAGTGGCATCACTAGCTGGAGCTTTCATTCTTCTAGCAGCCATAATTGCTTTCTGTATCTTCAAAAGAAGAAGACAAAAAAGAAGAAAACAAGGTACATGTCTTCTATTGAAGTTTTTCAACAATTAATAGCAGGTTGTCAAGTAAATCATACATATATATATATATATTTGTATTTGAAATAAGGTAGCCAACAAAAATAACCCATTGAAAAATAAGATAGCTATCAATCTAAGTCTTATTAGAAAGGTTCAAAATGAAAATGAATGCTGCATTGAATAAGTGGTCATACCAGAAATGATAGGACTGGAATGATTGCATTAGAGAGAAAGTCGGATAGCACCTATCACAGAAAAATAAGTAGAAACGCGTCTTAGGTAATTTGTTTGTGTACAAAGGAAACTATTAAAGACTTCTATACGAAGAGTTGGCCAAATGGAAGATATTCCAATAACTATAGGAGTATAGGGGAAGACCAAAGAAAACAAAAAGAGAAACTATTAAAATGGATTTAACAGAGCAAAGACAGAACACCCTTAAGCATATATATACATATAAGATTGTTGACCTCACTTAATGGGAAAAAGCATCTGTTTGTTGTATTATTTTACATCTATATACTTATAAGATTTATTTATCAATGAACACCCTTAAGCATGATTGTGTTTATTAAATAGAAAGAATATTAAAAAAAAAGAATATTCAAATAGCAATCTATTTTTTATTGCATACTCTTTCTTCTAACAGTTTTTTTCCATACAGACCATTCTTATTCCATAATAGATAAGGAGTTAAAGTCAAAGAAACAACAATTAACATATGCTGAAGTTTCAAGCATTACCAATAACTTTGAAAAGCTTGTGGGCAAAGGGGCATTTGGAACTGTGTACCATGGCTTCTTAGGTAATACTCAGGTTGCTGTCAAAATGCTGTCTTCTTCAACTCAAGGATATCTGCAATTTCAAGTAGAGGTAAGGACCTATTTTGGTCATGTTTTTGAAAACTGCTTATTTTCGTATGACTTCTTCTGAAAAGGAGTTTGAGAAAAAAAGTATTGCGAAAGAGAAACAGTTTGTGTTCGAAAATTTTAGTCGAAAAGTACTTCTATCAGTAATTGAGAAGCTGTCTGTTTTTATTTAATTTGTGTAAAAAAGTGCTTTTGACTGTAAAATTACCAAAAAGGGTATGTATAAATTTAGGGTGCAATAAGTATGATTATTTTGAATTTATCAATACTTTTTTCTCAGGCCAAGCTTCTTGCTAGAGTTCACCATAAATGCTTGACTGCTCTTATTGGGTTTTGTGATGATGGCACCAACATAGCTCTCATCTATGAGTATATGGCTAATGGAGACTTAGCTAAACATTTATCAGGTAAAAGACACACCTTCATATGAAGCTTGAAAGTTGACTCAAAAAACCAGTATAGTATTTGTGTATTGTGTGTAAGTAAAAGTAATAAAACTTTTGGTTAATTTGTTTTGAAAATGCAGAGAAAAATGAGAATGTCTTGGATTGGAGACAAAGACTTCAAATTGCATTGGATGCAGCAGAAGGTTAGGAGGGAAAGAAGTACTCATTCATTATTATTATTATTATTATTATTTTTTCCTCTATTTCCATTCTTGATCACTCCATTAATGCAATAAAAGTTGTTTCAACTTCTAACTGTAGGGTTGGAGTATCTACATAAGGGTTGTAAGCCACCAATTATACATAGGGATGTTAAATCCAATAACATCCTATTGAACGAAACATGTCGAGGGAAAATAGCTGATTTTGGGTTGTCGAAAATGTTTTCTGAAGAGGGTGATACCCATGTGTTCACAGTTATTGCCGGCACCCCAGGATACCTCGACCCTGAGTAAGTCATTCTTATTTCTTACAACATACTAACAAATTGGTCTTTGAATTATTAAATTTTGTTTAGTTTTCGGTACCAGAAAATTAGTCAGTGCACAAGGCAACTCACAAAATAAACAAATCTCTTGCACATTAGTCCTTTTTTCAAGTAACCCAAGAACCCTAGATGGACTATTGAGCAACAAATTTGCTACTTTGAAGAGTTTTATTATTATCATTTCAACTTCGAATCAAACAAAAAAGTTAATACCAACTGATAGGGATGTAAAATATGACATACCAATCAGGCCACAAAACCCTAAATTGACGACCGGGCACAGTACCTAAATTGGTCGTTCTCCCATTGTCGTCCCTGTACAATTTCTGCTCCACTAACAATGTATTTGAAGTCCCACATCGGTTAGAGGGGGGAACCAAGCATACCTTATAAAAGTGTGGACCAGAAAGGTGCCGAGACAGACAATATCATAGGTTAAGTTGCAATTCTGCCTATGCTTGCATAGCCAGTCTCAAGACCAGATAAAAGAACAGGGTTGCATTATAGCCAGTCTCAAGCCAGCATAAAACTTTGTCGAACTTTCATAAATATGGATCGTAAGTTAAGTTGTATGTTCCTTTGCACTGCAGGTACAATAAATCAAACAAGTTGAATGAGAAAAGTGATGTCTACAGCTTTGGAGTTGTTCTACTAGAGATAATTACAGGAAGACCTGCCATAGCCAAAGATACTGAAGAGAAAGCTCACATAGTTGAATGGGTTCATTTCATGCTCTCTGAAAGAGAGATTGAAGAGATTGTGGATTCAAGATTACTAGGAAATTTTGGTACTGATTGTGCAAGAAAAGCCTTGGATACTGCAATGGCTTGTGTTTCACCCACTTCCCTTAATAGGCCAACCATGAGTGAAGTAGTGATGGATTTAAGACAGTGTTTGGCAATGGAGACAACTCCATCAGTGCCTTATAGTCAAATTGATTTCTCCTTTGGTGGGATTAGTGAAGTGAGTTCTTTAGCAAGATAGTTGCAATTTTGGCAAATTTAAAGACAACATACATTGTATTTTTTTTTTTAATTTGTAAATAATTATATTAACATCAAGTTTCCACTGTATTACATTTAATACTTTTTTAGTTTGAAAAATTACACTTACCTACTGTTAATAAAGATAATTGTATTGTGTCAAAATAGAAACATATTGCATAAAATGTTAATTTCTTTAACAGAAAAAAAAAATTAAAAGAAAAATTTGTGTGGCATTGTGTCAAATTTCAAGAATACCAATGTAATCTTTGAAACAAAAGGAATATTAAATATAATCTTCAAAGGAGATTGGATACTTTACTCTTTAGTGTATATATATATATACTAGTTAAAATTATGAGGAACAATGGGGAAATAAATAAAAATGAAGTAACTTCACGTAAAATTATTTTAATTAATTTGAAATTGAAACAATGGGTACATTGAGTTTTTTTTATGTAGTTTTGATCAAACAAGTACATTTGTATTTTCATATGTGAGCCCAGATTGAACCATAAAAACAAGTGCTCATGATGGCCCAACCCAAACTTGCTTCAAACAAAATATAAAATTTTGATAACAAAAACACTTCTTTTTTGGGGTATGAAATCGTGTGCAAGACTTGAATTCCTACCCAATTTTCTCAATGATTGAATAAAAAGAAATTCACAAAATACAAGTATACTTTAACATAATTGTAAGAATTGAAAACAAAAATTGCAAAAGACATCTACCTTTTCTTCTTCTTTTCTTGTCTTTGAATAGAATATCTATCAGAACCGACTTGATAACTAATTTCTCAGATATTATCAAGTCATTGTCGGGGCGACGCTTTCAATCTATAACACTTTATTTTCATTCATTCATTAAGGTGTATGTGTTACTTTTCCTTTGTGATCATTATAAGAATAATCATTTCAAAAGAAAAAAATTATCCTGGTTGTCCAACTAAGAAAATGGCTGGCTTTTGATAGAGAGAGAGAAAGAGTAGGGTAGCCAAAAAATATGAAGCCAAGCTGGAAAATAAACAGCTACAATACAACTGTATGTGAAGAGAAGAAATTAATTAAAAGTCAAATATGTTCAACTTGTGAATTGAAAGCCTACAAAACAAAACAATGACTTCACAAACAATATATTTTCATCACACACGCAATTTGGTTATATATATATATATATATGGACACCCTTTTCTTGAAATTACACAAAAATCAACCCAAAATATGTGTCCTTTTCACAACAGAATTTCCATTTTTAGTAAGCAACCCAGCTACCCCACACACACACACACACACATATATATATATATATATATATATATATATACCGACGTGGTGTGACACAGATAGTAAGAGATTTGTGTTCTTTTAATTATCGCTTTCCAAGTTCGATTTCTGAAGAGATAGGAATGGAGCGTCATTCGTTTGAAGGGTTGCTCCCTACACCTGAAAGAATAGTTAGCAGGCCCGTTCTGTTTGATACCCGATCATAGACTAATATATATATATATATAGCCTCCCTAATTTTGATCCAATCCTTAGCAACTTCAATTCTATCTGAACATAATTATAAACATCCAAACAAAATACATAAAGCTAGATCCAACCAGGCAACTTATTGTCAATTATTTATTTTAAAAAATAATTTAATAAGATTTTTAATTTGTCAATGCTATATATATATATATATAGCTGCTTTTTGTTGAAAAAAAAACACGCAATGTCAAGTAAGGTTGTTGCATCTAACAATTCTTTCTGTGTTTTTTTTGTGATTTTGGGTGATTTGAAATTATGTCTTCACTAACAATTATAGCTATATTGATCTAGATATAAATACAATATTTAAGCAAATGATTTTTTTTAATAAAATTTAAAATTTGATGTCTGTACTTTTACAATTAAAAATAAATATAATTAGTATGACAAATAATTATGAAACTTTTGACCAAATAATATATATATTATATAACCATGATTTTAAAAGAAATCACAAGAGACTTGGCTTCTTCTTCTTCTTTTTCTTGTCTTGATTATAATATCTATCATAGCAGGTCTGATGACTAATTTATCGGGTCCATTGCTAAAGACGACCCTCCTAACAATTAACGTTCTATTCACATCTTTCTAAAAATCAAACTGGGAAGCGATGATTAAAAAAATACAGACTCCTTATCACATTTCTATGTTACATTGTTGGAAACTTGGCCTTTGACGTGGATGATCAATGGTCAACAAAAAAGAATAATTAAATTAAAAGAATTATTGTTGAGCATGACATAGAGAAAACAGAAAGCAGTAGGAATATATATATATATATATATATATATGATGTAAAAATCACACATGAAGATACAGTAGTAGCTAGCACATAGGCATCATGTGCTATAGACTATATATATATATATAAATTAAGATTGGAGGCAAATTAATTAAAATAATGCATGCATGTTGTATGATAAAAGCACAAAACCCACATCATGTTTGGGTGGTAGCCGTCGTTATGATAGTCATCATCATTAACAATATCATTAGTTCCATTATATATAATTATATATATATATAGCATTTTGAGATCAAACTCTTTATATATGCATATATATATATATTGGAATGTTTAAAAAAGACACAGAGAAAGAGAAAGAGAGAGAGATTTAATTATATAATTAAATGTACATAGTGGTAATGACAAACACAGAGGCCAAAAAGGAAGCATAATAGAAAAATGCACGTGCTAAGCAATGAGTTTTGGGAGTGATTTTCAAAGAGCACGCTTTGGATTGAATCAAGGAGACAGGACCACTGATTCTTTCAGTTCACTTTGTCTTAACAAAAGAGAGAATGAAAGAATGAATGAATATATGCATTGGTTTTGCTAATTAATTAACAATCTTACAAAACCAAACCACATTATTCTTTCATATATATATATATATATATATATAACCTTTAACATGCATTATTAATTCAATTATTATTATGATATCATCATCATCATCTCCAAAGTGACATTCACTTTCTAGCCCCTTTATCTTAATCATAGGTGCTATAATTGCAATATCCCTTTTCTGTGTGCTGAAAAGTTGTCCATTATATATATGCATGCTCATCTTCTTCATTTCAAAATTTCTTTAATTTCTCTTGCAAACATGTTCAAAATTACATATTACTAGTCTTAGCTTGTAGTACCCCATTTATCTTCTATTATTTAGAAACCAAATATATGCTTCATGGTGAATTTTCTATGACCGGGGTATCCATTAGAGCGGGCTTGATGACTAATCTCTCGGGTACTGTGAGGTTCATTACTAAGGACAATCTTCCCAACGGATGACGCTTCATTCCCATCCCTCCAGGAATCGAACACGGGAGGTGATAGTTAAGAAAATAGAGACTTTTTACCATTTGTGCCACACCATGTCGGTATATTATTGTACAAGTGATGAAGATGTGGAAAAAAGACAAACTAACATTACATATCATTCATTAATAATTAGAACTTTCTTGCTGGTTTAGACATACAAAATGAAAAATGATCATCACCACCAGCTGCATCATCTAAATCATTGGTTAAGAACCCTTTTATACAATTACATGAATCTTTCTGTTAGCTCTAGCTAGCTAGGGTTTCATCACATTAGGAAAATTAGAGTTAACTTGAAATGGAAAAGAAGGGTTGAAAGAGAAAGCAATACTAGTAGGAGGACAATTCATAGCATCAAGTTTAGTTCCTAGACTCTCCAATGCTTTAACTTGTGACCTTAGAAACTTGAGGTAATTTGCAGCCTCATCAAGCATTGAAGCAGTGTCCATCTTGCTTCCACCAGGCACCAGTTTCTGCAAAACCCTAATTCTCTCACTTATTCTCTCCCTCCTATGCCTTGCAGCCACAGTTTGAGGATCTGAAGAGATCCTCACATTCTTCCTCTTTGGCTTCTCCACCACCTCCATCCCCAAATTCACAGGCCTAAATGCTGCTGCCCTGTATATCATCTCCTTCATTTGTGCTATGGCATCTGGGTCTGCCTCTTCCAGCACTGAAGATGATGATGATAATGAATTTGGGTGCTGGAAGTTGATGTTTGATGAAGATGGAAGCTTGGAATCCCATCTGGGTCTTTTGGGTTTTGGTGGATACTGATGATCATGAAAGGCTTCATCAATGGTCCTTTTGGCTGTGCACTTGGAGGAACTCTGAGATAATGTTTCATGATGATCAACATTATTATTGGAAGCATTAGTAGTACTCTCAGACTCACTTCCTCCATTGTTGTTGTTATAACTGAAGTTCCATAAGTTTGATGATCTTCTGCAGTCAGATAAGATCATCATGGAGATCCCATCATCTTCCACTGAAGTGTCTGTGTTGCTATTTGTAGCAGAAAACAAGCAATCCAATGACTCAACAGAACAAGTGGTGGTACCATTATTGAGAAGAAGTGGTTGCTTTTGGTGGGCCATGTTGAAATCTGAAGTCTGAAAGTTAGGAATTTGGATGTTCATACCATAAGGTCCATACTGTGACAGATTTGTCTTTGAAGTGGCTGCTAATAATTCTGCTTCTTTTTGAACCATACTGTCTTTGATCATTACTTCTTCAGAATCTGAATAAAGATGATGATTATAATGATGATGAAGATGACTTGTTTGAGGCTGCTTCTGCTGCATATCTTGCATTTGGTTAGGAAAGCTTGCTTCTTCAAGTTCTTGCTGCTCAATAATGTTGTTCCAGAAGATGGGCATGTTCTCCACAACTTGTGAGGCATCCCAACTCAGACCATCCATAGATAATGATACTTTTCTGATACAAAATTAACAAAAAAAAGACTCAATAAGTGTGTGTATGTATAGGGCGGCCCAGTGCCTGCACGATGCTCCCACCTGGTGGGTCTAAGGATGGTCAGATATACGCAGCCTTAACTTATCTCTGCAAGCAGAGAGGCTGTTTCAGAATTTGAACTCCAGCAGCAACCTTATCGTTGCTCCAAGGCTCATCCTCTGTTGTTATAATAATTTGGTGATGAAGGACTTACCAGTTTCAGATCTATCTGATGCAGAAATCAGAAACTTTGGTTAGAGTCTTCAATTAATGTCAGAAACAGAACATAAGATGACTGATGATATATAGCCTTGTTTGGTTGAGAAAATGATGAAAACTGTTATGAAGGGAAAGAAAAAAACAAGAAAAAGCTTATGTCAGATTTGGCAACTGAATTTTGTGTACTATTGTGTGTGTGTGAATATATATATAGACAGTTGTAAGATTGAGCAGAGAAGATAAAGGAAAGAAGAAAAGATGTACCTTCTTATTGTTTCATGAGTTGCCATGGAAGACCAGCATTATTGATGATGATGTTGAAGAGAAGATTACAGTTAAAGAGTTGTATAAATAGGGAGAACAATTTGTACAAGCTTTTATAATAAGAACAGTATATTGGTACTTGAACAATTACGTCAGGAAATTATTAATAATAAATAGGTACTTGAAGTTGAAGAAGAGGGAATAATATAATAAATAAATATATATAGTGGGTTTGAAAAAGATAAGGCTTTTTGGGTCATATATGTATGTATGTGTGTATGTATGTATGCAAGACTATATTTTGCAGATGGGGAGCATATGATATATGAATGAGATATTGGAGAGAGAGAGAGAGAGAGAATTTTTGAATCTCAAACTGATTAAATAATAATAATTGACAAAAATTTGATTTTTGTCCCTAACGTTAAGCACCTTTCTCAATATGGTCCCTAACGTTTGCTTAGTCTCAATTTGATCCTTTCACATTTGATTTTTGTACCGGTTTGGTCCCTAACGTTTACTTAGTTTCAATTTAGTCCTTCACGTTTGCAATTGGTACCAATTTGGTCCTTCCATTATTCAAGTATTAAAATTACTTAACAAAATTGAGGGGCAAAGAAGGAAACGTGAATGATCAAATTGGTACTACTAGTCCCAAACATGAGGGACCAAATTGAGAACAGCGCTAAATGTTAGGGATCAAAATAAGGTTTTTGTCAATAATAATTGAATAGTTTTATATATAGTAAATTATCATTTTGGTCTCTAAAAGATATAATATATCTCAATTTAGTCCTAAAAAGATGAAACAGACAAATTTATTCCTTGAAACTAAAAGATATAATTTGTCTCAATTTATTTCTTGAAAAATCTCTATTAACATAAAATGGGGCGACCCGCTCCCACCAGGTGAGGTCTGGGGAGAATCAGATGTACACAGCCTTATCCCGACAAGCAAAGAGACTATTTCCAAGATTTGAACGCGTCAACAACCTTGCTGTTACTCCATTGCTCACCCTCTCAAATCTCGATCAACAAAATTAAAACAATTCGCATTTTTCAAGGACCAAAATAATAATACATTTTTTTTTATAAATTAATGAATAAATTACTCTGTTTTTAAAATTAATTCTTGTATTCTTTTAAAGTGGGGAAAGTGTCTGACCTCCTTTTGGTTGCTTCTGCATATTCCAATTTCCATGCGCACTATAAAGTTGCAGTGAAAAAATGCAGAGGGAAAGTGAGAGCATCTTGTAATAATTAAGTATAACACTATATGTCTATATATATAATACCACTTCTCTTCTCAAAAAGATCTCTCTTTTAATCATAGTTTTAATCATGGCCTGTGATGTTTTCACTTTCTACCACATTACTTGTTAATTTGTGACATATATTTAGGATAATATATAATGGCCTCATCAATTAAACTAATAATCTAAACATTGAAACTATAAAGTCTAGCACTTTATTTATATATAGGATTTTAAGAGGAATCTTCTGATCAAAATCAGAATCAAAGTATTGAAGAAGGATTCAACTTTCTGCACCTTAGTTTTTTGCTTCAATTTCTTCATAATTCATTCTATAAACTCAGTTTTAATTTATCTTCTACTTTGATCTTGCTTAGAGGTATATATATATATATGGAAAAAACTTAGGTGCATTTCCTTATGTCCATTACATTCAGTTCCACCAATCATATATTGTATTTACACTCTCTCTCTTCTATTATTGATTATATAAAAGGTGATCTTCTATATTCTCTCTCTATTGTGATTGGTCATTTAAACACTTTTTACCACGTGTCATATTTATATTGGGGAACTGGATATAATGGACATAAGGAAATGGACTTAAGTTTTTTCCTATATATATATAGGCTAAAATATAGAAAACTCTGATAACTCTCCTAAACTTTATAATTTTTGTAACAAAAAAAGTTTCCATTAATTTTTTAATCCAAAATTTTAATGGAATAGTGATACGTCAACAATATTAAGTCGTAGAAAACTTTCTTGAACTTTATGCTTTGTGTAAAAAATTCCTTTGTAAATAACTCTCTAAACTTTAGGATTTTGGATTAAAAAAAAGTTAAAGGGATTTTTTCACAATTTGTAAAGTTTGAGGGGATTTTACATTAATTTTTATAATTGAAGGGGGAGTTTTGTTATTTACACAAAATTTAAAGTTCAGGGAGAACTAGGTGCATCCTCATATATATTTATGTTCCTTAAGATTGATTCTTTTCAAGATTTTGTCACATCAAGCTCTTAATTAATCTTATTAGTTTTTCATCCACTTTATCCTTTGACTTCCACATCATGCTCCAAAATCAATTATCATGAATAAGCCCTTTTATTTAAGCCAAAAAGTAACTATAAAAGTATCTACTGTTTAAACACAATAAAAAAGTATGAGAATAGTAAAAGATTAACTGTACTAATCTTTCATGTGAACGAGTATATGTTTAGTAATACAGTAGTACTGAATTTTAATACATCATTTTAATCAGTTAATCTATAAATCATTTCAGGTGAGTCATTATTAATGTAAATTTATATTAATATTAACATTAACAAATGACTCTACATAATTGGAGGAATGTATCGAACTTCAATAATATAATATAGTACTGAACTTTTATTGCTACGTGAAAGTTGGGAAAGGCAGTAAAATTAGTTGATGGAGAAAGTAATTAAGTTGGTATTGTTAGTATTTGTTTTGTTGCAAATTGCATTAAGAGAGAGAGAGAACAGAGAGGGAAGGGATATATATAGTCATATTGTGATGATGAGTAATAAAAGTATAGTATTACGTGAATATTACGTGAATATTAAATTTTAGTATATTTTTTTAATTATTTAATATTATTTTTAAATTTTAATAAAAATTTATATTAATAAAAATTTACCTTAAATAAATTAAAAATAAAATAATTAAAAAAAATATACATAAATTTAATACTACCGTAATACAAAATATTCTCCCCATAATACCCTCATATAAGTACAGCTCAGTGAATGGGTTCCCATATATGGCATTTTTGCTTAAACGTCTCTCTTATATTGTCTTTTTTTCTTCACCAATCTCAATATTCACTTCAAATCAACTCTTCTTCTTTAAATAATAATGTAAAACTTCTACTTTCTTTCAAACTAATTATTTGAAACCCTCTATAGAGATAAAGAAAAGAGGCACATTATTTTTGCAATGACAAATCCACTTGAGACAATAAAATATATAATGAAAAAATTATTGCTTTTCACCCATAATAATTGAATCTTTTAGAAAAGTTTGTACAGTCCATAGATTGTCAAGTTAACTTGTGCATTAAATATATATATGGATTTTTTTAAAACAATAATTTGAAAGGCAGACTCTCTACAATTTTTTGATATATTTGAATTAAAATGATTTTTTAAAAACTATTATTCTAAATAATTAAGAGAGGACGGCACTATCAAAAAGTATAAACATTAGTTAAAAATTATCTTTAGCGTTAGTTATGATTGACGCTAAAAGGATTACCTTCAGTTCTACAATTAACGTTAATGATTGTGTGGAGAACATTTTAACATTCTTTATAATAAAAAATTAATAAATAGCATTATTAATGAATTACGCTATTGATCAATATAGTGTTAAATAACTAATTTTAAACATGATCTCTTTTGTAATAATGCTGATCCATTTGACTAATTTTTAAAATTTTCCTTTTTTATATAACAAAAAACTTAATTATAAGATGAAGGAATGACGTGTCAATTCATATTTAAGGCAGGTTCTTAACCTCAAAGGATCTTAACATAAAATTTACATATACCTCATCAACGAGAAATCATCTAAAGAATTAGATTATAGAAATAATGTATATGTAATTTTCCCTTTAAAATTTTAAGTCTATAACTGAAAATTTAACCCAAAAAAAGTATGGAATAAAAAATTAAATTGGATTTGATGTCTTTGATTTTGTGGAATTCAACTCAAATTTTTAAAAGTTCATGAAGATTATTGACAAATGAATTTCTAAATGTCATCCATGAGGTCAACCACCTATCAAAATCATATATGTTCCCTTCCTTCCATAGTCATTATAAACATTAGTTTTGTTAGTCAACTATGTTGGCTTTTCTTTATTTAATATCAACTCTTGCCATTTTTGGAATAAATTTGACATGAGAAAGAAAAATTAAAACTCTTGTCTAATCAAAATCATTTATATATCACCTATCTTCTTATCCTCCCCTTGTTTTTTTTTTTTTACCTCTTATTGCATGCTTTTTTTATTTAAATATTTAATAGTATAAAAGACTTTTTTAAAAAAAAAAATTTGAATCCAATGTGCCTTAAAAATTAAAATTATTATGTTTGAAACTAACACAGTTCAATCCACAGAAGTAGTGACTTGTATTCCACAATGTAATGAAACAAAATTTGAGTTTTTGTTCGGTTAAAAGTAGTGTTCATATTTAGCTTCACACAATACTTTAAATAAGATTACCTCTAATAAATCATACAAGTAAAAAAAAATAAAATTAATATATTTTCAAGGATTAAGTCTATCTAAATTTATATAGATATAAATCCGCCACATATTAACAATTAAATGGATAAAAATATAAAATTACAATAAGATGGTTATATATAATTTCATAATTCATTTTGTTAACTAATAATTATGATTGCATTCATATTTTTGTCTATTTTTATCCACTAAACTCTTATAACAAATAAATATATAATTTATGCGTGGGTCTATGATACAACATGTTGCATGCATGTAATGCAATTTCGGCCGATAAGATTGTGACATGTTGGTAGAATGACTTGAGATGCAATGCAATTTCCCACATGTCACAATCTTATTGATCGAAATTACATTGCATACATACAACAAATTGCATCATAGACTTATACCTACTTGAATCCATAACATCACTAAAAAAAATTATGTTTGAAAAAATACATACATAATAAACAAGTATGAATAGAGAAGCCTCCATTGACAATTTAGGTGGGCCCGTCAATTGGGCCTAGTGGTCCATCATCAGCTCTTTGCGTAGAAATTAAATGGAAAACAACAAAATAAAATGAAAAAAGAATGTCAATATCTCAAATCCAAATCAATAAATAAATTATATCCCGCGCTTTTTCGGGACTTTCTGTTCTGCCAAACAGGACGTGAGCTGTCGGCTTCGATCACGCCAACTTCTTTCGATTCGGCTCGCTTCACCAGCCGCCGATCATGGTGGTCCCCACGTGGGTCCCATGCTTCCGAGCCTTCTTCAATCAACCGCCCACACGTGAATTCAACACTCTTGTTCCGACGTGGCGATTTTTTATTGGACAAATCTCTGATGAGATAGGCGTCGCCCACATGGGAAATCAAATCAAAATCAAGGACTTTGTACTTGGGACCATCTGATCCAAACCCAATTAAATATTTTATCCTAATATTTTATAGAGTAAAATAATATTTTGTTGTCTAAAAAATACATTTTATCTCAATTTAGTCCTTAAAAAAATGAACGTGTCAAACTTGAAACTCTTGAACTATAGGGTGTTTGCACATGTATATATATTTGTATAAAAGTAAAATCAATCCTTATAATGTAATTCATGAACTTCTTTTATGGTTGAATTTAGTTATAGTTCTAAAAGAGTGAAAAGAATATAATGTGGTTTGGTATGTATATTAATTTCTTGAAATTGAGTATTTAAGTTAGGGCTGATTCGGTCCATATTGTAGATTGGCTTGTATATATTAAAGTATATAAAATTCATCATTAAATTAACTTGAATCCACCCAACATATTTATATATGGATCGATTTGAGACTTTGATCAAATGGGTTGGCGAATCGGTTATATATATATATATATATATATAGAGTATATAGACAATTTTGTCAAAGATTCGAAAATTGATAATTTGGTCCCCGAAAGATCATAAATATATATTTTGGTCCCTGAAAAATTGCACTGTTACACAAATTGGTCCTTCTGCCATCTTCAGCTAGATTCTCTTAACGGACTTGCTGACGTGGCATGTTAATTATAGACAGGGGTCGTTAGTTGCTTAGTAGGACATGCTTACATAACACAAGCTAAAATTCACCTCCAACTCAGCACAAGACACAGCGTTTTGAAGCTTCAATTTGCACTTACACTAAGTTAGAGATGGATTTTAGCTTGTGCTACGTTTTTTCTGCACAAGCTAAAATTCACCTCCAACTTAGTGTAAATGTGCAAACTGAAGCTTCAAAACGCAGTGTTTTGTGCTAAGTTGGAGGTGAATTTTAGTTTGTGCCATGTAAGCATGTTCTACTGAGCAACTAAGGCCCCCGTGTGCAATTAACATGTCATGTAAGCAAGTCCGTTAAAAAAATCTAACTGAAGATGACGGAATGATCAATTTGTGTAACGGTACAATCTTTCAGGGACCAAATTGTACACTTACGATCTTTTAGGGACCAAATTGTCAACTTCCAAATCTTTCAGAGACGAAATTGTCTATACTCTCTCTCTCTATATATATATATATATGTCATGATCAAGGTTTTAAATTGCGGTTGCGGTTGCGTTGCAATTAGTGCGGTTGCGGGTACTGCGGCCGTTACAATGCGGGTTGCGGCCACTGCGGCCGTGAATTTTTTTAAAGTTGTAACATATATTATAACATTAAATACATCAAATACATACTATTTCCTTCTATTTTTTTCTCTTTTTCTTCCATAGACATTCACTCATCCTACTTCCATATTTCAACTTCTTAAACGGTCACAAAGTCACAAAATTAACAAGGTTTCTATGTGAAACCGCATCACACCGCAATTGCGGTGTGATGCGGTTGCGGCAACTGCCGCAACAGCAATATTGCGGCCGCAATACGCATTGCGGACCGCAATTTAAAACACTGGTCATGATATCCAATTTATATATATTAGTTTAAATTTTATTTTACTGTTTCATAGATCAAATAAGATAATTAATTATTGATATATATATATATATGAAAAATTAGAAAACACTTAACATATACACTGTTTTAACCATGCATGTAACACTCATATTATATAGGGTATCGATCATGCATGACTCAGTATTGCACTTCAAAGTAAAGTTTGAACAAATTAAAAGCTAAGGCTAATTTAGGTATCTCACAATAATTATTATATTAGCAAGCTCAAGCCTAGCCAAAAGTCCAAATTTAGTCATGATCATGGCCTTAATTAATTATGTCCACCAAGCTACTACAAATTATTAGCAAACAAAGTAGATAAAGTGAAGCTACTTTTAGAAAAGAAAATTATTTCAATGGTACCATGCAGAAAAAAAATACTTAGGTATGGGTAAACTACAGTTTGCCCCTTGTGGTTTGACCTAAATTCAGTTTGTCCCCCTGTGGTTTAAACTGCGACACTTAACTACCCTGTGGTTTGGCTTAAAATTAATGTGCCCCCCTGTGGTTTAGAGTGTGACACTTGACCCCCCTGTGGTTTGTTATGTTATCACTTAACTACCTTCTATCCAAATTTTAGTCAAATTAATTATCATTTTTATACTTTTAATGTTTAAAATTTGTTATTCAACACTCTAGAATTATAAAATAATTCAAAAAAATTACAATTAATATAAAAATAAAATTTTAATTTTAAAAAATCAATAAAATAATTTAATAATTATTGTTTACTCCATTGATTATTTATATTTAGTTATTTATTCATTTTATTGTTATTTTTTTATCTTTAATGTTTTAGAATTATTAAATCAATCAAAATAAAATTGTAAAAGAATAATATAATACAAATATATAACTAAATTTAAGTTTTTTTATTGTTCAAGTTCGGAACATACATACCTGAATTGAATATTAACATTATTGAGCTTAGAAACTCTAACATTAAACAATAATTTTCTTTAAAACGTATCCAATTTATCCAATCATATAACGTTAATAGTGTACCAAAATAAAGTGACAATTCAATTTCATATTATTTTAGAGATAAAATAAATATAATAAAATAATTAATTAATAACTAAATATAAATAAATAGGGGTTGAAAGTAGAAGATTAGGGTTTATTGTTTAGAGGAAAGAAAGAGTTTGAAGGAAACACTAAAAAGAATTGAAAGTAGAATATTAGAATTTATTGTTATTATTTAAGAGATAAAATAAATATAATAAAATAATTAATTAATTCAATTATTTTTAGGTAATTTCTTTTATAAGTTATATAAAATATTAAATTTTGAGAAAAAAATAATATAGGGTAGTTAAGTGATAACATAACAAACCACAGGGGGGTCAAGTGTCACACTCTAAACCACAGGGGGCCACATT